>BDMU01000124.1:297878-355378 GCA_002217815.1 Seriola quinqueradiata
CAAGACAGGATCAGTTTTACTGTGGATCTCAATCACTCTCTGTGTCTTCTATAAACTCTGTCAGTTGATAAACACCTGGATGATGTCTTCAGTGAATCCACCTACTTGTTCTGAAGCCTGCAAGGTTGGATCACGGACACTTCGCCCCCACACGATAACTCCATCCTCAGCACCTCAGAGAAACCCGTACAGCCGCTTTTAGACGCTCCGTAAGAAGCAAACAGCGGCATCGGTACTCACCTGCAGGAGAACCAGGGCCACACCACCACACTGTTTAATACGCAGACCGTACACCGTCACTGTTTATACACCGTTCACTGTTAATACACCGTCCTGTTAAACTACACGTCTCTGTTTATAACACCGTCACTGTTTATACACCGTCACTGTTTAATACACCGTCACTGTTAATACCGTCACTGTTATACACCGTCACTGTTAATACACCGTCACTGTTTATACACCGTCACTGGTTATACACCGTCACTGTTTAATACACGCGTCACTGTAATACACCGTCACTGTTATACACCGTCACTGTTTACACCGTCACTGGTTATACACCGTCACTGTTAATACACCGTCACTGTTATACACGTCACTGTTAATACACCGTCACTGTTTATACACGTCACTGTTAATACACCGTCACTGTTTATAACCCGTCACGTTTAATACACCGTCACTGTATAACAACCGTCACTGTTAATACACCGTCACTGTTTATACACCGTCACTGTTAATACACCGTCACTGTTAATACACCGTCACTGTTAATACACCGTCACTGTTTATACACCATCACTGTTTATACACCGTCACTGTTAATACACCGTCACTGTTAATACACCGTCACTGTTAATACACCGTCACTGTTATACACCGTCACTGTTTATACACCGTCACTGTTAATACACCATCACTGTTAATACACCGTCACTGTTAATACACCGTCACTGTTTATACACCGTCACTGTTTAATACACCGTCACTGTTAATACACCGTCACCGTTAATACACCGTCACTGTTTATACACCGTCTCTGTTAATACACGTCACTGTTAATACCAGACCGTACACCGTCTCTGTTAATACACCATCACTGTTAATACACCGTCTCTGTTTATACACCGTCACCGTTAATACACGTCACTGTTAATACACGTCACTGTTTATACACCGTCACCGTTAATACACGTCACTGTTAATACACCGTCACTGTTTATACACCGTCACTGTTAATACACCGTCACCGTTTATACACCGTCACTGTTTATACACCGTCACTCTGACACATCACTCTGCTAAAACACTGTCACAGGTAAAGTTGAACAGGTAGTTCTTACTCCACTGAGACCTTCTGTGACCTGGTGATTTGTGGGTTGCGGTGGGGGGGCGTTACCTGCCATGCTGGACACATTGACGATGCGTCCTCTGGAGCATCTCAGGAGAGGGAGGAAGACCTGACACATGTTGACAGCTGACAGGAAGTTCACCTCCATACAGCGTCTGCATGCCACCATGGGCTGGAGCTCTGCATCCGCCGGGCAGTGAAGGATCCCTGCGTTATTCACCAGACCCCACAGACCTGCAGGGGCAGCATGGTTACCATGGTTGCCAGTTTACAGCTAATGTTGGTTATTGACTCAAAGATGAAGAGACCACATGCCAGTTGCACAAAACACCTTAAGTTAAGATTTCCTTAAGATAAAAACAGTTGCAGAAAACACCCTTAAGTCCTCTCCTTAAGGTTTCCTTAAAGTGTTCCCTTAAGTAATTCAGGTTTGCTCATTATCTTAGTCTACTTAAGGAATCACTTAAAGTCAGTTAAGCTGTTGCACAAAAAACCTTAGAGACCAAACTAAGGGAAAAACTAAAGGTACATCTCAGGAGAGTGTACTAATGGCATCTAATCAACAGTCTCCATGGAAACAGTCTCATTTTTCTGCTGTAAAATGTCTTAGCTTTTTTTCCTTAACTAAGGAAACCCTTCAAGAGATTCTGTGCAACAGCTTTAAGTAACTCCCTCAGCTAAGGAGAGGAGGGTCAGGTGGGTGAGGAGCAGCTCAGACTCACCTGTGTGTCCCACCTGAGTGCAGATGTACCTGTGAACCGTCTCTACCTGGGTGCTGTCGGTCACGTCCAGCTGCAGCACCTGCAGGTTCTCAGATCCTCGCTCTCTGAGTCGCTGAGCTCCGCCTCCGTTCACATCCAGCATACCTGCGAACACCTGCACCCCCATCTCACTGAGCTGCTCCGCAAGGGCGTGGCCAAACCCAGAGTCACACCCTGAGAGGAACCAACAATCATGACATCACAACATGATTACACATCACAATATGATGACATCGAAACATAATTTCATCATGACATCACAACATCATGACATCACATCACATCATTTCATCATGATATCACAACATCATCTCACCATGACATGACATCATGACATCATGACATCACAACTTCATTTCATCATGACATCACAACTTCATGACATCACAACTTCATGACACGACCAGTGGCTCCATGTTTGACCTGCAGGTTGAAGGTTCTGATGTCATTACTGAACTTTCACCAACAGAACAGAAACATTATCAGATGTTACATCAGTTCAGACCCAGGCGCTTTATCCAAGCGGATCTCGAGTCTATGAAGAAACATCTGTTCTTATTTTCCAGATGTGGTGACTGAGGATCCTGGAGACCTTCAGTCCTGGTTTGGTGGTGTCTGTGAGGGGACGACAGCCTGGCTCAGGGGTTAAAGGTCACTGAGGGTGTGTCTGGTCTGGACAGTCCCTGAGAACACGCCCTGGTATGTTGTCAGGACCTGCAGAAGTCTGCTGGGTCGAGACTCAGGACATGGATCATCACAGATTCAGAGTCCAGTTTCAGGTCTGGTTTCTGTTTTAATGAGTCACAGTATCGTCAGCTGTTTGATCACATGTTGTAAAGAGACAGTCACTTATCTCCTCTTCAAACATGGAGGACAGTCTGAGTCTTTATCAAAGATCTTCAGCTCCGTCCTGTTTTTCCTGTCAGAGCCGTTCAGAGACGTCAACGTGTCTCCAACAACAACAACAAACACGTTCATGCAGTTACATTAGAAAGTGCTGAAATGGAATAAACCACAACACACTGTGAACATCTTTTCTCTGATAACTCTGGGACAACATAGAAACATAAAGGAGTTTGAATGTAACTGTTTTTATTAGGAAGTGATTTCGGTTTGTTTTCTTCATGTGATCTCAGCGTCCTGTTCGAGCACAGATGAGCTCACTTCTCTGAACCAACAATCCAACTGGAGTTTAAAATATTTTTGATGATCCACAAAATCAAATTCGGATGACAGATGAAGAGACATCTCTTCTTCTTAGTGGAGGAAACACAGTGAAGTCTGTGCAGCTAACGTCTACACAATGATTTCAAGTGATCAGAGATGGTGACTCACTGACAGAGACCAGGCAGACTGTTATTACAGCTGCTGCTGATGCACCAAAATAAAATCCAACATTGACTCAGACACGATCCACTCAGCTGTTCACTGTCTGTCTGGATCTAGTTTCACTTGGTGACAAACAAATAACAGAAGAAGAAGCTCATGTATCCTGTTTATCTGCTGGGACTCAGGTTAGCATCAACGCTAACACCTGGAGTGTGTGTCTCAGTGTGTGTGTTTGTGTGTATGTGTGTGTGTTTGTGGTATGGTCTCTCAGTGTGTGTGTGTCTCAGTGTGTGTGTGTATGTGTGTCTCAGTGTGTGTGTGTCTCAGTGTGTGTGTGTATGTGTGTCTCAGTGTGTGTGTGTTTGTGTCTCAGTGTGTGTTTGTGTGTGTCTCAGTGTGTGTGTGTGTGTGTCTCAGTGTGTGTGTCTCAGTGTGTGTGTTTGCGTGTCTCAGTATGTGTGTCTTGTATGGGTGTGTCTCAGGTGTGTGTCTCAGTGGTGTGTGTCTCAGGTGTGTGTCTCAGTGTGTGTGTCTCAGTGTGTGTGTGGCTTCTCAGTGTGTGTGTCTTAACAGTGTGTGTGTCTTCAGTGTGTGTGTCTCAGTGTGTGTGTCAGTGTGTGCGTCAGTCTCGTGTGTGTGTCTCAGTGTGTGTGTTTGCGTGTCTCAGTATGTGTGGTGTGTCTCAGTGTGTGTGTCTCAGTGTGTGTGTCTCAGTGTGTGTGTCTCAGTGTGTGTGTCTCAGTGTGTGTGTGTCTCAGTGTGTGTGTCTCAGTGTGTGTGTCAGTGTTGTCTCAGTGTGTGTGTCTCAGTGTGTGTCTCAGTGTGTGTGTCTCAGTGTGTGTGTCTCAGTGTGTGTGTTTGCGTGTCTCAGTATGTGTGTCTCAGTGTGTGTGTCTTGTGTCTCAGTGTGTGTGTCTCATGGGGTGTGTGTCTCAGTGTGTGTGTCCTCAGTGTGTGTGTCTCAGTGTGTGTGTTTGCGTGTCTCAGTGTGTGTGTCTCAGTGTGTGTGTCTCAGTGTGTGCGTCTCACCTGTGATCAGCACCGCTCTGCTCTTCGCTGGCAGCAGCTCATTTCTCCTGCTCACACAGATCAGATGGAGGCTGCAGGTGAGGAGGACCCCCCCACACAGAACCGGAGATACAGTGAAACACAGAGAAGCCCCCAGGGCCCCGACCAGGGCCCCCCGCCTGCACCCAGCATGGCGGCCCCGTCTGAACCTCCAGAGTAGAGTGAGGACGTAGAGAGCTGCAGCTCCGACGCTGAAGCAGCAGCAAACCTCCATCCTCTGACACTGAACCACCTCCACCCACTGATACCATCACACAGGCCACGCCCCCTCCCAGCCACCTGCACAGGTATGTCAGCCTCCTCTGAAACCTGTTGGTCGTGACAGTTGACACAGTGACTGCCCCTGCCCCCCCCCCGAGATACAGATCACTCGCACACCTGCATCCGTTTCACTGTTTCCAGATCAGTGACTTTAAACTTCAGCAGAAAATAAAACCTGGTTTCTACGGTCACTTCTATGTCACTGTGTTTTATTCATATTTATATATTATATTTATACTAATATTAACATTCATATTAATATTCATATACATTTATATTCTGTATCTCAGAAAAAGAATCAGTTATGTCTGAATTTATAAATAATAATATAATAAAAATATGCAAATAAATAAAATAATAAAAGTAATTTGTAACTTTCAGAAAAAAGATTTACTCTGAACTTCTCATGTTATTTAGTTTTTTGGAAACTGATGATTACGACTCAAACTAGTCAATTAATGAGCTAATGATTGATTCATTATCTATTGATTTGTCAGTTACTATGACAAACAAAAGAAACTGTTTGGCTTCAATAAATAACTTCTGATTATCAATTATCACAATTATTGGCTGATGTTCTGTTAACTCTGTGTGTGTGTGTGTGTGAGAGTGTGTGTGTGTGTGTGTGTGTGTGTGGAGAGCAGCTGATTGGTCCGCTGTCTACCCGCTCTCACTGCTGAGTTGGTTAGTTAGTTGGTTAGTTAGTTGGTTAGGCCGTTCACCCTGAAGCCAAATCTCTTTACAATGTGTTTTAACTTCAACATCAATCAGTGAATTCATCAAACACGTTCTGATAATCAATTAATCAATTAATAATAATAATGATAATCAAATCAAACCTTTGATGATTTTCTTTATGAAACTAAACTGAATATTTTAGGTTTTGAACATGTTACTTATGGAAATATATTTGATTGTTTCTGACGTCTTCTGGACAAAATGATCAATCAGGTCGATGATCAGCAGATGAACTGATAGAGATCAATAACAGAGGCGATGGTTTCCTCTCATCACATTCGTCATCTCTGCACAATCAAAACAACACAAAACAATTCAGTGACAAACAGGGCTTTTATTTTGAAGTCAGTGCTGACTGTGATAAAGAGGGGGGGTTGGGGGGTGTTGTTGTCACCTACAGTAACACCTGCACAGGTCACAGCGACTCGACCCGTCCTCTCAGATCAATTCTCTTTTCAAGGGAAACACGTTGACAGACATAAAGTGCTCGTTCCCGCGGCTCGGACACGATTCAGCCAATGAGAGAGGACTACAGGGGCGGGTGGGGGTGGGTCCAGCAGAGGAGCAGGAGGAGGAGTCAGGACTCAGGCGAAGTTCTTCTTCAGGAAGCTGATGAGGCCGTTGGTGGACGAGTCGTGGGAGGTGACCTCCGAGGCGTCCTGCAGCTCCGGCTCGATCTTCTTCGCCAGCTGCTTCCCCAGCTCCACCCTGTCAGCAGGGAACAGGTCAGTTCTGGACCAGGTCTACTGGACCAGGTCTACTGGACCATGACCAGGACCAGGTCTACAGGACCTGCAGGTCTGAGCTAAGACCTCAAACAAGGTCCAGGTGTCTGTTCCTCAGTCACAAACTATTTTAAATCGACTCTGACTTTTTAAGACTCTACACTTCCTGAACATTTTTCACATTAAAAGCCTCCAAATAACGGGAAGCCTGGAATGCTTTTAATGTGAAAAACTCACAGGAAGTGTTGAGTCTCAGTGGCAGCAGATTAAAATGGAGAAGTGAGTCACATGACTGGAAATCAACATTAGACTGACAACAACAAGAATAACAATGATAATAATGATAATTATAATAATAATAGTCACTGTTTCCATAGATTTAACAAGAAGTTTTAGAAAAGTCCACTTCTGTTTTTAGAGTCTAAAAAAATTAAAACTCCAGGTCCACTTACTAACTTTATCTGCAGCTTTCATCTAGACAGATAAAAGATGAGGGACTTTTAACATCTGTACAGGTGTGTGTGTGTGTGTGTGTGTGTGTGTGTGTGTGTGTGTGTGTCTCACCCCCACTGGTCGTAGCTGTTGATGTCCCACATGACGCCCTGAACAAAGATCTTGTGTTCGTACATGGCTGAAAAATAAAAATAGATGTAAATAAAACTCAGTGGATGAATCTGAGAAAAGTTTCTGTGATGGAAGAAAACCGGTTTTAACGGCACCATTGAACTAAACAGCTGGCACAGACAGATGTGCATGTGTTGAGTTCCTGCTGTACGTTAGTGTTTGATCTTATTGTGACGAACATCAAACATCATCATCACACAGCTGCTTGTGTCAGGTAGGTCCACCTGTCTCACACCTGTCTGCTCCTCTGACTCTGTTCCTGGACTGGAAATCTGAACTGAGGTCATACCAAACAGGAAGTGAAGTCATGTGACTTGTGTGGAGGCGCTGTGCCGCCCTCTAGTGGCCGTCAGACGACACGTCTGTCTGTAAACTCAGCTGACTACGGAGGTGTCTGTACTCTTCTTCTATGGTGTGCTCCCAGTACTCACCGACCAGAGCTCCCAGTATGAACGGAGTCAGCTTCTTAAAAACGATGGAGTTGCTCGGCTTGTTTCCCTGGAAGACCTGGAGACAGGAGAAGAGACCAGAGGACGAGTTCTGGGTCATTTCCTCTTTTCTCTGTGAAGGTTAATTCAGTGTTTCTCTAACGACCAGGACTTTGATGCACCTGCTGAGTGATGCACCTGCTGAGTGACGCACCTGCTGAGTGACGCACCTGCTGAGTGATGCACCTGCTGAGTGACGCACCTGCTGAGTGACGCACCTGCTGAGTGACGCTGTAAAGAGCCAAACTCTACAGCAGATTTACCTTGTGAGGCAGCAGCTTCTCCAGAGCGTCCCCCTTCAGGCCGGCGGCCTCCAGCTCCTTACGAGCCTCGTCCGAAGTCTTTCCCTTCATCAGAGCTTCTGTCTGAGCCAGGAAGTTCGCCACCAGGATCTGAAACAGAGTCAGCCAATCAGCATCCAGGAAACTGAACTGTGATCAGATTAATCCAATAATCAGACAGGAAGTGTGACGGAGAGGCAAATTAAACATTTGTCTTTTTTTTTTTTCCAGGATCAGAAGAAAAGAAGCAAAAGAAAATCTCTCTTTCTCTCTCTCTCTCCTAAAAGACTTGCCTTTCAGGGCAAATAAAAATCAAACCAAGATGGCGGCTGCAGTGTCAGCACAACATTTGGACAAGGGGGTCCAGTGGGCGTTACCTTGTGGTGGAGGTTGTCTCTGATTGGATGCTGAGACTGGGCAGGAATGAGGAAGTCAGCAGGAATCATACGAGTACCTGAGGGGAGAAAAGAAGTCGTTTAACCCTTCACTGACCAGATCATGTGTCCTCAGGGGGAGGAGTCTGACTCAAACCAGGAAGTGTCCAGCAGGGGGCAGCAGTCAGTGAGAGTCAGGTCTGCACGCTCATCACTGTGGTTTAATTAATTCAAGATTAAAATAAAGTCTGAGGGCAGAGAGCGTCTGGAGAGGAGTCAACTACGACTCCCAAGGTGCATTTCACTGACAAACAGCCAATCACAGAGCCACACATCATCAGTCAGCTGAGGTGAAAGATTCACCTGTGGAGAAAACAGATTTTATCATACGACGCATTGTGTGTGTGTGTGTGTGTGTGTGTGTGTTGTGTGTGTGTCTGTGTGTGTGTCTCTGTGTGTGTTGGTGTGTGTGTCTGTGTGTGTGTCTCTGTGTGTGTGTGTATGTGTGTGTGTGTGTCTCTGTGTGTGTGTGTGTGTGTGTGTGTCTCTGTGCGTCTCTGCGTGTGTGTGTCTCTGTGTGTGTGTGTGTGTGTGTGTGTGTCTCTGTGTGTGTGTGTGTGTGTGTGTGTCTGTGTGTGTGTGTGTGTCTCTGCGTGTGTGTGTCTCTGCGTGTGTGTGTCTCTGTGTGTCTGTGTGTCTCTGTGTGTGTGTGTGTGTGTGTGTGTGTGTGTCTGTGTGTGTCTCTGCGTGTGTGTGTCTCTGTGTCTCTGCGTGTGTGTGTCTCTGTGTGTGTGTGTGTGTGTGTGTGTGTGTGTGTGTGTGTGAGACCTTGGTGGATCAGCTGGTAGAAGGCGTGCTGTCCGTTGGTCCCCGGCTCCCCCCACACGATGGGGCCGGTGTGGTAGTTGACGCGGGCGCCGTCTTTGGTGATGTACTTCCCGTTTGACTCCATGTCGCCCTGAGGAGCCGACACACACTCTCTGTTAGTCACTGACGTTTTCCCGCTCACGGACGACTCTGATCGATGTTGGTTACATAAAGGGTTAATTGCTCAGCAGGACGTGCTCAGGTTTCCATGGCAACTGATGTGACAGAGTATTTTAATATCTGATTTATGTTAAAGGTTTATACTGAAGGTGTTCCTAATATTTAGTCCAGAACAGCTTCACCAATCACAGCTCACACACACACACACACCCTCACACACACACCATCACACACACACACCCTCACACACACACACGCCCTCTCACACACACACCCTCACACACACACGCCCTCACACACACACCATCACACACACACGCCCTCACACACACACACACCCTCACACACACACACCCTCTCACACACCCCCAACAGAGATACTGCAGTGTCAGGAACATTTTCGAGCCTCCTCCCTCTGAACAGTTGGCCCGCCTCCTGGCCCCGCCCCCTGGCCCGCCCCCCCTGACCTGTTGGAAGTAGGCGGCGAAGCGGTGCATGTACTGGTCGTAGGGCAGCATGGCGTGAGTCTCAGCCTGGAAGAAGTTGATGTACCAGACTCCGAGAAGAGCCAATAGGACGGGGACGTTCTTCTCCAGGGGGGCGCTGCGGAAATGGTTGTCCTGCGGGGGGGGGGGGGGGGGGGGGCACGTTAAACACACACACACTGAGAAATATGGCCGACACAGTTTTATCAGGTTAATAATCTTAAATAAACACTGAACGATCCGTCAGCTGAGCTTCATATTGTGACTGATGAAGGAAGTTCACCGAGAACAGGAAGCAGAAGAAGAAACATTCTTTACCATCCAGTGAGCTCCCGCCAGCAGCTGCTCGAAGTTCTCAAAGCCTGAAACACAGACGGGGTCAGAGGTCAGAGGTCAGATAAAGATAAAGATAAAAACTAAATAGAAAGAAAAATCTAAGAGAAAGAAGTAAAACTGAATGTTAACGATCAAAGACTCAAATGAGGGTCTCAAAGCCTGACCCTGTGACCCCCCCCCCCCCCCCCCCCCCCCGTCAACCCGTCACCCCCCCAACATAATTATATTTTTATCTTTTTTTGTTACGTATTCATGGAGTTTTTGGAAAATACAGCTCCCATAATGCTTTGAGGGATGTAAACAGGAAGTATGATGTTGCCACGATGCAACATTCACATGATTCAACATTAATCACATGATCACTTTAAACAGACGAGACGTGACTTCAGCAGAAATCCTGATAAGACAGCTGATAAACAATAATCAATACATCAGAGATCAATACGCGGCCCTGGTCTGAGCAGAGAGGATGAGCGGTCACAGCAGACGTACCTACGTGCAGAGCGATGGACAGACCGATGGCTGACCACAGTGAGTAACGACCTCCAACCCACTGAAACATGACATCACACAGTCACTCCACCAATCAGAGGCAACGACAGTTATCCAGGTTAAAAGCTGCGTTCACAAGCTGCGTTCAGGTTAGTGTTAGATTATGTTTCAGAGGCAGGAGGGTGAAGTTCAGCTTCACCAACCTGTCTCACACACACACACACACACACACACACACACACACACACACACACACACACACACACACACACACACACACTTACATCCCAGAACTCGAACATGTTCGCTGTGTCGATGCCAAAATCCTTGACTTTAGCCTGAAGAGGAAGAGGAGACGTTACTCATCAAACACACACAGGTCATTTCACCCTAACCAGGTAACAAACACCTGATCACAGACTTAAAGGTGCTATATGTAAGGCTTTAGCTAATGTTAGCATTAGCTGCTGTTCACTCACCAGAAGAAACGTGAGTTCAGCATCAAACTTCTTTCATATGAACAACGTGAGTGAAAACTCTTCTGCTTCCATTTCTGTCACAGACTGACTCACTATCAGCTGCTACTGAACAGGGCGGGGCTAGCTGCTAGCATGCTAGCTCAATGCTAACTCAATGCTAACTTCAATGCTAATTCATTTCAGAAGGTTTTAAACTAAAATCTTTACATTTAGCACCTTTAACATGTTAGAGATGAAGATACTGTGAACATGACGCTGCGTGTCGAACTAGAGAGGATGCGTCGTCTATATCGTATAATTACTGCTGTCAGTCAAATTATCTTTCATTTTTTCATAGTTTTGTGTCTTTTGTCAAATGAATCAAACTCAGACACGAGAAGCAGGTGGAGAGAGTCTGTAACAGCTGGACAGATGTGAACTAACAGTTGCACCTAACTGATGGTGAAACAGCCTCATATTATCATGTGTGTTATTAACATGACATCAATATTTCATCTTTTAAATAAAGATGATTGTTAATATAGAGACAGGAAGCCTAGTTTAAAGTCTGAGCTAAATCCACCTGCTTGACCTCATTTGCATATATTTGCATATGTAAATGAGAAGCTTATAACAGAAGAACTGTAGAGCCAAAATGCATGAGACCTCCTCTGAAACGTGACACAGACATTTCATAACAATAACTAGGATATACTTTATACAAGAACAATCATCATCTCTCTTCTACATGTTGTCAGAGCTGTGGACCGAAGGGAAAACTGGAGAATGTGCTTGAACTGTTGTGAACAGGAACTCAGACAGATGTTTCTGTACAAACAGCTGCAGAGACAGAGAGAGGAAAATGAAGACGTTCAGCACGAGAGACACCGTGTCCTCCTGTCTCCGTGGAGACCGTGTCCTCCTGTCGTCCAGCTGAAGCTCAGTCACGTTACTGAGCAGCAGCTTTAACGCGTCACACAGACGGACAGGAACTTACTGCGTTGGTGGACAGAGCCACGAAATGTTTGGCGACAGCAGATTTCTGTGGACGACAGGAAGAGACAACATGAGGACGATGGACGAGACATTTGTCTCAGAGATAGCCGACCTCTGACCTCTGACCTGCAGAGACACAAACGCACTCACGTCATTGGCCGTCTTCAGGAGCCAGTCTCTGGCAGACTCTGCGTTGGTGATGGTCTCCTGAGTGGTGAAGGTCTGCAAGAGGTCAAACAACACAGAGTGAGTCCAGAGGATAAGCTGACACTGACACACACACACACACACACACACACACACACACACACACACACACACACACAGGGGGTGTGGTCACCTTGGAGGCGATGATGAAGAGCGTGGTCTCTGCGTTGAGCTGGGCGAGCGTCTTGGCCATGTGAGTCCCGTCGATGTTGGAGACGAACCAAACGTTTGGTCCACCAGCTGAGTACGGCTTCAGAGCCTCTGTCACCATCAGAGGGCCCTGAACGCACCACACACACACACACACACACACACACACACACACACACACACACACACACACACACACACACACACACACACACACACACACACACACACACGCACACACACACACACAAGCAAACACACGCAAACACACACCAGTTACCACATCTGCCCCTCCCTCATGATGAAAACAGTGAAGAACTGTGTTTTCTCTCTGTGACATGACCCTGTACACACCTGTACACACACCTGTACACACACCTGTACACACACCTGTACACACCTGTACTGCTCTCAGTGAGACGACTTGACTAATTAGAGATGAATTATCTGACCTGGTGTCTCTGCACTGACCCGCCTGACAGTGAAACATGAACTCTGTTTTATCTGCTGCACCTTGAACCCGTTGCATCACAGCTGCTCACGAGCACAGGTGAGCCTCTGCTGCAGGTTCATCAGACTCTAACGACTCATTAACAGATTCATAAGAAAGTTATCAGCAGATTGATCAGTTTGTTTCTTGCTGCTCGGCCTTTAGTCTCTGATCTTTCCAGGTGATTTTAGATTCAGTGGCTGAAACAAATGGAAACGTTCAAACATCAGTTTCTGCTGATTGTTGTGAACAGTCAGAAATATATTTTTGTTTTTGCTCATTAACCAGAAGACTGATGTTCCAGCTCACTTCCTTTACATCAGAGTTCAGACGTCTCTGTTGCATCAAATGTTCTCGTCTCCCTCTGGATCATTCTTCTTCTCTTGTTTTATTTCACACTTTTTAATTCTACTTGTCTTTTTATATTGTGGGTGTTTCTTGAAGTAAACAGGATCAGAAGTGTGTGTGTGTGTGTGTGTGTGTGTGTGTGTGTGTGTTGGACCCTCACCAGGTCAGAGCCCCCGATGCCGATGTTCACCACGTCAGTGATGCTTTTCCCACTGAAGCCTTTCCAGTCACCACTGCGAACTTTCTGTAAACACACACACACACAGCTTTATTCCACTGTGGTGACAACTGCATAATCACACACTCTTTCTCACACACACTCACACACACACACACACACACACTACATACGTGACAGAAGGCCTTCATCTTGTCCAGCACCCGGTTCACCTCCGGCATCACGTCTTTACCGTCCACGTTTGATCGGCGTGTTGGAGCGATTACGCAGAGCAATATGGAGCACAGCACGACCCTGCACACACACACACACACACACACACACACACACACACACACACACACACATATAAGACACACTTATGGACCTGTGTCACACACTCCTGAGGGAATAATCAGCAGCACTTTTATTATTTAAAGGAAAAGAATAAATAAAAAAAGACAGAATGAAATCATCTTCAGCTGCAGATACAAACACACAAACATCTGAATAAATACAGAGAATAAAAACTGATCAGATCAACATTTTTAACATTTCAACCTTTGTTTTTCTTTTAAATCAAATAATTCATGTAATCACTAATTAATCCTTCATTTAATCTGCTCCTTCTGTTTGTGTTCACTGATCAATACATGTCTGCACAAACTGCACCGTCACTGCTGTTACACAACACACACACACACACACACACACACACACACACACAGGTCCAGTCACCATGAGTCTGCAGTCTCTGTAAATCTGTCTGTTCTGTTAGTGTTAATAAAGTTTGATGATTTGACAGTGAAGCTGGAAACAGGAAGTCAGCTGTGATTGTACTGGATCTGAACTGTGTTCACTGACCTGGTTTAAAAGAACCGCACTTATACAGAGCACATTCACTGACTGACACACACACACACACACACACACACACACACACACACATTTTGCCCGAGGAGCCGGGAATCAAACCAGCGACGTCCTGATTAGTGGACGATGACGAGTGGAAACAGAGCGTTAGAGAAGCGCAGGTTTAGTTAAAGCTTCTAGGGACAGAGCTGAGTCAGCGCTCTGTCCGACTGACCCTGCAGAATCACCCTGGTACCGGTCCACAGCCCAGAGGTTTGGCCTCTGCAGGGAGGGACAGGGGGAAAGTGGGAGCGTTACCTCGGTGAAGTTGATCTTCTCTCCGGAGAACATCTTGTCCCGGGCGTCCTCCACCCCCCGGGACTTGGCCTGTGAACATCAGACGACATTAGTCTGATTATTACAGCAACAGAGAGAGTGACACAACTTCTTTCTTCAGTCCTTCCTTTGTGCTGTGAGGAGGAAGTGGAGGTCGCTGAGTGTATTACCACATTCCCACACGCTAACACAACGCTGCAGGACAAAGCCCACACAGGCTGGAGATATGTCTTTCTCTTTCAAAATAAAGTGCTGCAACCTTCCTGCTTCACTAGATTCTTGAGCAACAGAGTTCAGATCAGGGCATCAGGAAATAACTGATTCTGCTATCAGCAGACAAATAAAAGACTTTTATCTACTTTACTTTTTAAACTTGTGAAATGAAGAACGTGTGAGCGGCAGGAGGGGAAGTTCAGCAGGACGCCATGTTCACTGACCACTACGAGCCCACGGTCTCACAACAAAACAGCTGTAAGGAAAAAGCAGCTTTGAACCAATCACATTAATCAATAGTTATTCCACTCTGCTTTTGTGAACATGTGAGCTTCTGCTAACACATTCAGACTAATCTGTAGCTGCTAACGTGTTAGCGGCTAACATGTTCACAGGTCTCAGTAATCAGACTGGATAACAATATGATACAATTATTTTATTCTTTGTCTTAAATTTAGGACCATCATGCATCATTCTCCGAGTTTTTGACCAGTTAAAGACACCTGATAATACAGCCCAGACCTCACCTGTAACCCCACCCACACCTGCAGTAAAACAGCAGCATGTTGTGCAGCTGTCACAGCTGATTAACATCTGGCAGGATGACAATCATCAGTTCATGTGGAGAGACTTAAGAGAAGCTCAGGCTGCGTTAGTATGAGCTGAGGGGCTTAAGGTTGATTAGAGGAGACAGTCACTGTACAGGCTGTGTGTGTGTGTGTGTGTGTGTGTGTGTGTGTGTGTGTGTGTGTGTGTGTGTGTTGTTTCAAAATAAAAGACTGTCCAGGGAGCGGGGTATTTTACCATGGTGAACAGCATGGCCATGACGTCCTGGTTGATGAGGTTCTTGGAGTAGTCCAGCAGGATTTCTCCATCGTCTGTCTCCAGAGTGGTGCTGTCCAACAGTCAGAGACATTTAGCACATGAAGACAAAACAATATGTCAACTAAACCAATAATCGATCGACAGGAGATCCAGCTTCTCAGTGTTTAGTCATTTCTAAGAGTTTTGGGCAAAACGAGACTTTAGATTAGAGGACGTCAGCTGTGGGAAACTGTCATGGCCGCTCTTCACTGTTTCCTGACACTTAAACTCAACAGTTAATTAATAAAACAAACTTACAGATGAATTAATGAAAATGATCTCCCACTTCAGGTGGAACTGCTTGTTTTATTCCACAGTGATCTAATATTAATTATGTTCTTTTTTCGTTTTTTTGTGTGTTTTTGTTCAAAATTGTACTAAAATATATTTTATTATTAAAACAGTTGCAGTTCTGTTTAAAACCAGCGGATTCAATGAGGATTATGGAGACAGTCATGAGTTCAGTACTGTGGACTCTTATACAACATGTAGCTCCAGTCTCTGCTCCTCCTCAGGCACAACACATCTGTTAAGTCTACACTGATGGACACACACCTGTTAATGCATGATACTAACAATAATAATCTGTCCATTTTAAATAATAAGGTGTTAATCACTAATCCAGGGCTGTGTATGAGGCGTGTCTGCTGAAGACTGGATTAACTGTCCAGGCTGCAGTCTGTACTCTGCCCTGGTTCCGCCAGTGCTGGTGCTTTACTTTACTTTACGTTCATTTACGTTACATTGGTTTACAGTAGTTTACATTACTTTACGTTACATTACGTAACATTAGTTTACATTACTTTATGTTGCATTGGTTTACATTAGTCTATTTTACATTAGTTTACATTACTTTACGCTACATTGCGTTACATAATGCAGGTTTACGTTAGTTTACATTACGTTACATTGGTTTACATTACTTTACGTTACATTACGTAACGTTAGTTTACATTACTTTATGTTACATTGGTTTACATGAGTCTATTTTACATTAGTTTACATTACTTTACGCTACATTGCGTTACATAATGCAGGTTTACGTTAGTTTACATTACGTTACATTACGTTACATTAGTCTCCAGTCATTTCCTCGCTGCCTCCGGGTGAATCCCGCTGAACGGGCTCAGGGAGGATGTGCTGGATCGCACGTAGCCACCGTGAGTCAACGGAGCGGACAGCCGCCGTTAACCCGCCTCATTCACACCTTTACACCGCCTCCTCATCGAGCCGGCGGCCGCTGTGTGTGATGAGACGGTTCACGGGGAGAATGGAGCCGCTTCACGGTCACTACGTGCTGTGGTTTAGACGGGAAACAGCGGAACAACACGCGGCGTCCATTATCGGACACTGCACCAACAGGTTGCTGTCAGTGTTAGCTTCGGTTAGCCTACATGGAGCCACGGCTACACATCGTCCCCACCGCTTATTAAACATCATTCTCCGCAGTTTGACTTTGATTCACAATCTGTTCAAAGGTGGAGATGTTTCTCATATGTGATTAAAACTCCACCCAGTTTCAAACGGGGTTTGGAGCAGTTTCATCACCGTGAGTAATGACGAACCACGGGTTAAAATGAGGTTTAAGATAGCGTTAGCACGGTAATCAAACGTCATTTATCATATGAAACACAACCAGACGATATAAAGAAATGTTCAGTTGTTCACACTGATTTTATTAAACATTGTGAAGCTTTAGGAAGCTAATCTGAGACACGGAAATCTCACCAGAGCTAGCAAGACACCGCTGTCCGATAATGGAACAGCGGTGTTAGCGCGCCAGCTAATATCAGCCATGTTATTTAACTGACTGTCGGTTGTTTTCACCGATTAACGACAGACAGGTGAAGGTTTTCACCGACACGTGGAGCCGCTGTGACCGGGGACGTTATGAACCTGCGGCGGAGGAAGAACCGACGGGGCCGATGACCTTCATACAGGCGGAGGATTCACGACCCACCGCGGAGCCCGGAAACACGGAGGGTTACATCACACTGATCAACACTGATAACTGATAATTGATCTGATCATCAAACTGTCAGATGACTGTTATGTTACAGAGATTACACCTGTGCTTTACTGAGGGTTCTGCAGGAGGCCACTGGGAGCTGACCCCCCCCCCCAGCTCCCATCATGTCCAGTGCACCCCCCTGTTGAATGCACCTGTCTCCGTCTCACCTGAAGCTGCTGAATCTGTCCTTGTCTCCGTCAAACATGTCCCTCATGTTGAGGCTCCCGGCGTTAGCCTTGTACCACTGCTCCAGCTTCTGGTAGCTGGGGTCGTTGGTTAGCGCCATGCTGGTGCTGGTACTGGTGGTACTGGTGGTACTGGTGAGTGTGGTGTTGCTCCAACCTCAGCGGCGGTGGACTGGTCCCGGTGTGGTGATGTGGAGGATCGGATGAGGAGATGGGGCAGCTGACAGGAGCTAACACGGTTAGCTCAGTCTGCACCAATGACATCAGGCCTCACCCCGCCCCGCTGCTCTAACCCCGCCCACCGTCAGAGTCACTGATGCTGGGACTGAACGTGAGTATGGAGGGAGGCTGGTGCCAAAAATACACAGTGTGCCAAACACAGTGTTCCTGCTGAGGCCTGTCTGCACCGACATGTTTCCATCTTCACCTCCAGATCTGCTGCTGCTCACTGAGCAGCTCACCTGCAGCAGAACACACCTGGGTTTACCTTCAGAGCAGCAGCGGGTTCCAGAGACGTCACACTGGTCTGTGGTGTTGGTTCAGTCTTCACGGATCACTCTGATGTCAGAAAAATCCACTCATTAGACGCCTTTCCTCCAAACTCACTCAGGTCTGAGATCAATGTTACCATGGTAACAATCAATGACACCTGCGCTGACCAGCAGCACCCAACAACAAGAAACAGGAAAACACGGCTCATAATCAGAGCGACGAGAAGGGAAACAGTTTCTAAAATTAAATCAGATTTTTCTTTTCATTCTTTCACTTGTTGCTAAATTTTCAAAGTAAAACTTCCTGTAACTGTTGAACTTCCTAAAGACAAACATGTTCTGCTGAGGTAAACAGAGCTCAGCAGGTGGAAGCAGTTCCAGCCATTTTCCTCATTTAGAAAAAGTCTTTATTTACCCAGAATTCATTGCACCACAGTCCAGTTTAAGGAAATTCAGACTGTGTTGAAATGTGGAAAATGAATCTGGATGTTCCTGAACCAAGCGGCTGAAGTTTTAACTTTGAAGAAACGTAATCACCGCGTCGCAGGATCTTGGTTCCCACCGTTTTCTGGTTTGGAAAGTTTTTCCAGAAACGACCAATAATAAACCTGGACAGTCTCTGCTGCTGCGGCTTCATCCACTGAGCTTAATGTTTGAGCTTCTCACATTAAAACAAACCCCTTATTTGACTATTTGATGATTTAACTTTAATTTGACATTAACTAAACATTTATCTCCCTTTGATTAAAACTCACAAAATAGAAAGTACGAATGTTAACAGGCTGTCAAAACGATCAAGTGGAGTTTTATCAAATGTGATTTTCCTCTTCCAGGTTATTACAGATGAGACACATGTCTGGAGACACCAGGACGGACACAGAGCAGACAGACGCCGACACAAACTTAATGAACAACTGTTTATTATTTGCTCTTAATAAAAAGCTCAGTTGACTGAGGCCCGAGGAGGAGGACGCCGCCGTGCTGCGTTCAAACACCAGACCTGTGGCGGTGATCCAGAGAGTGAAGCCAGAATGACCTCGGCTCCGCCGGCTCTCTGCCTCGTGACGCTCAAACCGCCACCTCTGTTATTGCATCAACAACCTCGGCCGATTCATCACAACTTGTTTTTCCCGCCAAAAAATGTAGTGGACTGACAAACACGAGCATCATGTAGTGTTGTGTTTGTTTCTATACAACACCAGTCAAAACCTGACACGATGAACTAAACAGCTTCCTTTAAATATCCAGGGACCCCCCCCATCCCCCCCCCCCCCCCCCCCCCAATCCCAGACTCGTCTTTTATCTCAGTGGCTCTCAACTTTGTCTCAGGTGAATCTGAAATGTGACAAAACATGGAAAGTGTCTGTTTATTTCCAACAGGCAGGGCCGGATTAACACTGAGCCCCCCCCCCCTTACCCAGTCTCTATACTAAGGGTGCAAGAAAATAATCAATAATATTGTAATAATATGTTTTGTGATACTGTATCGTTTCTCAAAAACTACTGATTTGAATTAATAGTTGACATGTAAAGTTTGGCGGTTCACTTTGTGTCGTGTTTAAATCCCTGACCAGTAGATGGCAGTGTTGTAATCCGTTTGACTCTTGCTGAGACAGGAAGTAGAGTAAGAGTGCACTGTTAGCATTAGCACACCTAGCTGACTGGAGTGTGGGCTCGTTTTGTCTTCCACGATAAAGAAGGCACTAAAGGAGATCGACAAGAGCCGCGATCAAACACTGAGGGGACAGCTAACAGCTAACAGCTTAGCAAGGTGCTACTCTGATGCTAACGGCTAACAAGTGGATCCCTCTCAACTCGCTCTGGAAGTTCACACACCGAAGTTACCGCTGACCTCAATGTCTCCCATACGTTTCCCAGGTAGATTAAGACCCGCCCAGGTAAATAAAATCACTATTTTAACTGTAAATCCAACGTAAGGAGCCTACGTCACTCTTTCCTAGCTCACTCATTTTCAGCCACACACCTGTCCGAGCCTGCCTATATGTCTACCTGCACGTGAGGCGTTTAGGGGACATCTGTAACTCGGTCACACCCTCCTCTCAGTGATTCTGTGATACAGTGAATATGATGCAGCCTCGTTACGTTGCAGGATCCTGCTTTTATTTTCTTACTGAAACAGGAAGTGAATGTTCATTTCGTTGCTCAGATTGCACAAAAACTAGTGCTGTGATGTTACAGAGATCTCACTGTTCTGATGCATAAAAAAGTACATTTTATTTTTAATAGTTTATACATGTGGCGGTTTGATCTTTGTTATTACAGTCCTCCTAAAATTAGCTTTAAATAAAATCACAAGATATTGGATTGTAAGCCCTGTATCACATATAAACCTATAGACTGTTAGTATTTATTTAGAAAAATGCACTAATATAAACTGAAATATTAAAGGTTTTAAAGGAACAGTTCAACATTCAGATGAATCCTCTTCTATTTCTGAGTCACATGTTCAGATTGATACTTATTGATTAATCAGCTGATTATTTCGTCTTCAAATCAATCAACAGTTTATTCTTTATTCTAACTTTCACCAGTGAATCTAAAACCCAAACATTCAGTTTTTTTTATTAATTCTTCAAATTATTGGATCAGTGTGAACATGTGACTCCACCTGTTCCTCACGGCCTCAGTCGCTTCAGGTGATCGTGTGCTTCATTATGTGCTAACAGGTTTATCTCAGTCTCACAGCGAACCTGGACCCTGAGGAACCTGGACCCCCTGAGGAACCTGGACCCTGAGGAACCGGGACCCTGAGGACCGGGACCCTGAGGAACCTGGACCCTGAGGAACCGGGACCCTGAGGACGGGGACCCTAAGGGACCTGGACCCTGAGGGACCTGGACCCTGAGGACGGGGACCCTGGGTGTTAATCCAGCCCTGCCTGAAGCCTCTGTTTGTCTTGTTAATGCAGATTTCTAACGTTAGTCCTTCGTTGTGTCTCGACACCTGAACAGTTGAGAACCACTGCTGATCCAAACACCTGAAATGTTTCAGACGAGCGGATCAGGAACCACATGGACCTGAACCAGGAGCAGAGTCAGACCTGCAGCTTCAGCACCTTCACACACCTGAGTCTCAGGTGTGATTTCATGAGCTAAAGACTGAAGACACATGGAGCCTGAAGTGAAGCATGATGCTCATCAGTAATCAATTAGATCAATCGATTAAAGCCTGAATGAATTTATCAATTTGAATTTAAATGATGCATTATGAAAACTCATGTAAAACATACATGTACGAACATTTGCCAATTAATAGTTCCGGTTCCTTATTTCTGTATTTAAATGACTTTAAAATGTAAAATTAAATTTAACAAAGCTTTTTTAAATTGTATTTTTTTCCACAGTCATTTTTCAGATGAAATGTGTACTGGCCCTTTAAAAGTGATGATGCAACTCACTTTCTAATGTCTCATTAAAATAAGAAATGTTTTGTCTTTTAGTTTTTATCCTGCATCATTTAAATGCTAATTTAATTCAACTAAAATAAATTCCTGTTCTTTCTCTGGCTCCATGGACACTCCACATCTGTCTCTGCAGCTGGACGCACGTTTTCTCATGTTTTTCGAAGTGTTAATAAAATGAAAATCTTCTACAACAGCAGGAAACATATGAAACTCATATTAAACTCCATCAGTTTATCTGGAGCTCCTCAGTTCAGCAGCAGCAGAGACGACAAAGTGTCTGATCTCTGACGTTAGTGATTCTCCAGCTTTAAGGCCAATCAAGAAAAAATGATGTTCTGTACGTTTCCTGAGCTCTGGCGAGACTTTAAAGGTAGCTTTGCTCGTCAGGTGACATCTTCATGATCAGTGGGGATTTGTAATGAAGCAGAGAGACTGTTAGAAAAGACCTTCATTTAACTGTAGTACATTTTAAACTGCTTCTTCTTTTCTCTAATGCAACAAAACCAAACAGACGAAGCTGCTTCTGTTGATAAAGTTTGATCCAATATTCCTGAAATCCTTTTCAATCGAGGTGTTTTTTTGTTACAGAGACTTTGTGAGCAGAATACAATCTCTCCAACTTTCTGAACAACTTCCAAAGTACAACTCTTTACATTTCTGGACTTAGTAAGTGCCGGGCCGAGACGAGACGGCGTCAGATCATTCAGTCATAATTCGTCCGACCCGATTCCTTCCTCACAAACGAGTATGAATATTGCTAAGGACCTACGTCGCTACACCCGGACAGCTAGCTCGTTTTCCTAGTCTTTTATTGTGAAGTCGCAGGTGACATCACATCCTGTAGCTTTAGCAGTGCCGCGGGACAGTTAGTGGCTTCAGGCGGAGTTTAACTGTGACAGGTGAGACCAGGTGAGACCAGGTGAGACCAGGTGAGACCTGTTTTTTTTTTTTTAATTAGTGTGTTTGATGAAGCGGCCCGACAAACGACTACATGTATAAACTGTATGAGTTATTACATCTTAGAAAAGTGCTTTGACTTCTTCTGTGGAAGATTTGGTGATTTACAACCAGGTTCCCCTTATAAAGGATTTATTAACGGTTCATAATCAGGTTATTAATTCAGTTTACACTTTAGAATCATAAACAGTTATAAACAGGTTATAACAGTTTTCTTCCATTGACGCAGGCTCACTATTTGGCAACATCCAGCTGACGCTTCCTACTCATTAATGTTTAGAGTGAGTTACTAAGATATAAACTGGGAACTGGAGCCTGTTAGTAACGTGTTAATAAATGAGGTTTCACTCCTTTTAACAGGAGTAACAGTAACTCAGTAATAAACGGTGGTAAAACTGAGAAGCAAAGAAACATGGAGGTGGAGGGAGAATCAGCTCAGTGAACGACAGGCCAGAGATGTGAAAAGGTTCATTAATAATGAATTAATTAGTAACTGAACAAATGTGATGAAACAGCAGCTAATGATGGAGAGAGACATGACGCTCACTTTTTGGCAGGAAACAGCTCCCTGTTGGCCTTTTTATGCCATGTGTTATAACAGCTTATAAATGATTGATAAAGTGTGAACAAGCTGATTAATGAACTCGTTATAACCCGTTGATAAAGCTGTATAAGGGGAGTCTGGTTGTAACGTGGCACCGGAAGATTTAAAATGTCTAAATGAAAACAAATCGTTAAAGAAATAAAGTGAAATACACATCATGTATTTCCTCTTCATGTCTGCATTTCATGTTTTTCATCTTTAATAAGAAAAAAAAAAAAACAAATCAAATGACACCACAGGAAATAAATGACTGCTGCTGACACTGAAGTGCAGTTCACCTCTTCTCTTTATTCATTTCAACATTACAGCTTAAAGACTCCTGTGTGGGCGGGGCTACTCAGCTGCTCCACCTGTCACCTGCTCACGGACACTAATGACAGGACTGTGTCTGTAGGTGCTGCCCCCTGCTGGACACCACTGGACTGTAAACTGTGTTTTTATGTCAAAATGAAACGACTCATTTAGTTTTTAGAGACAAAAAAAGATAAATAAACGTCTGTTTAACATGTTTTCATTTGGTTATGACACATTAAATGCAGACATAAAAAAGGAAATACATACAACAGTGCAGCCTCCAGCCAGGTACAGCTGCAGCTGCATTAATTAATTACTTTCGATTAATGTGCTAATTGTTTTTTTCAATAAATTGATTATATATTTAGTCCATGAAAAGTCAAAAATGTCCCTCACAGCTTCTCAGAGCTGAACTCGTTCGGTGACGAGACGAAGAGAAACAGGAAATGGTCTCATCATTTGCTGCCAATTATCGTGTGTGGATCGATCGACTAATTGTTTGTAAGTGTTTCAGTGTGGACATGTTAGATCTTCCTCTCTGCTGCCAGATAAAACCCAGTGAACAGATCTCAGCCCTCGTCTGCAGATTAAACTCATTAAACTAACGAACTGTGAACTCGGCGCTTCGGCGGCTCGTGATGAAGAACCAGAGAAACGAGTGGAAAAAGTAGTTTGACCTATGACCCCTCTGAGTCAGCTTGTGTACTGGGAGCATAAACTACCACTGAAACCAGTAGAGCAGCACCAGCTTCCTACACTAATGTTAGAGCAGACTGAGGAAAGTAGAGCTGCAGCTAACGACTATTTTCCTCATCAATAAATCGATTAATCGTTTGGTCTGTGAAACTGAAGTGTTTCTATTGAAATGTTCCGTAACAACAGATCTTTCGATCTTTACTGTTAAAAACGACTCGACGATCGATGGATTGTGTGAAAACAGCTGCAGATTAATCGTCTTTCAGCTCGAGAGGAAACGTCTTCAAACCTACACGAGGAAAAACACTTCAGGATCAGCTGGAGGAGAAAAACCAAGCTGCAGGTGAAACGCGGAGAGGTTTCAGGTGAGAAGCGAAACGCACGAGCACTGCGACTGGAGACGGGCGGCGGGGGGGGGGAGGGGTGACGGTGAGCGGGCTGACGAGATAACGGATGAACGTCTATGTCATAGTAGAAAAATACATGTTAGAAAGGTGTGACTGACCCTGTGGCCTATTTTGGTGCTGAAGTTGCAGAGTTACAGGAGAAACTGTCCCCACCTCCCAAATAAAGCTACGTCAGTGACAGGAAGTGGCGTGGACGACCCTCCACAGCTAAACAAAATATTATCAAATACAGGTTTAGGAAAAGGGCGAAACAAAAAGCATCCCTCTGAAATATGACATTTACACAGAATTACTTCAGCCACCTGGAAATTACTTTGTAGAGATCTGGAATTTGTTTTTTTTGTTTTTTTTTATGGTTTCTGTGATAAACTGCTTGTTGTTGTTGTTGTTGTTGTTGTCGTTTCCACCGTTGAAAGATATGGAAAGTTAAGTTGCATTCAAGCAGTCTACCCCAGTGCTGGTGACAAATATACAACAATTGGACAATCTTCATTATTTTAGTTGACAAACTATCTGTTTTCCTTTTGTGTGTGAAGAAGTTCCACCTTTGTGCAGAATCTTCCTCCCGTCGGGACTACGCAGCCACTTTGTTGTCCTTCTGGAACAAACAGGAAACAGACGTTTACAACACGATGAACCACAACACAGGAGCACCTGCCGATCTCATCAGAGAACCCAGCAGACTGCTTCCATCAGGACTCAACCATCTGAGGATTTCTCATATATCAGATTGAGTCTCATTTATCAGACAGAAGTGCGTCTCTAACATCAGGATGTACAGGGCGATTTCTAACACGTTACATGTAGTAAATAAACATGAATAAAGGATGTATGTTTACCCTGTATGCTGATAAGTCGGCGAACTCCCGGCCGGCCTGGTTTCCTCTGTATCCGCCCCTGAAGCCGCCGCCCCCCTGCGGTGGTCCGAAGGACCCTCGGCTAGCCGGACGCCCCCGACCTCCGCGGAAACCCATCCCGCCGCGTCCACGGTAACCACCGCGACCTCGGCTCTGACGCAGAGGGATACCGAATGTTTCCGCGTTCATCCTCCTCTCCTCCGCCCAGGTCTGCCTGCGCTCCCTGCAGGAGGTGAGGAGGAGAAACTCACTCTTCTGTCTGAAGCACTTTTATTCACGTTTTTATTCAAATTGACATTTCATGTATAAAATATGTTAATGATTCAATTTCTTTCATAATCAGGTACTGTCACTTTAAGAGAGCGCACCTGGCTTATTACTCTAGGTGTGCTCTGATGTGAAGAGTCTTTACAACAGAGCATGGTGATGAAGGACACATGAAGGCCGTGACTTCTACCTGTAAACGATCTACATCCACCCACAGCGCCTCCACCCAGGTGCTGTGGGTCGGTCACATGACCAACACTTACCGTGGGAAACCCAAGCCTCCAGACTTCTCATTAGCTTTCCTGAAGAAGAGAAAACATCAGTGAGGTCACGGACAGAGAGAAGGATGTACACAGTGACGGCCACGCCTCCTCCTCCTGCTTCATGAACAGGTACTCGTACCTGGTGTCGTCGCAGGAGATGTTGTCGAAGAAGGACTTGGACTTGTCGTAGTAGCAGTTGGGGCCGAGCGGGTCACACTCCTCGTCGGCGTTTCCCTCGCTGTTCTGAGTTTCCACGCCGGAGTCGCCTTTATCTTCGCCGTTCACCGTCTTCTCCGTCTTCTCAGTCTTCTCGTCTGAGGGAGAGGAGGATCAGTTTTAACATCACCAACAGAACCGAGTCTGTTCTTTACTCAACGAGCTGCAGCTCATTCATGCTTTTATCTCACTCTTTTTATCGTCTTAAACTTCAGTTCATGCAGAAGGAGACGAGGAGCAGATTCCTCCTTCCTCCCTGTGTCTTCTACAATCCTTAAAGTCCTTTATCTTGTGCACAAAGCTCTCAATGTTTGACTCTTACATCATTTAATGTCTCTCCACGAGTCCTGAGCTCATCTACAGCAGGACTTCTAGATGTCCCCAAAATAAACCAGGGGAAGCTCTTCACCCGCCGTGACCTCAGCTGTGGAACAACTACCAACAAATACGAGCGGGACAACGACTGAAAACACACCTGCTCATTAAGCTTTTAATTAACAGTTTTAATTTCTGCTTGTTAGTGATTTCTCTCTCTTATATTTGAGCTGCGCCCTGTGTGTGGAAAGTGCTGTTTAAATAAAGTTTATTATTATTATTATTAAAAAACCGTGAGATTAGAGGATGAACTCTGAGGTTTCCATGGTGATCTCCACTACAGACGCAAAAAGACAACAGCTTTCACATTGATGCATCTCAGTTGTGGAGGAGTAAAAGTACACAATATAGCAGCATACATGTACCAACAAGTACTTCAAATGTGTACTCGGGTGTAGTACTGGCTGTAGTACTTTAACCTGAATGAATGAATTTACTTGGTAGAAAATAAAAACCTTTCAGCTTCAGCTTGCTCTGGAACTCTCTGTCGATCTCCTCCTTGTTGAACTGAGCGTTGGCGCTCTCGAAGTCAAAGTCCTTCTCAAACTTCATGGGTCCGTCTCTGCGGACGTTGAAGCGCCCTCTGCCGCGGTGCCCGCCCCCTCGCCCACGGCGGTTCACCGGCGCTCCGGCAGCTGTTGAAGCACAGAGGAGAAACGCTACATCAGTCGTCACAGGTGAGCGGGTTTGAACAGGTGGAGCGGAACAAAACCAGCAAACAAAAGAAAACATGGCAACACATGAGGAAGTAAACCGATGGTGGAGGAGGTCTCAGTCTTTAACATGAGTTAGCAAAGAGCCAAGTGCGGTGAGGCGGCAGCTTGGCTGGAGCTTCATACGAGTCCAGAAAGAAAGAAACGTCACATCAAACATGGAGGAAATGCAGTCAATCATTCATGTACTGATGGACAGCACCACCACAGCACAGGGAGCATTCTGCGGCGTTCACCGGTCTGAAGACGAGGAGACGAGTCCCGCCTCCGCTCCATTGACATGACCAACAGCATGTCAATCTGCACACACGTTCACCAGCAAAGAAACACACGCCACAGACGGATGGTCGGGCTGGAGCGGCTGCAGAGGATGAGTGTGGGGCTCCGCCGCCCAAAGGAAAAGCTTGACAGGCATGCAGAGTCTGAATGGGCTGTTGAGGATGGATTGAGAGCCGGAGGGGGGAGGGAAGGGGGCGGGGTTAACCTGTGGAACGTTTACTGGTATCCCTGCCTTCCCCTCGCGCCTGCTCAGACTCTGGTTTGGGGACTTTCTGGACGTCTGTGCCTGGAACAGCAGAGTCTTTTAGTCACAGAAAACAGCCCTGCGGCTCTACACTCCTAAACTGCACAGAGCTGGACTCTGGAACAAAACGTTAACACATCACAGAGTGGAAATGATTCTTTAGCATGACACTGGAGTTACGTCTGTGCCTCATCCTGGAGAACACGGGGGGGGGTCACTGTGAGCACAGACAGAGGTTTAACAAGCACATTAATACAACTGGATCTAATCAGGAGATGAGTGCTCAGATCCAAAGTCCAGATTTAATCCCATTTGATTCTTGATGATTGAGTCACAGCAGATAAAGACAGTGAGCAGCTCTGTTGTGTATTTGAATATAAAATCACTTCCTGGTTAATAAACTGTGGAAAAAGGATTTATTTTCCCTGAGGGCTGAAACCTGGCACATCTGTGTTGTTTAGATCTATACCACAGCTGGTAACTGCAACCTTCAGACAAATCCTGCTTGGGTTTTACTCTCTACACGTTAGCCACTCAAAAGTTCAAGATGGCCACCACTGATGATAAGGAAATGTTTTTGCAAGTTCATCCACAATTTTCTCATATGAACGATCCAGGTGTCAAATCAAACATTTTAACACCGTAGAAGGTGAAACTTAGTTCACTGTAAAAAATTATTTCAAAAGTTTATTTCTATGACTCTCAAAACAAATCCTCCAAAAAAGAATTACTAAGAGAAAATATTATTTGAAAAGAAAAGAAATATAAATAAATAAGAAAAAAATAACTGTCGACTTTCACTTTGTGCAAAAAGTTTCACATGAAATGTCACAAACGGCTGAAATGAAGCTCAGAGGAAATTTCAGAGTTGCCACAGGATCAAACATGTGCTTGTAAAAGTCTTTGTCTGTGCTCAAAGTGTCCCGCAGCGCTCAGGGAGGGGGGCACCAACACAACTCCACACGTGACAACAGATCAGAGCAGTGTGCTGGTCTCTGGCCTGAGGTCTCACCTGAGTGGCTAAAGATAGAGTGGGGAAGCCCTGCGGTGGGAGCCCTATCTACAGCGGTGATGTGAGAGGCGGAGATGGTTCGGGGTGCAGACCAGCCCTGGCTGCTGCGGCCTCCCCTCACAGTCTCACCCCTCCTTGCATCCAGGCCATCCTGGTGCTGGAGCTTCTGGCTGCTCTGCCCGGCGGTGGGGGGGGCCGTGCGACCGTGGGTGGGGCTCCTGCGCCCCAGGCCGGGGGCCGGAGCCGTGGTGGCGGCGGTCGGGGCCGAAGGAGCCGTCTGGATCACCTGGTCCAGGGTGGGGCTCTTCCTCAGAGGGTCCAGGCTGGGGCTGCTGCGGCCTGGACGAGAACCAGAACAGGGATCAGGGTTAGTGGGACACACCTGGACTACATCAGCTGATCGTGGGTGAGCAGTGTTTCTGTTTGTTTCATTAATGTGAGGAAGGTTCAGCCTCATCATCATCATCACACAGCTGATGTTTCCCTCTCTTCATGTCAGGGCTGTGACCTTTGACACCACAATTAGTGTTCAAGTGTCAAGTGTTAAATTTGATAATATATGTGTGTATATAATATATATATATATACACACACACACAGACACACATATTTTACCTTACATGCAATTTATTATTTTATTTACTCATGTTTTTTTATTGTTCATATATTTTTACTTATTTTGATTCTTGTCTATAGTAACTGATGCATATCTCAATATTTGACTGTTGTATCAAGACTGTTGTGTTTTTTTTTTTTTTTGGGGGGGGGGGGTCCTTGTTCTGTTTACGCTGGAAATTTAAAATGAACAAAAGCCAATAACCAAAGTATTGATAATAAATGTGTCATTAACAGGTCTCTATCCTGATTTAATTCGTGCTCTTCATAAATAAACTAACTCTGGGTCCATGTATCTGTCCAGTCAGAGAGTGACCTGTCCGCCTGTACGACTTCCTATCGGTGTGAACTGACCCAGGAACAGCAGTGGATCTTTCTTCTCTTGTTCTGGACCAAATCACCTGAAGTACAGGTGTGAGGTCCGCCTGAGAGAAAATGACTGCTCACATTAGAGCGTGGCGCCTGGGGGAACAGGACGTGCAGGTTCTAGAGGAGGGCGTGCAGTTAGGCTTCTGAGAACGAGGAAACTCATCGTTAAAATTCACTCATGCAGTTTCTGAAACCGGAGGAAGTTTTAATCCGACACTGACTCATTACTGTCTGTCAGGACGAGGAAACACAGAGAGGCTGACGGTTCAAACAGGAAGACGTGTCAACAACACACACATGCTCTGACTGTGTGAGTGAAGGGGCGTTTGTGTTGACTGGGAGATTTCACCCTCCAGTCAGGTGTGATTTAGTTCCACCTGAGTAAACACACGTCAGAGATTCTCTGCTCCAGCGGCTTCCTGCAGGTTTTTACCTGCGGTTACAACAGAACCCAGAGACCGCGAGTCAGAGGGGGCGGGGGCAGAGCCCAGAGCGCCACTCTGAGACCGGGTCGAGGCCGTGTCGCTCACTAAGGAGGGCACTGAGCGTCCTGTTTGGAGGGGAACAGCAGGAAGAGAGCTGAGGGCAACAACACTCCCACTTCCTTTAAATGCTGATGTGCAGCCGTGTGAAGTGAACCGTGTCTGATGTCTGAGGCTGTGACGAGCATCGTGATGTCACAGCGCCGTCTGTCCAATGACGACGGCTCACAATAAAAACAACAAACAGTCGGAATGTGACAAAACCAAACAGTCAGTTGTTTATATTATTGATTTATCTGCCAATTATTTTCCTCAATCAATCAATTAATTATCAATCCTATAAAATGTCAGAAAATAGTCCAAAGGTTTTCAGTTTTTTTCAAATGACGAAAATGATTGAAATGTCATTTTTATTATTGATTAATCTGCTTTTTTTTTTTATATTAATCATCTGAGCTGCTAATGAAAAGCGTCTGACACAGCCACAGAATCAGAAACAAGACATTTATATTTACTTTGTTTTTCTGTCGATTTAGAGTTTCCTCTCAGAGCCATTTACTCTGCTTCATTTATTGTCATGTTATTGATTTGTAATAATTATGTGTTGTGGTTCGTCTGAAAACAAGTAAAAAACCTGCTTTACAGAAACAGCTGTAAACTTGACTTCCTGTTTAGCAAAAGTAAACATCCTTCAAAGTTCACACACTACTGTTGATTTAAATCAAAGTATCAGCTCTGACAGAGACATTTAATACTGTAATCAATAACTGTTCACCTGCTTAAAGTATTAAACACCTCAGTTACCGTCACGTTCACTTACAGTTTTATGAATCACACACAAAATTTAAAATCCATATTCTGTGATGGACACGACCCCAGTCAAACTGTGTGAGCCCCTCCCTGACTGAGGGTCCTGTAGAGTCACACTGATGCCAATAATCAATCCTCAGTTTGTGTTTCATGATTCATGTAGTAAAGCGTCACAGAGAGACTCTGAACCCTTGGACATCATGCTCCGCCCCCACAGAGAGTTTGACTTTTAACATAATACACACTAACTTCTTCCCACCACACGGATCAAAGCTCATGCTCCTACCGACACCGACGGGTCCAAACTGAGGAGAAACCAGGGGGCTGGTGCTGAACTGGTTGTAGGCAGGAACTGGGGCCCGGTTGAAGAGTCCATAGGAACCGGCAGACTGGAAGGGGGTGGGGGCAGCGGCAGCGGAGGACGAGGAGCTGGAGCTCATGGACGACTGAGGAGGAGAACAGATGGGGAATGTTTCTCTGTGAACCACAGTATGAACATAAAGTCAGACACAGTGCGAAGGCGAGGACGAACCTGGACGATCGCAGGGTCCTGAGGAAGAGAGCATGTCGGTTTGGGCGGCTCGCACACAGTCAGGTCCTTGATGTCGCTGCCTCTGAAGATGATGTACTCAAAGGTGTCATCTCGAGGAGGGATGGGTCTGTCGGTGGGGCGGTCCTCTGTTCCAAAGGAACGAACTGACAGGCAGAAGACAGCGTCCGGTCAGAACCACAGGTCAAAGGTCAAGTAACAGGGTGGGCATGTCATCAGCATCTACAAGTTCACTTAACATTTTACATTACTGCTTTTATACATTTACATTATACAATTTGATTTGACTTAAACTTCATACTGTCTCTGCTGACTCAGCCTGCAGGTTCTGATCCAAACGTTTGGCTACAAATTACAATTATTTTCATTATTGATTTAAATATTTTCTCAATTAATCTATTAATTGTTTTGTCTAGAAAAATGTCAGAAAACAGTGAAAATGACCCAAGGTGACATCTTCAGATCAACAGTGAACACTTGGCATTTTTACTTTGGAAAATTAAACAAACATTATTTGATAATCGAATGAACTAATTTTGGGTTTTAGTTTTTTATAACTGTGACATTAGCTGCTAACGGCGCTTTGAGTATTTTCTTTTGTTTCTATAGTTTTGCACTGTTGCATATTGTCAGTTGAATATGTTTGGTTTTGTCCTGTTGGGTGGATAGAACAAGAATTTCATATATGTCATGTTGAGCTCTGGTAAAGTGTGATCGGCCTTTTATACAATGTGGGATTTCTGCAGGTTCGCCATCTTTAATACATGTATAATTCATTTCAATACGTTCCACAGTCATACTGAGCACAGTATGAACGATGTCGGGGAAAACCAGTAGCAACTAGAACTATTCACACAGTGCGTGGATTTATTGACATTTGTATCACATTATTTTGTATTATAATATTATTGTATTTGACCATAACTCCTTACAATGTTATTAACCATGACCTGGAGACACAGCAGAAAACAGATGAATGGATCAATTTAAAACTCACCAACTACTTTATGGTCCATGTATGAATTCAACATAAAATTAGAGGCCTATAACAACAGAACTAAATATTTTTCAGACAGCTTGTAATAAAACCACAAAAAAAACCCTGTTGTCACTAACTTCACTGCAGATTAAAGAAATTAATACTTTTGAAATTTTAGACTTAATACCTTTAGAGGCCTTTTTAGTGGAAAGTGAAATCTGTGTTGTAGAAGGTGTAAAGACGTGCAGATACCAGGGAAGTTTGTGACATTTTAAAGAAATAACATGGACAGATAGATCTAAAAAATACTCAGCAGTTTAATCAGTAATGAAAACAAGAGCTGGAGGGTTATCTGGTGTATGTAAGCAGATTTACTGACCTCATGTATCTGTATATTTACACTTCACCCTGATATTATGAGCTAATGTTTACCCACACCACTTGTACAGTGGCGTGTACTTCACTGTCACATGGTTGGCTGTTACATTACATAAAGAGCAGCTGAGGTTTCATTAATAGTTTTGTCGTCATAATCTGTTGTTTAACAGGTGAGTCGAGTGCGCACTCAGTGACGTCACAGGTTCAGGCGGTCTGGCAGCAGGTGATGCAGCTTCGTTAGCAGGTGTAACCGATTGAAAACAGTCAGTTATAACAGAAGTATATAAATTAATATTTTATTTCTTGTTTGGTTTAAGTGACATTTGAGAGCCACCGACCGCCATGCTAACGTTAGCAGGCTAATGTTACACACAGGGATTAATATTAATCTGCCCACATACATTTATATGTGATTTAAACTGAGCCGAATACTGTCTTCTACAGGATGGTTCCGTTTCGTAATGTTTCGGGTCTGCAGACTCTCCGTCTGGCCGAAGTATCCCTGCTGTTAGCCGGACTGACGCATCTCACCGTGCCGCTTTGGCTGTTAGCATGTTAGCGAGCTAACGCTAGCCGCCTGGCTAACGTTATTAATCTGTTTTGGATCAAACCTGCGGAGCGATTAACACTTTCCACCCGGAGCTGAGTCATATTTTAATCGTTAATTATGAACTGTGAACACAGACTCTACACTCCCGCAGCGACCGGTGCTAGCCGGTGCTGCAGCATCTCTAGCCGGGAGCAGCGTCACCTTTAGCCAATGCGACGGTGGAGTTCTCGGTGTCGATGGTGTACAGGATCCCTTCGTAGCGGATCTCGGCCTTCGAAATGAGGCTGATTTTGCTGCCGAGGTAGGGCGTCCCGCCGCTCATGGTGTCTTCTACAGCTCGGCACTTCTGACAGGGAAGAAAACGGGCGGTTCCTCCGAACCGTGTGGTTATCAGTACCGGTTAAATGCCAAACGTCTCAGGTAGTGTTCCTCCTAGGGTTCGCTGTACCCCGCTACAACATGGCCACCTCCTCCTCCATCGGATGGCTCTGAGCGCGGGGGCTGACGGGAACTCATAATCTCGCGGGGTTACGCTTCGTCCTGAAGTGTAGATCCTCGCAGAATAGAAGAGAAAACACAGGCCGCATGTTGATCGCCTCATGTGTCCCACTGTCCACAGAAAAACTTGACAATCAGAAGGAGCAAAGTAACTAAGTATATTTACTAAAGTACTGTACTTAGTTACCATTCTGAGGTACTTGTACACTTCACCAGACTTTATAGGGAAATATTGTTATTTCTACTGCACTATATTTATTCAAGTAAATTATCATGTATCATAATAATATTATATATGTATTTATTATTTATTATTATATATGATATTATTATATATTTGGGTCAAGAAAAGATTTAATTGATCTCTTGGTAAAATTCACCAACTGCCCTGGAGTAAAAATTAGCTCCACCTTCACCATCTGCAGAATTAAACTAATGAATATATTAATATATCAATAATCAAAATCAGTAATATAGCATATATTATTCTGATACATTGTTTGACCACTAAGTACTGATTGAATAATGTAATAATGACTACTGCGTACTGATGGGTCGAACCTTAACCTGTGTGATCTCACCACAACATGGTCTCTAGTAATAAAGTATTTTTACACTGTTTGAACTGGCACTTTTACTTAAGTAAATAATCTAAAAGTTTATATCTACAACAATCTAGAAATCTAGATAAAATGTACAGAGGATGTAATAAAGAAAGATAAAAGAATATATAAAAAGTGAAGAAAAATATTAAGGTCAGGTATTTATTCGGGCTTAAAGCAGATGGTGATGATTGGACTACTTCATCCTTAGGACAGAGAGAATAACATTTTCCATTAGACTGCAGCTGGGCCACTTGGGATGTATCTGGGTCATAACAAAGCTCTGCAGGTTTATATGTTTACTAATGGATGGGACAGAGTATGAGACAACAGGCCCCTGGGCACAGTCCTGTAAAAGGCCCCCCCCCCTCCTACAAAATGTCAACAGAACAGAACCTTGTGTCCAGTAACGGCCGCCCAGTAATCTGTTATGTAAATTACTTTTTCTTTTTTAAATAACCGAAAAACCATGAATCAGTAAATAAAAACTGAAGCCACTGTCAGTTTCTAACTTTACACTCATTAACTATAGATGTGTGTAAGTCAGTTACTGTAGAGTTGTACCTGCAGCACACACCTAGTTACCGCCACAGCGCCCACAGAAAATCTATCTGCTCTGTTTCTATGCTCGAAAACCAGCCAGATCCTCGGCGCATGCGTACATTCTAAAATACGATTTGCACAACGGTCCGACATCAAAGATGGCGGGAGCCTCCGACCCACTGGAGGACATGCTCTTCAATGAGGTGGACGAGAAAGCCGTTAGCGACTTGGTCGGCTCTCTGGAATCTCAACTGGGCGACCGAAAGACTCCCGCTGCTTCGTATTCCGACGGAAAACGGGAGGCAGCTCCGGCCGCCGTGGGTCAGTTCTCAGGGAAAGTGCGCGATCAAGTGGGGTCTGTGGAGCCGCAACAAGGGCATCCGAAAGCGGGGTTAACCCAGGAACCCGGCGCTAATGAGCCTCTCTCCGTTCAAACCCTTTCCTCCTCTACCTCCTCCATCGCTGCCGGGGCCGTAATCACCGCCGGAGCTGGGCTACAAACAGTTGGAGCAGCTGCCCCGACTGCTTCCCCCGGACCGGGACCCGTAACTTTGACCACTCAGCCCGCCGCTGCTAGCTTCCACCGGGCGGCTGTCCTGGGTCCGAGCGCGGCTCCCAGCTCCTCCATCGTCCCCGCGGCTGAGGCGATCAGGACCGGGTCTCCCGGACTGCAAAGTTTAAACGGAAACGGCGGAGCTGTAAAGTTGGTGAACTCGCCCGCGGTCCCTCCACCAGCCGGGGCCAGCACTGTTATAAGTACTGTCAGTGCTGGGGGGTCCGCTATCATCGCCTCCATGGCTTCACAGCCGAGTTTCCCGGTACCTCAGTCCTCAGTGGCGTCTCCCGCTGTGGCTTTGCAGAGACACCCCAGCCCGGTGGCCAGCGTCGCCCAGAACGGGGTAGACCCTAAGGGTGGCCAGCTGGTGACCCAGGGTGCCCCCTCCCCATCAGCTTCCACCTCTCAGGTCATGAACCACAGCAACCCTCTGATGCACACCAAGATGCTGGTGCCCAGCCAGCCAGTCTCTGGAAACACTGTCATCCTGACGAGCACCCCCCCTCCAGCTGCAGCCCAGTCCCCCATCAGCCAGACTCAGACTGGGACCAGTACGGCCGCCGTCACCCTGGCCGCTGCAGGGGTGAAGCCTGCGATGAACGGAGTGGGTCAGCCTGCAGTGGCTGTGGTGAGGCCGCCGGGCGCTCCGGTGGTGGCCACCTCCATCCAGCAGCAGAGACCCGGGCTCGTGGCGAGCTCCACCCGGGCGGCTGCTCCTCAGCTTCCCCTGGCTGTCCGGCCCCAGCAGCAGACCACCATCCAGCTGCCCCCCGGGTTCACCATGCCTCCTGGTGAGCAAACACAAGGGTTGTACACCTCCACCTGACCTGAAGGGTCACCTGTTGTCGGGTGATGTCACCTCTGATGACACAGCACATATAGGTCGCTGTAGCTCCCTCTGATCTGAAAACCAACAGCTGATGTTTGATAAACCCAGAAGGAGGTTTAACATCACTTCCTGCTTTTCTGAAGGATTTCCCAGAATCCTTTGAGACTCCTCGAACATCTGGAGGGAAAAATCTTCTGTCTGTTGCAACAGTTTAGTTTAGTTTTTTTTCATCCAGATGTTTGAAGAACCTTCAGAGCTTTCTGGGTTTTTGAAAAGATGGCTGTGTATTTATTGTGAGGTGGGGGTGACGGCGTGTCTGAGCTCTGAGTTCGGACCCAGACACGTCCACGAACGATGAGTGGATCATCAGAGCAATAATTAGCTTCTGCTCTTCTTACAATCAGAAATAATGTTTTAGTCGTACTGAAGTAAAAACCTGGTTCTTAAAGGAAACTGAAGATATCTGAGGTTCAGTCAAAACAAAACACATGATGACGTCACCTGTGGGAAAAATGAGAGTTTTTCATTGTATCTGACATTTTATAGAAAAAACAATTGATCCGTGAGTCGAGGAAATAATCGGATCAGATTCAGTGAAACATGATGGTGTTGATATTCAGGAGGCGAGTAAACCAACATTTACTGTTCACGGCTTCAGTGAATCAGGCCGCCTCCGGACCAGGACCACAGGATCCACATGTTGGTACTAACCCAGTGTCCCGTCTTCCCTCAGGTATGGTTCTGGTCCGGACAGAGACCGGTCAGCTGGTGATGGTCCCCCAGCAGGTCCTGGCCCAGGCTCAGGCCAAGACACAGCAGGCCCAGACGGTGGCCAGCATCACGCAGAGACCAGCGACGCCGACGGCCGGGGCCACCATCCGGGTCAGCACCGCCACCACGGTAGGTCCGGTACTGGTCGAAGTGAAAATCACATTAATTCAATGTTGAATTGAAATAATGATGACATGGTGTCAGGTGGTCCGTCTGATGTCGGAACCTGTTTCATCAGTTAGAGAAAAGTTTATAATAGAAGTGTAGACTTCAGTTAACAGTAGAGACCAGGACCGGGACCAGGACCGGGACTGGGTCTGTTCTAATGGACTGGTACTTCATAAATCTGGTCCTTTCTTCACTGAGCTTTGTGAACTGTACTGTGTTCTGCTGCTGCCAGCTGCTGGTTCGGTTAGACAGGGAGTCTGCTCTGCTCCCGTTTCCCATTTTCACTTTCTTTTCATGGACAAAGTTTCTTTACATTATTTTGGTGTGAGTTAATGCAAGAAGTCCAGTAATCAGAAGGTCGCTGGTTCGATCCCCGGCTCCTCCAGGTGTGCGTGCGTGTGTGAGTGTGAGTGTGAGTGTGAGTGTGTGTGTGTGTGCGTGCGTGCGTGCGTGCGTGCGTGTGTGCGTGCGTGTGTGTGTGTGTGTGTGTGTGCGGTCACAGGGAAGTGAACGTCTGTAGAGATGACACAGTTTCCATCGCGGTAGAAATGTCAGGCGGGTAGTGTTACTGTTTACATGTGAGTTATCACTATAACTGGTTAATCACTGTAGTTAATCGCTGTAGTGACTCATGTTAGGTTTGTTATGTGTCAGTCAGGATGCGGCTGAAGGCGCTGACAGCTGATAAAACCCGCTTCGCCTCCAGATGTTCGGTGTCATCACGTTGAACTTTCAGACTTTTTTTTTTTTTTTTTTGACCGAATGATGAAACAGTTAGTCAAGAAAATAATCAGCAGATTAATTGCTAAAGAAAATAAAAGTGTGTGAAATGCATCAGAGAAGAAATTGAAGAAAACAAAGTGAAAGTGAAAGAATCAGTTCATCTGATGTTCCCAGTGTCTCCCACACCTCTGCTCCTGTGTCCTCACATGAACTACTCATTATGATTCTCTGGATGTTTTACTGTTACATAAGGTCATGTGTTTTCCTTCTGTGTTGTCTGCAGGCTCCTGGTACACCTCAGACCGTCCGCCTGGCCTCCCCCGCTCCCACCAGAATGGTTCAGTCTCCCTCCACCACCACTGTCCAGGTTTGTATTTCCCGTCCCGTCGTCGTCCAGACGCTCGCATCAGGAACCAGGGCTCAGAATAATCAGCTGAGGAATTCTGATGAATGTTGAAGCAGATGAATCGTCCCTCTGCTGCACGCCCCTCCCCAGCATGAGGACGCTTTAAATTACTGGAGGGTCCAACCGTCAGAGCCGCCGTCCTCTCACATTATCTGACGTCCTAAACCACATGTTTACACTTACGTTTCCACTTGGTCCAAACAGGAGTCGACTCTGTGACCCAGAACAGTCTCAGTCATTTACAGAGAAGTCCTCCATCCAGTTCAGTGACATCACCTGAACACATCCTGATCACACTGAATCTGATCAGCTCAATCATTTACATACATTTTACTGAACCAGGAAGTCGCATTGAGATCCAGATCTAATCTACAAGTGACCTGACCACAGAAAAGAACAAATGAATAGAAATACACATTTTCAGTGAAATACATTCAGATACGTTTTCATACAAACAGATCCGTGTGTGGAGATCATGAGATGCTTTTAAATATGCAATAAGATGCAGAACCAGGTCGGTAAGACGACGACGACCCGTCACAACTCCAGTTAAAAATGAAAAATTTCATTGTTTAATTATCATGGTGCTTCCTGTCCTTGATGGTGGTCTTGTTTCCCAGAAGGCCATCACCGTGGCCCCCGGCGCTACGGCGGTGTCGGTGAAGATGACGACCCCTCAGAAGGCCCCGACGGTGATAACAGCGGGTGGGACGACCGTGGCCAAGTCAGCCGGTGTCACGTCCGCCCCCCTGACCAGCACGACCCCCGCCGCTCCCGCAGTCACGCCCCCCGCCAGAGTCACCGTGGTTTCCCAGGTGAGGACGGTGTCCCGTGCAGCTGACGGAGGTTGCGTCAGCGCTGCTGGTTTGTAACGTTTTAATATCTCCGACAGGAAATGCAAGAAAACGTGAAGAAATGCAAGAACTTCCTCGCCACGCTCATCAAGCTGGCGTCCCACAACTCGCCCTCCCCAGATACCTCCAAGAATGTGAAGGCCCTGGTGCAGGACCTACTCGTAAGACACTCCTTAGTTTGATTGGACTTGATCTAACGAGGTTCTGTGTGTCCTGTCTAACGAGGTTCTGTCTGCTGTCTAACGAGGTTCTGTGTGTCCTTAAGAGGTTCTGTGTGTCCTAACGAGGTTCTGTGTGTCCTAACGAGGTTCTGTGTGTCCTCTCAGGATGCTAAGATTGAGCCTGAGGAGTTCACCACTCGGCTGCAGGCTGAGCTGAAGTCCTCCCCACAGCCCTACCTCATCCCCTTCCTCAAGGTACCGCCACACTCATGAGTACACAACTACAGTACTGTTGCTATGGAGACCACAGTCATTAACACTGTCACTCCTACCATCACAGCTCCTTCATACAGTTTAAACCAGTACTCAGTAGTCCAGTACTGAAGCGTCACCTGCTCATCAGCAGCACTACAAGTGCTTTAATACCAGTTCTATCTTCTTATATATTTCTTATATATTTCTTATTAGTGCCACGGGTGCTCAGCTCCGAGGCCTCTTCAGCTAGAACAGCTGAGAGGAGTGTATCAATTAATATTCCTCAGGCTTATTATTATTCTTCCGCCAAATTTTGGCGCGTAACTCGCCTCGCAGCTTTGAGAAAACCCCGGTAATATATACATCAAAACGTGCGTCTTGATCCCGAAAGAGCTGCTATGACTTTTGGTGTTAAAATTCCAATTTTTCCCAAAGTTATTCCCAAAAATACTGGGAATAAATAATGCATTAGGAATGCATTGGAATTTTTTTTAAAAACCCACAAAATTTCACCTTTTTTCAGTTTTGAAAAGAAGCAACAGTTTTCTCATAATCTGCAGTTGTTTGAAGCCGTGTAGAAGCCAAATTCTGGGCAGATTTTCACATTGCCATGGCAACGGCAGCTCCTGACCTGACCTCTGACAGCCAAGGGCTGCGTGATGTCATCGCTACAGTGACACAGAGACCCCCCCCCCGTGGCACTCAAAATTTCCCTGGAATTTTTCATTTTTCTAGATTATTATATATTTATTATATTTATTATATATTTCTTATTTCTTATAAATTTCTTATATATCATATTTCTTATATATTATATATCATATTTCTTATATATTATATATTATATTTCATATATTATATATTTCTTATATATTATATTTCTTATATATTTCACATCTTTCTTATTTCTATATATTCTATATCTTATATATTTCACATATTTCTTATTATATATTTCTTATGTATTTATTTCTTATATATTATATTTCATATATTTCTTATTTCTTATATATTTCTTATATTTTGTATATTTCTTATATTTCTTATATATTTCTTATTTCTTATGTTTCTCATATTTCATATATTTCTTATATATTATATTTCTTATGTTTCTCATATTTCATATATTTCTTATATATTATATTTCTTATATTTCTCATATATTATATTTCTTATATATTATATTTCTTATATATTATATTTCTTATATTGCTCATATATTTCATATATATTTCTTACTTCTTATATATTTTATTTCATATATTATATATTTCTTATATATTTCTTATATATTTCTAGATTCAAAACTCTTTCCAACAGTTGTAGTTGAGGGTTTCTCCAGAGCCGAGTCTGTATCAGTCATACAGTTGCTTTAATTCATCAAATGACTGAAGCACATTAACACAGTGTAAAGCTGGAAATATATAATATATAATATATAATATATAATATATAATATATAATCTTTTCCATCTTTTCCATCTATTCCTTCAGATTAAATCTGTTCTTTGAGGCGTCTTTGATATTTGTGGTCAACAGAAATACAGCAAAAAAATCATTTTATTCTTTAAATATTCAACAGGTTATTCCAGCATTAAAAGTTATTATGATGTCATCACATAGTCGTCACTCTTCACCTGACCTGTCGTCTCTCCACAGAAAAGCCTCCCCGCCCTGCGTCAGTCTCTGCTCAACAGCCAGCAGTCTCTGATGACGGCCGCCCCCAGCACCTCTGCGCCCCCCCCTGCCGCCCCCGGCTCCGTCACCACCACCGCCATCAGACCGCGGCTGCCCATCAGTCCGGCCACCGGCACCGTCAGACTGAACACGCCGCTCACGACCACAACGGCTCTGGTACGATGACGGGGTTCGTGTGTGAGGGGTTCAGGTGTGCGTGAGGGGTTCAGGTGTGTGTGAGGGGTTCAGGTGTGTGTGAGGGGTTCAGGTGTGTGTGAGGGGTTCAGGTGTGTGTGAGAGGGGTTCAGGTGTGTGTGAGAGGGGTTCAGGTGTGTGTGAGAGGTTCAGGTGTGTGTGAGAGGTTCAGGTGTGTGTGAGAGGTTCAGATGTGTGTGAGGGGTTCAGGTGTGTGTGAGAGAGGTTCAGGTGTGTGTGAGAGGTTCAAGTGTGTGTGAGAGGTTCAGGTGTGTGAGGGTTCAAGTGTGTGTGAGGGGTTCAAGTGTGTGTGTGTGTAAGAGGTTCAGGTGTGTGAGGGGTTCAAGTGTGTGTGAGGGGTTCAGGTGTGTGTGTAAGAGAGTTTCAGGTGTGTGTGTGAGAGAGGTTCAGGTGTGTGAGAGAGGTTCAGGTGTGTGTGAGGGGTTCAGGTGTGTGTGAGGGGTTCAGGTGTGTGTGTGAGAGCTTGAGGTGTGTGAGAGGTTCAAGGGTGTGTGAGAGCTTCAGGTGTGTGAGAGGTTCAGGTGTGTGAGAGGTTCAAGGGTGTTTGAGAGGTTCAGGTGTGTGTGAGGGGTTCAGTTGTGTGTGAGAGGTTCAGGTGTGTGTGTGTGAGAAGTTCAGGTGTGTGTGTGAGGGGTTCAGGTGTGTGTGTGTGTGTGTGTGTGAGAGCTTCAGGTGTGTGTGTGTGTGTGTGTGTGAGAGCTTCAGGTGTGTGTGTGTGTGTGTGTGTGTGTGTGAGAGCTTCAGGTGTGTGTGTGTGTGTGTGTGAGAGCTTCAGGTGTGTGTGTGTGTGTGTGTGAGAGCTTCAGGTGTGTGTGTGTGTGAGAGAGCTTCAGGTGTGTGTGTGAGAGGTTCAGGTGTGTGTGTGAGGGGTTCAGGTGTGTGTGTGTGAGAGGTTCAGGTGTGTGTGTGAGAGAGCGGCTAAGTGTGTGTGTGTGAGAGGTTCAGGTGTGTGTGTGAGGGGTTCAGGTGTGTGTGTGTGAGAGGTTCAGGTGTGTGTGTGAGAGAGAGGCTAAGTGTGTGTGTGTGAGAGGTTCAGGTGTGTGTGTGTGTGTGTGTGAGGGGTTCAGGTGTGTGTGTGAGGGGTTCAGGTGTGTGTGTGAGAGAGGTTCAGGTGTGTGTGTGTGTGTGTGAGAGAGGCTCAGGTGTGTGTGTGTGTGAGAGGTTCAGGTGTGTGTGTGTGTGAGAGGTTCAGGTGTGTGTGTTTGTGTGTGTGAGAGGTTCAGGTGTGTGTGTATGAGGGGTTCAGGTGTGTGTGTGTGAGAGGTTCAGGTGTGTGTGTGAGAGAGGCTCAGGTGTGTGTGTGTGTGAGAGGTTCAGGTGTGTGTGTGTGTGTGTGAGTGAGTGAGAGGCTCAGGTGTGTGTGTGAGAGGCTCAGGTGTGTGTGTGTGTGAGAGGTTCAGGTGTGTGTGTGAGAGGCTCAGGTGTGTGTGTGTGAGAGGTTCAGGTGTGTGTGTGTGTGAGAGGTTCAGGTGTGTGTGTGTGTGTGTGTGAGAGGTTCAGGTGTGTGTGTGTGAGTGAGTGAGAGGCTCAGGTGTGTGTGTGAGAGGCTCAGGTGTGTGTGTGTGAGAGGTTCAGGTGTGTGTGTGAGAGAGGCTCAGGTGTGTGTGTGTGTGAGAGGTTCAGGTGTGTGTGTGTGTGTGTGAGTGAGTGAGAGGCTCAGGTGTGTGTGTGAGAGGCTCAGGTGTGTGTGTGTGAGAGGTTCAGGTGTGTGTGTGTGTGTGTGAGAGGTTCAGGTTTGTGTGTGTGAGAGGTTCAGGTGTGTGTGTGTGTGTGTGTGTGTGTGTGAGAGGTTCAGGTTTGCGTGTCTGTTTCTCTCCACCGGGGGGCGTTTGATTTCAGATTTATAGTGTGTGGTCAGATCTGTGCTGTTTCACCTGTAGCCACACCCATCAGTGATGTCACAGTTGCACACTGCAGCCAGGTGAGACATTAAACACTGAGTTGATCTTTAAACTGGGAACCAGTTTGTTGAATCTGAAACACGCAGTGGATCCAGAACCAGATACAGATCCAGAACCAGATACAGATCCAAGCCAGAACTAGATCCAGAACCAGAACTATATCTAGATCCAGAACCAGCTCCAGTCTCTGAGTTAACATCTCTGTCTCCTCCAGGCCGTGGGCAGACCAGGAGTCCAGACCGTTCAGACCCGTACACCTGTCGTCATCAGTCAGAACCTCAGACCTCAAGGTGAGTCCAGCCGCAGCGCCGCTCTGAACCACTGGAGGGCGGCGACTCTCCGTCACAGCAGAGATCATGTGACCTTTAGATCAGCTGTCGTCACTGTAGATCTGGAGCTGATCCTGTTCTGCTTCCCTCAGGTGCGCTCGTCAGAGGACCCACGACCATCATCGGCAAAAGTCTCGTCAACCTGTCCGCTCAAGCCAATCAGAAGAAGCTGAGTGACCCAGGGGGCGGGACATTCAGGTGAGAGGGAGGTTTTCATTCAACAAAACGTCACAGGGAAATCTACCTGATGTTTTCAACATGAGGTAAAGACGACTCAGGGACAGGTCGCACCAAACACCTGAAGTTTTAAAGAGTTAATATTTACAGCGTTTTTCGTTCAGGTCACTGAAGATCATCATCATCTCTGGGACGTTTTCATTCTCTTTAATATGGATCTATTATTATTATTATTATTTATTATTTTAGATATGTTTTATATATATTTATAATTTATTTATATCTTTCTTTTTTTGTCTACTTGATGTTGCATTGCTTTATGTTTGAATGTCTCTGTATGAACCCTCTGGGCTTCCTTCCTCTCCTGCACATACAGTTTCTTTTTTACTGTGTAATATTTTACACAAACGTCTGTACAAATAAACAATTTTTATAAATTTAGCAGCATGAACTCAGACATGTTGCATTTAAGACAGAGGCAGAGATACCTTTAGTTTTTTCTAGTTTCATCACTAAGGTGTTTTGTTCGTCAGTTTAACTGAGGAAGTGATTCTTTAAGAGTAAGGCTAAGATCAGGAGAAAACCTTAAAGACTTAAGTGTTTATTTTAAGGAAACCTTAACTGAGACTTTAAGGAAAATCTTAACTTAAGGTGTTTGAGGTGAATTATTCATAATGGAACAGTTATTCATATCTATAGGAAAACTGTTTTTAAAAACTGTCTGACACGAGGCAGTGACTCCGTCCAGATTCAAACACACTGAATCACAGTGATGAGGAAGAACATCTACAGGGTTGGGGGGGTGTAGTTGGTGCAGTTCACAGATCAGCCACAGGGGGCAGCAGCGCTCCACAGTGTCTCCTCACTGAAGCTGAGCTGCTGCTGCCACTGTTTCACTGGGGGGGGGGTCAGAGAGTCTGTCACACACTGAATGTAAAAGGAATAAAAAGAAACACACAAACTGTCTGAGCCCCCCCCCCCAGAAAAACAGCTTCTTCTCAACTTCAGTTAACCTCATCAATAATAATATATAAAGATATAATCTGTCCTTAAAGACTCACCTGGTGGAATAACAGAAAATAATCCCCTCCTCTCTGTGTCCTCACCTCTCTGTCCTCAGAGATGACGATGACATCAACGACGTGGCGTCCATGGCCGGCGTCAACCTTAACGAGGAGAACGCCCGTATCCTAGCAACCAGCTCGGAGCTGGTGGGCACAAAGATCCGCTCCTGTAAAGACGAGTCCTTCCTGCCCACCGGGCTGCTGCACCGCCGCATCCTGGACACAGGTACAGTCACCTGCGTAAGAGGGTTTGAGTCTGATGGTCTGGAGAGGAAAAACCAGGAGACAGAATCCACCTCAGAACCAGAATCTGAGAGATTCTGTGTCGTTCACCAAGAGGAGCTGGTCTGTCTGAGTTCAGACATGTGGGTAGAGCTGATGGAGCTGATGTTCTGTTGGCCGAGTCGTACGAAGACTTTTCTCTAGTTTCACTGCCATGAGGTTTTACCTGTCTGAGCGCAGCAGCAGGTGACGGTGTAACTTCACCTGCTGGATGACATTCCCTCGTCTCCTCTGCTTCCATGTTTAGCCTCAGTTTCAGTCTGCTGCCGTGACAGCGGGACGAGCAGCTGGACATACTGTAGGGAACAGGTTGTTAATATTAATGATCAGGGGCCGGTCGAACAAAACACCTGAAGTTTTCTACTTCAGTCTGACTCCAAAGGTTTCATTTCTCCTCAGCTGAGGGAGGAACTTAAGGGTGAGACAGGTGAGACTCAACACAGGACCAGGAGGCGTGGTCACTTAAAGGATCCAGGTCACAGTGATGTGACGAGCAGCTGCCTCAGTCTGATCGTCATGGAAACGGTCGTATTTTAGTTTGGATCACCTGGTTTATTTCTCACCTTCAGGTTTGTTCTGTTTCTTCTCGTCAGTTCTTCACCAGCGCCACAGTTGACTGTGTGTGATCCTCAGCTGACCGGAGGACGACACTTCCTCCCACAGTTTGAGTCTGGAATTAGTCCAAGGGAGCTGAGGAGGAAACATCCAGAACTAAGACAGAAATGCGTCTAATTATTTGTGGGGTTAAATGTTTCTGCGTCAGTCCTCAGAATTAAAATCTAACTTTAATAATCAATAAAGAAGAAACTCGTCAGTGAAGGAGAGACGGACTCGTCTGACCTCAAACTTATTTCCTGTTTCCGTTCATAAGTCAGTCAGACCGTCACTCCACAGCAGACGTCTGGTTGGTGTTCAACATGGAGTTTATGTCTTTATTTAAACTCTCCTTTACAATGATGTGCAGCAGATCAAAACACCAGTTAAAAAAGAACCTCAGTTAAAACAAACATATTAATACAATTTAATAAATAATGTGATAAGAATCCATTAAAACTTAAAAGGACAGAGATGAAGAATCTAAAACCCCCAAGAGGAACCAACAGATTCATTTTCAAAGAGCTGTGTCGTGAAATCCAGGAAGGGCTTCGTGAACAAACAAACACATGAATATAACTCATATAGATCTATAGATCTATAGATCTATAGATCTATATCTCATGTATGTATCTCAGAGGAGCTGATACAGACTCGTTGTTTCTCGTCCTCAGCTAAGAAGCTGGGGGTGACCGAGGTTCCTCTGGAGGTCGTCAACTTCATCTCCCACGCGACTCAGTCCAGACTGCGCTCCCTGCTGGAGAAGGTTTCAGCCGTTGCTCAGCATCGTGCAGACGGAGGGAAGGTGAGAACACACACACACACACACACACACACACACACACACTGCTCCTTCACGCAGTCGGAGTTCTGCAGGACAAACACCTGGTGACAAACATTTAGCTAGAAGAGCATGAAGGATCTCCTGACTTCCTCTCTGAGTGATCATGTGACAGTAAATACAGATGAAATCCAGGTGTTTTCAGTTGGCAAATTAGATAGACAGTCACCATCCTCTTCGTCTTCCTCCGTCAGGATGAAGAGCATCACGAACCGACGTCAGACGTTCGCTCTCAGCTTCGTTTCTTCGAGCAGCTGGAGCGAATGGAGAAACAGAGGAAAGACGAGCAGGAGAGAGAGATGCTGCTGAAGGCTGCCAAGGTACAACACACACACACACACACACACAACACACACACACACACACACACACACACACTCTCAATCTGATACCTGTATAGTCACACACTGTACAGGTGTGTTGTTGCTTCTTCTTCTGTCCGTCCTAGAGTCCAAGGTGACATCTTCACATCACATTTTGTCGACCAACAGCTGAAAACAGTCAATTTACTGTGATAGAAAATATTAAACTATTATCAAAATAGTTGCAGATTAATTTTCTGTCAATACACTGATCAATTAATGATTTGATTTGATCTCAGCCACTTTCTTTCTTCTTCATGGCTGTGAGATCAGTTTTTATCCTGTTTTAAAACCTGCTTAATGATGTCCTATTAGGTGTGTGTGTATTTTTCTGTCCTCCCACGGGCAACACATGACACATGGAAGCACAGATAATTACAGAAATGATCTTCTAAAGACATCATCACACACACACACACACACACACACACACACACACACACACACACACACACACACTCTCACTGGGCTAATTACCTTGACGTTTGACAGAGATGTCACTGAGGAGGTGATTATTATACTGAAGAATATTGACTCATTACATCCAAATTAAAACCATCAATAGATTCAGCTCGATGACATTATTATTATTCTGTTAAAGTCTCATTATTTTATTCTGAAATACCAAGAAATAAAAGAGAAAAAAAAGGTCAAATAAATTTTTATATGTAGAACATGGACACACACAATTAATATTATAAAACATATGAATCTCTAAAAACAAATTAATATTTTTACGTTATATTATATTATATTATATTATATTATATTATGTTAGTAAGTGATTGTCAGTCAGAGTCAGCGGGAAAATAAAAACTCCTCCTCAGTCACAGCTCAGCGCCCTTCATGTTTACCCATCAGCACAGAGAGGTCAAAGGTCATCAGATAGAAGCAGAGGTCTGACCCATGTGTCTGTGTTTGACTTCCAGAGTCGCGCCAGACAAGAAGATCCAGAGCAGGCTCGCCTGAAGCAGAAGGCCAAGGAGGTACGACCCCTCTGTGTGTCAGTGTTGTCTTCATGTGAAGGCTTGTGTTGTTGAGTCTGGAATGTGTGTGTGTGTGTATATATACATTATTATTGATCCAAGGCCTGTCATCCTGATCACTGATACTGTGGTCAATATGTCTGTCTGTGCACCACACCACCGACAGACGGAGAGAAGGTGGAGGTTTCCTGTTGTAGCTCATTACGTTTGTTCGTTGTTTTATTTCTTTATGTTCTTATGTCAACCTGTGGGGAGCGTCCCATTTCACTGTGTTCATGTTATCCAGCCTCCAGCTGACTACACACACACACACACACACACACACAGTCTCACCCTCAGGCTGTAGCCAGACGCTCGAGTCTCTGCAGGGACCTCAGGGTCTGCCTGAGGTCTCTGCAGAGGTCAGGGGTCATTACCCATAAGTCTCTCTGGGAAGGCCGGAGGGCTGGAGGGAGGGGGGCAGCCAAGTGGAGGCATGTCAGGGCGGTTTGGACCGGTCTGAAGAGGTCACTCAGGACCTCTGAGTAGTCGTCAGTGTCTGGGTTCAGATGTGGACAAAGGTAGACCAGAAGAGGCTGTAGGCCGGTGACCTCAGCAGACGGGGTCAAAGGTCAGTGTAGTTCAGGACTGTCTGTCCCACTGTGAGGAGATAGTCCCTCATGGTCCCAGAGACCAGCAGTGGATCAGCTGTTTGACAGAGGAGGGAAACGAGTCTGAAGTATAAATGTCTGCTTCGTGTCGTCGTCTTCACCTGAGGTCTGTTTCCACCTGGACGGCCACACAGAGCCAAAACAAACGTCGACGCGTGACATCGTGTTTGTTTTCCCTCCACAGATGCAGCAGCAGGAGTTGGCTCAGATGAGACAACGAGACGCCAACCTCACGGCCCTCGCCGCCATCGGGCCGCGCAAGAAACGCAAGCTGGACTCACCGGGAGGAGCTGCGGCCGGCACAGAGGTAAGACATCAGGAACGTCATCAAGACGTCGTTTAAAGCCAGTGACGAGTCGACCGGGACAGGCGACCAATCAGGAGGCAGCTGATGTAGCTCCGCAGAGAACTGGAGAAATCTTTCAAATGTAGACACATTATTATTAATAAAACATGTTAGCCACTCAGAAATTCAAGATGGCCGCCATTTCCAAGATGGCTGACATTTCTAGCAAGAAAATATAATTTTTCTGCAATAAATTCACCCACAGTTTTTCCCTTATGAACGATTCAGGTGTCACATCAAACCTTTCACAAATTAAAAGTCCTGCTGAATTAGAACAGTCACATGGAGGGACATAATAATTATATGAAATAATAGATAATAATTATTAATAAATAAATAGATAATAAATAAGATTATTAAAAAAATTATTTAGAATAATATTTAACTGTGAATCTGACGTCCTCGAAGTCAAAAACAGGATTCAGTTGTAAAATCCAGTTAAAACTCTGGTCTGTTTCCTGTGCTGGAAATGGCGGCCATCTTGGAAAATGGCCTTTTGTGATATCAAGTGGCTAATGGGATTTTTCAAATCAAAGGCCTCGGAGGGAAAAACACATTTGAAAGATTATTACAGTTATCTGCTGCACTGATTTCCCATGATGCCGTGTTTCCAAAAATGAATCCCAGGCTCTGTGGACCCCATGAATATAGAGAACACACACACACACACACACACACACACACACACACACTCGTCTCTAATCCAGGCAGTGAATGTGACCAAAGCTGAGTGAAGGGGGTCAGTGTCTGCCTGGAGGTCCTTGTGGGTGTGGGACCCCCCCCCCCACCCCCACCCCCCTGAGGGGCAGCCATAGATTTCAGCTCTGCAGAAATGAGCTCGGGGCTGAGGGTTGGATGGGGATCGGGGAGGTGGTGGGAGGGGAGGGGGTCATGGCTCGGGGGGTTGCCTGCCTCGTACTTGCCCCACCCTCCCACACATGCTCTCCCTGTCTCTCTACCCCCACACATCCCGCCCGAGGCTCGACCCCCAGCGGTCCCAGACAAAGGCAGCAGAGTGACGGGGGGGGGGGGGGGGGCTGCAGAGTAATCCAACATTTCAGGGGCAATGAACTCTGGGAAATGTGAGCGATGTGCTGGCCTGTGGACTGTGGCTGCAGCAGGTCTGAACCTCATGTAAACTTTACTTCTATCTTAAGTTACTTATTCTTAATGAATCCAGCCACTTATTCATCCATCTGTCTCTGACTGCTCATCCAGAGCACGTTTAAATCATTAAGGACTTTATTACTGACACAACTGAAACAATATGATGGAAATGTTATAATTGTAAACTTCATCATCTCTACTGGTTCTTGTTGACACCTTCACCTGTATGACCAGGAAGCAGGTGTTACATTCCATCCACCTTCTGTTCAAATCTGAATGTGGTGAACGCCTGGTGTTTTCAGCAGGTCTTTAAGTCTTGATGACTGAAATCAGTTATTTAATAATAAAAAAAGGTCTTGAAAGGTGTGAAACCTTTAACCTGTGATGACAGTTCTTTTGCCACTTGGTGGCGTCAGAAACAGGTTGTAAACACCTTGTTTCCTGCTCTGCTGCTGCGTGAACATGAGTCGACTGGTTCATTCAAACCTTTATTTATACAGGGAAGGACGCCCTGAAACCAAATCCACAACACAACAAACAATAATCCATGAGTGTGAGTGTTTAAATGGTAAGCTGCGTTCAGTGTAACGTAGGAGAATCATAAAAGAAACAAGTATAATATAGGACATAGTTCAGAAAAGCTGAAGCACACACATTCACACTGTCCTGAGTCAGCTGACACATTTACAAACATTACACTGGATTAACTTCTTCACTCATCTTTTTTACATGTTAGTTCACGTGTGTGGAGCCTAAAATTTAAAAGCCAGTTTCCCAGTCTCAGTGCGAACACGTTGCTTCTCAAGGACTGACTAGTTGAGTGTGGAGTTGAGCTGAAGTTAATAAGACGCGTCAGGTTCTCAGGAAGTTTGCCAGTAACTGCTGTGTAAATACAAATGAAGCACCACACAGGTCACCAGGACCTCCAGGGTCTGGACCAAGTCCTGAATAATGACATTCAGATTCTGTGTTAAAGTCCAGCTGTTACATTTAAGTGTCAGATCAGACGACTGAGACACTGCAGAGATCCTCTGTCCATGAAGAGGTCCCACCCTGCCTCCGCTCTGCAGGACAGAATTCAAAGCACAGATGATTTTTTGTTCTCTGGCTGTTGTTATCTGATCAGCCCGGAGCTGCTGCATCCGCCCTTCAGCTCCCAGCTGCAGGCCCCGTCAGGCTGCAGGCCCTTCGTCAGCTGCAGGCCCCGTCAGGCTGCAGGCCCCGTCAGGCTGCAGGCCCCGTCAGGCTGCATCCGCCCCCACCCTGACGCCCGGGGCTCGGCCTCTTATGAACACACGCTAGCAACGAGGGAGCGCTGTTATTCTCAAACAATAAATAACCTGTCACAGCTTTTACCTGCTGAGGTCAGGAGGAGGTTCTGCAGGTTCCACAAGCTCCTTTCAGATTTTAATATCACAGAACAACATTTAATACAAACCAGTGAATCAGAATGATTTATTATATCACATGTTTTTAGTTCTTCACAGCTGTAGGGAATAATAATTCATAATTATATGATTAATGACTCAGAACAACAGGTTTAATACAAACCGTGTCTGACAGAACACTGAATCAGAATGATTATTGGAGAACACATGTTTTTAGTTCTTCACAGCTGTAGGGAATAATAATTCATAATTATATGATTAATGACTCCAACACGAGGTGGAGAACGTGTCTGACAGAACACTGTTGGTGTAGAGGTGGAGAACGTCTGTTAGTGTAGAGGTGGAGAACGTCTGTTAGTTTAGAGGTGGAGAACGTCTGTTAGTGTAGAGGTGGAGAACGTCTCCCGTATATTGATTGTTTATATATCTGTAATATTTAAATCTGTGTTGGAGCAGAGAGGTTGATCTGTGTCAGGACAGAGGCCACGCCTGTTGTGTGTGTGTGTGTGTGTGTGTGTGGTGTGTGGTGTGTTGTGTGTGTGTGGTGTGTGTGTGTGTGTGTGTGTGTGTGTGTGTGTGTGTGTGTGTGTGTGTTGTGTGTGTGTGTGTGTGTGGAACGTTCCCTCAGGCGGTGCTCTCTGTGTTCCTGTGTGGACCTGGAGCTTCATTCCTGTCCTGTGCCGTCAGCTCCGTCTACACACTGTTTCACTCACAACTGACACAGGAAGTGGATGATGACTGATGATGGAGAGCAGACTGATATTTATTATCAATTATTTATTTAGTTATTTATATGATTAATCATTTAGTCTATAAAAAGTTTAAAGATGATCAGAAACGGACAAACGTCTCCAGATGTTGGTTCTAGTTTAATCTCCTGAGAACGTAAACAGATTCTGATTAATCAGCCATTAATCAGTTCTTTCACCTCGTCATCTTTATTTCTTGCAGTGTCATAATTAATTAAGTAAAATCACACAGAGGGAGAGATGCTGTACTGAATATCAGCACGGCTGTGATTCTGTCGTAGGTACAAGGTCACGAGGTCACGAGGTCACGACCTCAGTGTGATGTTTCTGTTATACAACAGTTCTACCAGCGCCATGTTAGAGAAATACACTACAGAATATGATTTGTTTGTTTATTTCATCATTTATTTTGCTACGACAACACAAATAGTTCATCAACTGGACTGTTGCTAAGCAACACAAATATGTCTCTAACCTGATGATGTCATATGAGCACATCTGGGGGTGTGGTTTCTGAAGTGTGCAGGCTTCTTCCTTCATCCTCTCCTGACGAACATCATTTCAAACCTTATTTATATTATATTTTCATGGTTGAGATCGATAACGACATTAATGTGACGCTGATTAACGGTTGATAGAACCGTCCCAGTCTCATGCCTCTCGTCCAATCAGATGACTTGGTCGAACTATCTGTTTAGTTTTATTTAGTTGTATTTCTTCAGAGTCTGTAACTTGTCTGCGTTCTGAAAATAAAACAATACGATACATATTAAAATCCAAATAAAACAGGAAGAGTAAGTGCTGAATAAATGAGAGTAGAGAGCGAGGCTGGTGACGGAGGCTGGCGAACGCAGCTCGTTGTCGGAGCTGATTTACATGTGAAGTGAATCGTGACTCTGCTGTCGGCCGGTCTTGTGTCGCCTCGGCCTCGGGCGCCGCTCATGAGTGAAATAGAAGCTCGGTTGTCTCTGCGATGGTTTGCACCTCTCACACATCACTCGCTGCCATGTGAGGAACAAGTGGAAAAGGGAGGATTTCGCAGGCTGTTTTCAGCTGCCAGCTTCACTTCTCTGTTCATTCACCATCAGGTGAACTGGTTCGGTCCCAGTCGCCCTGCTGGGTCTCCCCACCTCCACCTGTCCTCTCAGGGTTGGGCTCGGCCCGGGCCGTCTCCCTCTCCTGGGAGACGCTGCTGCTGAATGAAGGGACTGTTTGTGTGATGTTCGGTGGGAACGGGGAACTTGTCGGAGCACAGCAGCCTGTGTGAGCGGTAGCTGCAGGCGCCGGGCGTTACCTGTCCCCAGGACACGACACACCTCAGACATGAAGCTGCAGTGATCCTCCTGCAGGTCTGGACTCAGTGTGTGATTAAAGCAGTGTGGGAGATCTCACTTAATCCTCTGACTGATGATTCAGGAGCTTCTGCAGGAAGTCCACCGGCCTGAGAGACACAGAACAGACCTGATGTTGAACCTTCAGCTCTGACAGTCAGAACATTCAGAGGGAATCAAGGTTCACTCTGCTGTTTCCATCCACGGACGAATATATGTTGAGGTTCGGTTTTAAACCTTCAAATTAAAACTCCATATTTTTATTTTGAAGTGTTGATCCATCAGAAGATATAAAAACCATCTCAGTGTAGTTTTACATCTCCTCTCTCAGGCTTCTCTCTGGAGCTCTAGTAACAACAGGTCGGCGAGCCAATCAGAAGAGAGGAGGCTCTGAGCCTCTCTTCTGATTGGCTGACTGTTTTCTGAGTGATCCAATAAAAATATAGCAGATTTCAGGTAAAAACACTCGATGGTGGGTCCGGGTCCGGGTGGGCGGGGCTTGGTGACTGCTTTGTTGTGACATCACAAAGTTCCAGAAGTCCTGACGGCTGGTTTTAAGGCTCAGTTTCTGAATACAGGCTGTGTGCATTTCTCTGTGGACTGAGGCTTTGATACTTTCACAGTATTAATATAGAAGCTAGAGCTGATCTATAATCTATAATCACACTACACATGGACACAGACCTTTACACTGGAGGGAACCTAGACCTGATCTATAATTTTCAAAATAAGAAAAATGGCGGACTGAGGAACCACATCCAACAACGGAGCAGTGTTTACCCTTAAAGAAGAACTCAACAGTTACAGGATGTTTTACTTTGGAAATTCAGCAAAGAGTGACACAAGAAAAAACAAAATGGCTGCCAACTCTTTTCTTTTCTCTGCTGTCTCCATAACAATGTTAGAAACCACAAACATGTCTTCATGTTGTTGATTGTTGATTGATTGTTACCACGGTAACATTAGTCTTTATCTTGGTGAAACAGTCAGACCACAGACCAGTCTGAATATCTCTGTGAAATCTAACGCTCCTGTCCCCCCCCTCAGGTGGCCTCAGGTTCGGGTGCCGGCTCCTCGGCGGCGGGCTCGTCCCGGCAGCAGCTCCGTCAGCGGATCACACGCGTTAACCTCAGGGACTTCATCTTCTGTCTGGAGCAGGACCGCACCACGGCGCGCTCCCTCATGCTCTACAAGGCTCTGCTGAAATGAGGAGTGGACCCGCTGCAGACCACGAACTGCATCACCCTTCACCTCCTCCTCCGGTCCTCACATCCTCAGAGTCCGCCTCCTTCACCCCCCCTTCAGTCCCTGCAGCTCCTTTTAATCTTTTGGCTTCTAGTTTTACATCTTCGTCATGTTGTTTTTGAACCGTGTCCGCCTCCTTCACCCCCCCTTCAGTCCCTGCAGCTCCTTTTAATCTTTTGGCTTCTAGTTTTACATCTTCGTCATGTTGTTTTGAAACCGTGTCTCATTTTAGTTCCTGCAGGTGTCGACTCTGAGACTGAACTCCACACCTCAGCTTCAGTTCATGTACTGTACCTGTCCTGTGAGGACCGGGTCTCACCTGAGGATCCGGTCTGAACAGAACTGATCCGCGTCCGTCGTACAGGTCTGAACCACTGTGCTGAGCTCGCCACCGTCTCTGCTGATCGACAGGATCAATGAGGTTTTTGTCTCCAGGTGAAACCGGATCCAGATCCACAGAACAGCTGGACTGGATCAAATCAGAGTCAGTGTGGGCTTTTATTCTGGTGAATTAGCAGCTGCTCTGCCAACAGTGTCGAGGAGTCGGGGGGGGGGGGGGGGGCAGCTCACACAGACACAGGTGTCTTCATCATCGATTCATTGATTAACATGAGAGGAGGAGGAGGAAGAGGAGGAGGAAGAAGAGGAGGAGAGAGGAGGAGGAGGAGGAAGAAGAAGAGGAGGAGGAAGAGGAGGAGGACAGAGGAGGTGGAAGAAGAGGAGGAGAGAGGAGGAGGAGGAGGAGGAAGAAGAGGAAGAGGAGGAGAGAGGAGGAGGAAGGAAGAGGAGGAATAGGAGGCGGAGGAAGAGGAGGAGGAGGAAGAGGAAGAAGAGGAGGAAGAAGAGGAGGAAGAGGAGGAGGAGGAGGTTGTTCAAACAGGGTCAGAGGAAATTACACAGACTCATTCATCACAATACACTTCTGTTTGTCCACTGAGCTCTGATCTAATGGTCCACTATGCTAACACACACACACACCACACACACACACCCTCTTTTCTGATTGGCTGACTGGGCGGGGCTTGGTGGCTGCTTTGTTGTGACATCACAAAGTTCCAGAAGTCCTGACGGCTGGTTTTAAGGCTCAGTTTCTGAATACAGGCTGTGTGCATTTCTCTGTGGACTGAGGCTTTGATACTTTCACAGTATTAATATAGAAGCTAGAGCTGATCTATAATCTATAATCTTTAACACACAGTCTGAACTCAACCAAAGATCATTTATGAAGGAAGAAGCTCCACTCTACAGTCTTCTGTAATAAACCGTCAGCTGATCTCAGGTCAGCTTCAGGAGACTTTCATTCATATCGGATCAATAACTTATATCTTTGAACCAGGAGCTTCAGGATCTGGATCAAGTGGCTGCTTTAGATTAACGGAGTCGGACTCTGTTAATCTCCCGCTGGTGAATGTAAGGATCTCATCATCTGATGTTTCTTTAATGTGTTTGCTCAGACTTCTTCATCCTCTCAGCAAACGATGCGTTCACAGACAAACAGAGTTTACATTGTCCCATAAGATTAGAGCGGGGATTAATGTATTAGCTCACGGTGAGGGGGATACCGCCCCTTTATTGTGGCGGAGGAGGTGGCTTATCAACTCATCGGATTTACAGATTATATTCTGATTATGTTTATGGTCCTTTCATATTTCTGAGCTTCCAATCATCTGCCGGACTTACAGAATATTTCAGATCAGACGATTCATTAAAGATTAGAAACCTGCGTCCAGGGACTGAACGAACAGAAAAACATCCACCGGGGGGGCAGATGGAGTTTGGCCAGTTCTCATGATCACTTACATAAACATATATATCTTTATATTTATATCTATTGTTTATTTGCACATGTACAGAAATACATGCTTTGTATGGTTTATAATATTTATTCTACATTCTCTCTATTATATTTTTGTTGCTGTGTCAATTTGACTTTCCTCTACAGGGGAAGGTTCATCTTTTAATCTTTTATCGTTTTATTTTATTATCAATAATAATATTAATATTAATAATAATAACCACCTGTATTACGCAGCACTTTATAATGTAAAAAGAGCAGATGATCAATCACCACATCGTTGATGTAAACACGGATTATAACTGAACGACTTCTCTTCAGTGTCGGATTAATGACGTGATGAGATTGAATATTTTCTCCTGTAGAGATTTTATGTGATTCTATCATTAGATTGAACGTTAACGTTGTGACCACTGTTAGCTTCCTGCAGTGTGACATGTGCCTGGTTTCCTTTAAATAAACAATAAATAATCAATGAATCTGACAGGTTTCTATAGTTTCATATTACTGCTGCCACAAACACTCACTACAGCACTGGACATGGATTAATCCGCTGCTGAAAATAGTCCCGAACAAATACACCATGTCTTCCTGTTTGGTAGAAACTAGTGATGAAACTTTATATGCATGAGGAGTTTTTACAGCTTTACATCTTCAGTAGGAACCAATGAGCCGAGAGCCACAGACAGAGG
>BDMU01000124.1:360378-382878 GCA_002217815.1 Seriola quinqueradiata
TCATTCAGCAGGTAGATGACTAACGAGGCAGAGCGGAGAGTTTCTACCTGACGACAACACCTCACTACATTTAATTTACAGCTGAAATTATTTACTAAGAAATAACTCTTATTCAAATAAAACTGACTGAGGAAAAACACACACACACGCACACACACACACACACACACACACACACACACTATAACCTTTTCAACATCTTTTTTATGAACATATAAATATAAATACATATATATATATTAGCTTTTAATCATAGAGTGGAGATGGTTTAACATGATACTCTTTAAATATATTTGTGTATTTACTTGTGAGGGTATGTGTGTGTCTGCAGACTTGCCTGACATGTACTATTGTGTACTATATGTGTATGTCACTGTGTGTGTGTGTGTGTGTGTGTGTGTGTGTGTGTGTGTGTGTGTGTTTTTTTTACAGTGGTAATTTACGGGTTACGACTTGGTTTCAGATTTAAAGTCAGAATCAGGTTTAGGTGGTGGATTATGTCATTGAGGGTCCTCACAAGTACTGTGTGTGTGTGTGGTGTGTGTGTGTGTGTGTGTGTGTGTGTGTGTGTGTGTGTGTGTGTGGTGCTCAGGACAGTGGCTATATTTAGCAGCGAGGAGAGAAATAATTCAGCGCGATCACAGAGCAGCTCGTTCAGCTCCTCTCTGACAGAGGAGATGAAGCACTAGATGAATCCTCCTCCTCCTCCTCCTCCTCCTCCTCCTCCTCCTCCTCCCCCCTCGGTGTGTGACAGGTGGGTATGATATCTGTCTGAGGCTCCTGTGGCTCAACCCTCAGCTAACTCTGATCTGCCAGGAGGAAACAGTCTGCAGATATTTTACTGTGACTACAGGAGATCAGTGAACTCAGTCAGAGCAGCTGAACACCGACCCGTCTCCTTAGATATAACATGTTAGATATAATTACCTTCTATCCTGTAGGGTTCCACTACAGGTGTAACCATAAAGTATATCATGGCACCAGAGCTGGATATATATATATATACACATACACGTGGAGCAGTCCAAAGATCAACCACAGAAACCATTCAGACCAGCTCCAGTCCTGCTCAGAGGTTTGTGGTGTCACAGCTTCAGAGCTGCCAAACCACCAGTTCAGTCTCTGTTCCCACAGTGTTCACACTCAGGCTGATCCTGCTCAACCACACAAATTCTAATCAGGGTGTCCTTGAGTCTAGATGAATGTTTTTACCATTTTAAGAAGTTCTGTCAAGGCATTCACAAGGCCATGACTGTATTTTGTGATGTCACCATGCCCGTGCCCTTTGACCCCCAAAATCTAATCACTTCGCCCTTGAGTCCTAGTGAATGTTTGTGCCAAATTTGAAGAAGTTCCATCAAGGTGTTGCTGAGACATCGTGTCCACGAGAATGAGAAGGACGGACAACCTGAAAAACAAAATGGCTGCCGCTCTGACTGTCGCCAACTCGGAGGAATAAAAATGAACAAACCCCAAACTAACAGCGATGGTCTCAAAATCCACTAAGCTGGTTTAGAACCAGACATTGGTACAACTTCCTCTACTGCCGCCCAGCGAACAGAGCTGTCAGGGTTCCTGTGTTCTCCTGGTTCTGCCAGAGTCCACGTGGGTCCATGCAGACCTCAATGTGAACGTGTGCATGCAGTCCAAAATCTGAGACCACGCAGCACACCTGCAGGTTCACCAGGACACTGCAGTGTTCCCCTTTACTGCCGCTGCCATGTCATGAAGTCACAATTACATGAGTCTACAGAGGGCTTTTAATTTGAAACACCAGATAGGAAAGGTAGATTTAACTAACATTAAGTTGGATAGATTTTATTACCTATTGATATTCACTGTGTACTACACACTCAACAACCAGGTGCCATAAACACCTTCACAGTCGGACTGACCATCAGGTGTACTGGGACAAATCCTGGAGGGTCACCAGCCCTCTCTGTGTGTCTGTCATTCAGGGTGCACATGAGTGCAACAGAACATCACAATGATAAGGTGCATGGATACAATTGCACTTTATTTCTCCAAGTGAGGAAACAGAATAAGAAACATATATGACATATTTATATTTCCTGTTGAAACTCAAACATTTGTAATCGTTGGAAGATCTGATCATCACTAGAGCAGACGACAAGAAAGAGCCAATAAAAACAAATCGAATGTTCACAGTTGAATCACACGATGCTTCTACCTAGTTATGGTTAATTGGTGAAGATGAATTCATCCTTTCATCCATCTCTCACTCTGCCGTTTCTTTACCTGTGATGCAGACACAGGACAGAGTCGGTCTCTGCAGACACCGAGCTGCTGCACATGAAAGCTTGTAATACTGTGAACATGATGAAACCGTTCATAAAGTCAGTGTAACATTTAATCATGTGGTCTGTTATACTGCGCTCTACATATGTACTGTCATTGTTGTAAAGCCTTTCAAGAGACTGAAATGTGATGAAATATGTCACGGTCTGAACTGGTCCTGGATCTGATTGTGAGATTAAATTCAACACCCCATCAGAGTCAGACGTCCCAGACTTCATCAGTCTGTTTCATCAGACAGCGTAGCGGTGTCTCAACATGTTCACAAGTTTCATTTTACCGACTCTTCTTCTTACTGTCGCCATCATGTTTTCTAATGTGTTTGAAGCAGGTACAAGTCTGCAGCTGTCCACATCTGGACTGATGTATGATAAAGGCTGAACTGGCCCATAAACACATATACATATATTTCTAATGCAATGTGACCTTTACTCTTCGTTTGACAGGATGAACTCCAGGAAAATTCATGTTGGATAAACGTTCAGATAAAACAAACAGTCTGAAGATGTCGTGTTAAAACCGGTAAATTTACACTTTTCTGGCATTTTTACAGAAGAAATCAATTAATCACAAAAACAAAGCGCAGACTAATCAGCGATGATAACAGCTGGTTGCTGCAGCACCAGGTCAGTCAGTCGTCCATCAGCACAAAGAGAAATGTGGCCTCACAGACCAGCAGCACTGAGCTGCTCCACTGACGAAATTGTTTCCGAAAACCCTGTGAAGTGATTTCGGGCTTGTATTCATGCCTGATGTGAAATGAGCTGAAATGAAAACATAAACACCCAAGAGCCAGAGACAGCGAGCGAGTGAGATCTCCCTCCTGACAAACACAACTTCAGACACGTTTGCTGAAAAGTTCAGGAAAATGTGGAGCTGCTGAAAATCCCTTTCTTTCCTTCCCTTCCTGCTCAGATATTCCTCGTTCCTCCTGGTGAATGTACGAGTTTCATGACGAGATGCTGCAGCAGCTTCCAGACTGTGTTCAACACCAGGAGGCTGAGCCGCTCAGGCAGGTGCACACCATCAGAAATAATTGGTTTAAGAGCAGACAGGTGGAGCTGTCATATCGACTGTGTGGAGGCAAAATCATCAGAGTTTAGGACACGAGACAGTGAAGTGAAATTCAACCACTGCCTTTCCCTTTTCTTTTAATCGAGCACATGTGTTCACAGACCGACACGCTGCACCCAAACCAGACAAGTCAGTTTCTCTCAACTCAATAAAACATGTGAAAGCTTCAGTGCTGCAGACGATCACAACCAGCTTCACTTCTACACATTTATCAACATTTTCCATCACATCCCTCTTCATCAGTCTCAGTCTGTACATTCAGTTTCCAACAGAGAAACATCCTCACTAAAAAATGCTGGGTTATTTTAATAACCCAATAGGTTGTGTAGGTTCGACCTAACATTGGGCTGAGAATCCTCAGTCTTCACAGTCCGCCCTTTTTATGCAGTTTAGGCTACCAAAAGAAAGACTATGAGAAACATAAATTTGAAATGTAAAATAAAATTTGTATTGAAGTTTCAGTACAAATTGATGGATAACTTGATATTTTGTAGTTGTAGCAATAAACGAAGGGCTGGAACATTATGTGCTTGTTTCATCGTTCCATCTTCTTATAACAGTTTTAATACAATTTTAACAGTAGCAGCGGAAGTTGACTGATATTAATTAAAGAATTTAAATCCCAGCTTGGGTTACTTTGTTTTAAGAGTGTATGAATAACAATACAGACCTTGTATCTTTTGACATTTATACACAACTTAATTATAAACTTCTATCTAATATGTGTACCTAAAGATTATTACATTGTGTTATCAAAGCTCCTGATTGTGTAAATTCAACACTACAATCCAACATGGACACATACAGTAACAATTGAACAACACATTCATCATATTATTAAGCCTGAATCACCTGTGGGTTTAAACTCTCATATGATCCTCCATCTTTTTTTCACCAAACTCAGTCTGATTAAAAAATAAATAAAGTTAATTAACGTGTCCTCCAAAAAATTAGACAATAAACCCCAACATATCTGAGCCCTGCAGGTTTTATGTGTCAGCACTATGGGACATTAAAAACACTGTTAAACACCATAATGTTAAAACGACCTGACTGTACGTTTCCGCTGTAACCCGATCGTTCAGTGATACTTTCCGCTCCGTGCAGATAAACGGTAGTTATCAGATAACACCGGGACCGGGAGGATGTAAATGAAAGCGTGGGACCGACTGAGCACAAACAGCGGATACAACGACACATCAGCGCCGAGGAGAGAGTTTCACGTAAAGCACCGAAACACCAGGAACCACCGGAAAACCTGATGATTCCCGCCGGTTTCACTCACCTGTGTGGGGATCAGCATGGACGCTGTCAGCGGAGTTTACCGGTCCGCTAGAAAGTCAGCTTCTCCCGGGGACTGTCAGAAACAACAGTAACGGCTGCAAACCGGGGACAGGACGAGCCACCGGAAGACGTTAACGTCCCGTTTTCACGGCGAAGTGTCCGTTTAAGATGAAGTGAGGAACCGGGGCGGAACACGCCCAAACTTGCGAACAGAGAACCGGAGAGAGTTCGCTGAGGACGGGCAGGGCGGACAAGATGGCGCGTCAAGCTCGTGAAGGAGAAGGAGGAAGATACCGGATGTCAAGCTGTGTCACCTTCAAAATAAGATTAGACGGGACTTCGCTAAACTAGAATCAAAAACAAAATGGCAAAGTGTGTTTGTGCAACAAAGCTGAGCTGACTGTTGTGTACAGTCCAAATATAGACATGTATATATAGTAGAAGATAAAAATATCAACACTAAATGTACATGCAAATAGCGTGTAGCAACATCAATGGGAACATTACAGTTTCTACACAGTCAAACTGTTTGTTAAGTTATTTTTTTACATTTTCTTTTTTTTTTTTATATTTCAATATGCAGAATAGAGGTTATACACCTTTTATTAATTGGAAAAAGTTTTTTTTTATTTAAAAAAAAAAAATTAAATTCATATATCACTGTGAGTTAATTCATCCAGCATTGAACTATGATTTTAATTAATCAATTTACATTTACATACTAGGATAAGATAAGATACAATAAGATTCAATGCGATACGATACGATGAGATAATGATAAATAAAGATGACATTTTTATCAATAAACACAAAGTAAAAAAAAAGAAAAATAAACAAAACATGTTGTTGTTGTTGTTGTTGTTGTTTGTCATTAGTCTTAAATATTCAATTAAAGTTTGTCTAAAAGCCTTTTACACTATTTACCACCGACCGGAAACGGTAGCTCTTATTGTGGTAGCTTGACTATAGCCTACGCATAAAGCAGCAGCAGCAGGAGCAGCAGTGTGTGTGCCTGTGCGTGTGCGCGCGCGCGTGCCTGTGCGTGTGTGTGCTTCTATTTCTTGCTGTTTACCGGCGGTCCCCGGGGACCTCCGTGCCGCCGACACCGCCTCCATTGCCAAGCAACGGCGGCGCAGGGAGCTTCAGAGAGCCGGGGAGGAGCCGGGGAGAGGGCGGGCGGGCAGGTGGATGTTTCTGAGCAGTGAAACAAACCGGTGATATGATGATAAACACACAGACCCACAGACTCCTGCTGCTTCATGTTCCATAGTAAACACTTTAATATTTTATTATCAACGCGGTCGTGCTGTAGAAGTTTCTCTCCTCAAACTAACTTGAAGTACAAGTACTTCTACAGCAGACCGCACCTTTAATATTATTATGATTATTCATTGTATGTACTGGTGCAGTATGTGTTAGTATGACTTTAATGTTGCAGCTGGTTGTATATATATATATATAATTGATTTTTCCTCTTCTTGAATCCCACTGAGACAGAAATCTCATTTTCAAGAGAGACCTGAATGTACATTTAAAAAACTGAACAAAAACAATTCATGAATGAATTTACAATACAATTTAAACAACAAACAATAAAGTAAAATTTAAAACATATGAGATGCCGAGATGATAACAGCCAACAGTCTGATCAGGTTTCAGATCTAGTTTCTAAACTGTAAATAACTTATAAACTCTCTGCAGCTGGACGGTCACATGATCTGTGTTTGTGTGTCAGCTGACAGGTTCATGTGGGACAGAAAGGTTGTACAGTCTGACGCTGGTTAATCTGTTTCTGCTGATTCTTCTCCCTGTTGAAGCAGCTGTGTGTCAGAGTTATCTGCAGGTTCCGGTTCTGGTCATCACTGATACACACAACAGGTCCGTCCTCAGGGGACACTGAGCTGAGACCTGAAGACCTCCGGTCCACAGATCAGAACCACCAGCTCTCTGCTGCTGCTCCAGACATGAAACTATCCATCAGCGGATCAGATGAAGCTGGATCAGGTGAACCGGGTCAGAAGAACCGGATCAGATTAACCGGATCAGATTAACCGAATCAGAACAACCGGATCAGAAGAACCGGATCAGAAGAACCGGATCAGAAGAACTGGATCAGGTGAAGCAGGAGTTTAGTGTTTGACCTTTGAACCTTTCAGGGTCCGCTGTGAATGTGAGCTTCAGGCAGGACGACCCGGACAGAACTGGGCTCGGACTGTTCTGGTTTGTGTTTGATGCAGATTGAGGACGGGGTCGTGACCTCTCTCTCTCTCTCTGCCTCCTCACACCTGCACGCTGAGATCACGGTTCGCTCACCTGTACTGCAGCCATGTGTGCAGCGTGTGCACATTATGTGGCCTAAAGTATATGGACACTCTGTCTGTTTCCATCGTGAGCCTTCGGTCGGAGGCTGTTTCCTGTTCGTGTCTCTTCCTCCTCTGAAGGAAATCTGCAGATATTTGAGACGATGTTCTTCTGAATCAGCGTCAGTGTCTGAGTTCGGTCCTTTTCTGTTTCCCTCCGAATTCATCTTAAATTTGAACGGACTCTGACCTGATGAGGATCTGACTTGATCATGTGCGTGTGTGTGTGTGTGTGTGTGTGTGTGTGTGTGTGTGTGTGTGTGTGTGTGTGTGTGCTGCCTCAGTCCTGCTCCCCCCTCTGGCTCCCCCCTCTGGCTCCCCCTGCTGGTGCAGCTTGATGCAGCAGCCCGTGTCGCCTCAGTCTGACATGTGGTCGGTGCTGAGCCACACAGTGAGGCCGAGCCGTGTGGAGTTCATTAAGTCCGGGACAAAGGCGTCTCACGGCCGCGGGGCAGAGATAACAGATGGTCTCCTCCTCTGTGGTGACACGTATTGATCCGAGCGAACGCTTGATTCACCTGTTGTCCTGCTCCTCTCACCGTGTCCGGCTGCAGGGAGAAAACACACATTATCTCTGCCTCATATTTCACTGCTGAGACCTGAGGATAATGAAGCTCTGTGGACTATTGATTTAATGATTCACAGCATTGTTGTTCTCACAGATCTTCATTCAGGACAGTGACATGAATTACAGGGGACGCCTCCGCTGCCTTTTGTCTGTTAATTGAGCTGTTTAGTTGATTGTTGTGTTTGTGACTTTTATTCTGAAATCTTTTTCTGGTGCAGAGTTTCTAGAACTTTTAATGTGGAATGTTTTTATTTGTGTGTCTTCAGAATAAAATCTGTCAAAAACAAACAGCTAGTTTTGCTCAGGCAGTGAATCGCAGCTCGACATGAACAAGGTAAGAAAGAATCTCTGAAACCACAGGAAGGTAGAAATGTTCATTCTGTCAATGAGATCTGTTTTACATTTGCTTTGGAGCCACTTTACAATCACACTACACTTATAAAGGATTTATTAATGGTTGTTAACGCTTCATAAATCATGAATAAACAACTATAAACAAGTTGTAACAGTTTTCTTACATTGATGCAGGCTCACTATTTGACAAGATCAAGTTAGTGTTTCCTACTCATTAATCTGACCAATGAGTTTCTACCATTTATAACTGGTAACAGGAGCTTTCAGGTAAAGTGTGAATTAATAAATGGTGAGGTGTCTTACATGTTACAGTACGGCTCCTTTTCATTCCTTTGATCTGCCAGATGAAGATGCTGATGGTGGTTAATTAATAAAGGATTAATTAGTAACTGAACAAACGTGACGAAGCAGCAGCTGCAGACGCTGATGATGGAGAACGAGAGGCAGCTCAGATACTATTCAATCAGTATCTGGAGGAAGCAGCTCAGTGTTGACCTTTTTATTCCTCCACCAATGGACAAACTGATTATATTTTGGGGGTCAAAGGTCAAGGTCACAGTGACCTCACGAAACATGATTTTGGACTCGTGAACACATTATCACCTGAACTCTTAAAGAATCCCTTCAAACTCTGCACAAACCTTCATTTGGACTCAAGGATGAACTGATTAGATTTTGGGGGTCAAAGGTCAAACACTTTTTAGCCATTACTCAAGACTTCACAACAATTATGACAAACTTTTACCTAATGGTTGATACTTTATGACTCTGGATAAACAGGAAGTGACCTGGAGCTAGTCTGAGTGGACGAGCTGGTTCTAGTTTTTAATGTGTTATAACAGCTTATAGATGATTTATAAAGTGTTAACAAGCTAATTAATGAACTAGTTATAAACCACTCCTGAATCCAGTATAAGCTGTAGCCTGCAGGTGATGTGATGTCTGGAGTCAGCGTCAGGTTTTAACATCAACCACCTGCAGCAGCTTCAGTCACAGCTCGTCCTCATCAGACTTTACTTTCCCTTCACAGAGGAACACGTGTCATTCGCATCAGCGGCAGGTGAACAGCAGGGTCCAGCCTGCTGCTGACCCCCCCGACCTCCAGCCTCAACCCCCCCCTGAGGAGACAAAGGCCTCTGATACTGCTGCTGAAAAATCCCTGGTGAGTTTAACGAGGTGGCAGATCAGGTGACTGATTACAGCACACCTTCATTTCTACAGGTGAAATGATCCTAATAAAGTAAAAGTTTCATTTCAGAATAATAAACATAATACAAAATGCTGCTTTATCAAAACAACATACTTATCAAAATTCTATGTTTATATATGATTTTCTCTTTAATTTTTAACATACATGTCTATCTCTTATATTTGCTTGTATAATATCAACATATCGACCGGCTTTGGGATGGATATATATCTATGTAAAATGTCTAAATATAAACATACATGTTTGTATAAACTAGACATACGTGTATTTTTAACAGTGTCCATATGAAATTTTTAAATAGGCTACATAGGGTATATATACATATATGTACATACATTTATATATCATATTTACATACATTATTATTATTATTATTATTATTATATTTTATATATTTTACTTCATATGTACACTGTAATTCATATAAGGAATTCAATACATGTACACATTTGTGTATGGGAAGGGATTCATGTGTTCATCACTTTAATGTTGGAGCAAATGCAAGTGGAGCTGATTTTAAATTTAATCTTTATTAATCTTGTTTCAAAACAGAAGCTTTTAAAGTGTTAAAACTCAGATTATTAATTAATAATCTCACTCTGACTAAAGCTTTAAAATCAGCGTATATTTCCCTCATGGAGGAGGAATATAAAGTGGGACAAAATGGAAATACTTCAGTCACGTGATGTCACACCGGCCCTGACGACAGGTGTCTCAGGTAAACTCTGGTACCTGTCTGCTGTCTGTGACGTCGTCCTGCTGTCGTCCCTCTGAACAGACAGCGAGGAGCTCCAGGGTTCGACGTGTGCAGCAGGTTAAAGTGAGATGTCCTGACTGTGACCAGCAGAGGAGACATCAGGGCGACGGTCCTCGGAGACCGGACAGGACGTCAGAGGACCGGCAGTCTCTGCCCGTCCACGGCCTGAGTGTGGAGCGATACAGAGTCATCTACAACTCTGTGTTACAGCCGTCCGTCCTCGCCGCTCTGTCCTCGTCCAGGAACAACGTAAAACTTTATTTCACTCATTTTCAACTTCAACAAGCCACAGTCACAACTTTTCATCCATGCTGATGACCAGCATTCAAAACGCTTCAGCTAACTGTCTTTCCTCAGTTTTGGAGACACGCTAGCTAGCTATTTCTAGTCTATATGCTATGCTAAGCTAGCTGTTTCCCTATGTCAAGTCTTTATGCTATGCTAAGCTAGCTGTTAGTAACAGCACTCAGTGACAGCACTCATAGTTTGTGGTTTGTTAAATTATTATGGAGAGAGCAGAGAGAGCTGTTGACCCACATCTCGTCTCTCGTCCATCGTTTATCCCCCGAAACAGAAGCGACTGGCCGCTATATCTCTTCCTGTGGTCCTCCTCCTCTTCCCTTCTTTTAAACCTTTCTTTCTTTTCTTCTTCTTCCATATTTTATATCTCTGACTGTTTACTGTCGCTGCAGCTTTTTTCCAATCAGATTTTTCTTCTTATTGTTTCACTGTTCGCTGAATTTTCAAAGTAAAACTTCCTGTAACTGTTGAATTCTTCCTGAAGACAAACGTGTGAGGGTGAACGGAGGTCAGTGATTGGATGAGGTGACTTGGTTGGCCGTTTTCTTATTTTTCATGTGGTCTGATGTGGTCTGATGTGGTCTGATGTGGTCTGAAGTGGTCTCATGTATCTCATGTGGTCTGATGTGGTCTCATGTGTCTGATGTGGTCTCATGTGGTCTGATGTGGTCTCATGTGGTCTTGTTTGAAGGACTACATCTCTCAGGTCCTGGAGCTGAAGCAGCGTCTGTGGAGGCGGCTGACTCGACCTCGGCTGGTGGAGCAGCTGACGGAGGAGGGACGAGTGGAGGTCACAGAAATATTAGATCTGACCTGAAGACAGAAACCTGTTCCTGGATAAACGTGTTAATAAAGTTAATAAAGGTGTGAAGTGTCCGAGTGTCGGAGCTGGAATCATCCACAGGTGAAGATATGCAGCGTGTTCAGCTGAGATGATAAACAAATATATTTCATATCTGATGATGAAATCGTTTCCGTTCGGCTTCCAGCTAAAACAGTCACGTGATGCTCGTTGCGTCTGACAGCAAGTGATTTGCATGTTTGATTTAGAGCTGAGCAGGTGAATGAGGTGAATCATCCCAAACGCAGGTCACTTACTCAACAATAACAAGGTTATTATTACACAGGTTTATGTTCCAGGTTTTATTTGTACTTTTTCACAGCTTCTATTAACCGTTAATCAGCGTCACATTAATGTTGTTATCGATCTTAGATTGTAACAAACAAAAATAAAAATATTTCCAGAAATAACATTTGAATTAAATGATGTTTGGCAGTCAGTGGTTCCCAACCTGTGGGCCGGGGCCCACTGGTGGGCCGAGAAGGTATTGCAAGTGGGCCATGAAACCGTTTGCAAAACAATTTAAGAACAATTTAAACAATTTGCAAGGATAATTATTAATAGGTAATTATTAAAGACTCTCACTGTGATATGCCAAAGTTTGATCAATATCACAAACTGCTGTAAGAAGAATTGTTTGATCTCCGTATCGTTACGGGTCGGATGTGGGCCGGCAACATTTGAAAGACTTTTACAGAAGTGGGTCATGAGTTGGAAAAGGTTGGAACCACGGACGTCTGGTCGTCACAACAGGATGAAGTTGTTTGAATGTTAAAGTGTTGCTTAGCAAGCGCCCAGTACCAGACCATAAACCAATAAACCATAATCTGTTGTTGCTTATTGAACTAACATGGCGCTTGTAGAACTGTTGTCGTGATGATGTTCTGTCGATCATCGCTGACTCGCTCGTACCTTCATGTTTCAGCAGTTAAAGAAACATGATGTTTCAGATCCTTGTTAAACTCCCTCCTCACAGACCTGAGGTCAGACTTCAGAGACCGTGTCACAGGAACCTCCCGACTTGCAGAACCTTAATCTTAACTGTTCGGTAACCATGGTAACAAGGGTTAGGACCTGATGTTGGAAAAAAAGCCATTACAGAAGAAGAGTTCCTCAGTCAATGTTCCTAACTGAAGACAGTTAATCATGTTAATGTCTTCTGATTAGCGGGACTAGTGCTAACGCTAACGCTAGGGAAAGATACATGAGATACAAGATGGAAAACCCCGCCTCCATGACTCACCCTGAACAGAGCCCTGACCCGAGCGGCAGCGTTCTGCCTGAAAAACCCATCAGACTAAAACTTAGTAAGATATTTCTGGTGTGATCTACTCTGCCCTCGTCCTGGAGTTTGTAGTTTGCTGGTCTCCCCTGTAGCAGGTCACCTGTGTGACCCGGGACAGGTAGAAGGTGGGGCCGATGAACAAGCCGAAGTTTGGGAAGAGCAGCAGCAGATGGAGGATGGTGCACTGAGCGGACTGGATGCCTTGTGGCTTAATGATCGCAGACACGTAAGGAATCAGAGCCACCAGAGGAGAATACGCCACGACGGAGGGAACCATGACGGCCAGGATGTTCTTCAGAGCTCGTCTCTTCAGCGGCACACTTAACCCCGAGCCGCCAGCCGGCCCCTTGTGACACAGCACCGCCATGATGCCCAGCAGACACAGCAGCATGACCAGGAACAGCACTGAGATGACGACGGACAGGCACAGAGCCATGATCGACCCCGAGAGGAAATATTCCAACAGCGCCACGATGAAGGTCAGAGTCCAGGCACCGGCACACAGCACCACGCGGTGCTTCCTCCTCTGCAGAATGATGTAGGTGATGGGCCACGCCGTCGCCACGTAACGCTCTACACACATGAACGTCAGCAGCAGCGGGCAGCCGAAGATGTTGAGGGAGAACAGGGCTTCGTGGACGGAGTGGGTGGTGTTGGAGCTCTGGTGGAGGGCGATGTAGATGTCCAGAGGCAGAGACAGGCAGTACAGGACGTTCAGGACGGACACATTGACTCCCAGCAGCTCGGACGGCGTCATGTTGCCCCACCTGCTCAGCAGCGTCCACATCAGAGCTCCGTTCGCGGGCAATGCCGTCACCAGGATGAAGATCTTCACTCCAAACCAGTCGAATCTGCCGGCATTGACGCGACACTTCGTCACCAAATTTATAACATCGTCCTCAAAATAATCAAAATAATCATAATAGTAATAGTAGCTGTTGTTGCTTTCATTGCCAGACAACGTGAAGTAAGATGTGCTGAAGTTCTCCATCGTGATGTGTCTCCTGGAACAAAGAAAGACTCGTTAACGTAAGTGATCATCAGGATGGATCACTGAACAACCACACAGGTCGTTTCCCACCGTCCAGGACGTCACGCTGCACATGTCAAACATCAAGGACACTGAACACTGACGCATCAAGATTCACACATTTCTAATGATGTTTTCCTCTTTTTGTTATTTCATCATTATTATTTGAAGCTCAGCTTCATCACAATTTCTCATTGACTCGTTTGAGATTGAAAAGCACCTGTAACTATATTTTATTGGCAGGTAATATTTAATGCAGATGATGTAGAAGCACTCCTCTACTCTCACACTGTAAAGTTAAAGAATTTCGTTTTTATGAACAAATCCTCATGAAGTGAACCAGACCGTGGTTGTAAACTGAGACAGAGGTCCAGGAAGTGGAGTATGAACTGACCTTGAGGAGGAAGATGGAAGTCGCCTCTGTGCTGCCAAGTGTCTGTGGCGCTGCTCATCCTTCACCTGACAGACGGAGGCAGCGGACGCTCCGTCTCCCTCAGGATGTTTGCATGCAGAGATGTTAGTCTGAGGAAAAACTCTTTGTTTCTGTGATAGTCAAACAGTGTGCAGCATGCAAATGTGTCACATGTGGATGAACACCTGACAGTTTCTGACAGTGTCACATTTACACTCTGCTTACCTGAGAGCTGCTGAGCTTCACTCCTTCTCTGGTGAAACAAAGAGCAGCACCACGGCGCTGTGAGCCGGACTGACCCACTACAACCATCACATATTGTGTCACAGTAAGAATCACAGTCACAGTATCTACAGTCTGAAAACTGACCATGTAACAGAGGTGATCACACTGGACTCATCACTAAATAAAGCAGCGGACATCTTTGAATTTCAGTGTCTTTTTCTTCCTTCTCTGGATTTTTCTGTGATTTAATTCTGAAGATCTGTTTTTTTTTTTGTTTTAATTTAAAACAGTTTCACTTCATTTTATTTTTGGCACTTGCAGTAAATATGTAATAATACATCTTTTACTTTTACATGTGTGAAGCAGAGCAAAACCCTCCCCTCCCCAGCACTGTGTACTCTAACACACCAATACTTCACACCCATAAGACCATATTCACACAGCAGCCATTTTCCTCTGACATCACACTCAAATGCTGCCACTGAAAGGACAACAACAACACTGCTGTGGTCCAGGTTACACATCCTATAAACAGAGATTCTGATGGATCCTTTATATTTGACGTTTCCTGATCAATGAGGAGCAGAAAAGACAATGGATAATGAAAATCCGGAGGGACATCGACCCATATTTCAAAGTAAAACAGCATATTTGATAACCTGTTAGCTACAGCTTACGTTAGCATTCAACTACTTCTTAGTTAAAAGCTAACAAAAATCACACTGCCGCCATCCTTGTCCACAGCCTCGTCACTTCCCGTCTGGATTACTGTAACTCTCTCCTCTTCGGCCTCCCTCTTAAATCCCTCCATAAACTTCAGTTGGTCCAGACCACAGCTGCCAGTATCATTACTGATACCCCCTCCATCCACCACATCACTCCTGTCCTCCAACAGCTCCACTGGCGACCGGTTCAGTTCCTTCATTTCAAAGTCCTTCTATTAACGTTTAAGGCCATCCACAACCTCGCCCCCCCATATCTGTCTGACCTCCTTCATGTTCCCTCAGATCCTCTTCCTCCACACACCTGTCTGTCCCCTCCGCCCGTCTCACCACCACGGGGAGTAGAGCATTCAGCCGCTCTGCTCCCTGTCTCTGGAACCTACCACCCCCCCATTTCAAATCACAACTCAAAACACATCTGTTTAAAACTGCCTTTTCCATCTGATGCCAATTGTTCTGTCACTTTTTTTTGTTTTTATTTTTATATTTCATTTTTATTGTTGTTAATTAATTAATTAATTAATTCTTAATGTGTTTTAATCTCAATTTGTGTAACTGTGTACGGTGTCCTTGAGTGCCAAGAAAGGCGCCTTTAAATAAAATGTATTATTATTATTATTATTATTATATATGTAAGTTACAGGTGAAATTAATAAAATGAATGAAAAAGTAAATAAATAAAAAATAAAAATTTTTGAAAAAAAGTAAATAAATAAAACATGATACATGGGCATATAAATAAATAGATAAATGAATGATTCAGTCGGAGGTAACAGGGAAAATAATGTATTACTTTTTTGTTGTTTATCAAACCGATTTAGTTTTAAGAGAAAAGGGGAAAATTTCGGAGTCGAATCGGGACATTTTTTTTAATAAAGATAAAATGAGACCAGGATCAAGTGAGTACTGAGGTGAGCTGAAGAAGGCATGGCCGGGGGGGGCTGTCTGACCCAGGGCCCCCGCAGCGGTGAGTCCGCCCCTGGGTCAGCGCGCAGCTGCAGGAAGCGGAGCCGCAGCAGCTGCACGTGCGCGGTTCCCGGTTGAGTTAGAAGCGCAGATACCGACCGGGTTCCTGTCTTCCTCGTTTGGCGCCTTTAGTTCCGCATCTGGTCCGAGAGCTGAGCCGGAAGCAGCTGCCGCGACTCAAGGTACGTTTCACGTCCCAGTGTCGATTTACCCGGTGCTGACGTTTTAACGGTCGGAGGTTTACGGTCCGAGGAGCCGTTAGTCGTCGGTGCTGCAGTGTGACGTTCACTGTCTGTCTGTTCACGTCATTCACACCGAAGTAAAGTGAAAGTAAAAGGCGCCAAAGTAAGAGTGACCAGTGTTTACACAAAGTAAACAGACGGAACATTAAACAGCAACAGGTTTAAAATACACAACGTGTTTTTCTGCTTTAAACTGAGTCTGTTTCACTTCCTCCCTGTAACAGATGAAAAGTTGAATCAATAATCATTAATCAATCATTAACTCTCTTGCTCAAGTAAATAAAGGAGATCAGATTGAATAAACCAATCAGCTCCTGGTTGTTTCCTCCATCAACCAGACAATCACAGGAAGTATGGTCACGGTCTAGTTCCTGAGTTACAGAGTTCAATAATGACCAGGAGTGTTTTAGGGAAGTTGACCTTTGACCTTTTTTGGATATGAAACGTCATCACTTCATTTTATCCATATAGGCATTAAATTGAGTTTAATTGTGTCATAAATTAGTGAATGAATTTGTGAGTTATGGACAAAAACGTGTCTTGTGAGGTCACAGTGACCTTTGACCTTTGACCACCAAATTCTAATCAGTTCATCTTTGAGCAGTAAGATAGACGATGTGGGAAAACTGGTCTAAATACTCAGAGCGGATTAGAGAATAGGGAACAGGTGAGGCGGAGTCAGGTGGCGTCACTGTGGGGGGGGGGGGGGGGGGGGTTGGCTAATGAGGAAGTGTTTTATTTACTTTAAACTAGTGTAGAAATACTGTGTTCCAACTAACAATCATGTATTTAAATACTTACTGAAGTATTAGCATCAGAATGTACGTTACATACCAACGGTCAGAGTACTGATTCCGGTCCGGTCCGGTCTGTGGTCCAGCAGGTGAAGATGGCGAGTGGCTCGGCTGCAGGTGAAGACAGTGAAGTGCTCCTGCTGCTTGAGGAGTACTGCTTCAAGAGGTCATGGCAGAGGTCAACAGGAAGGTCACAGTGGAGGCTGATGTCAGGGGGGGGCGCAACACGTCTGGAGGGTGGAGGTGAGTGAATACTGAGAACTGATGGGTCACAGCGTCCACGGCCGTCATGGCGGCTATGAGCCCATCACTAGCTGTGTAGCGCAATCACTGCGTTTTTCTTATGCATGTTGAGTGAATGCGTTGCCATGGAGACTTGATGGATGCTGTGACAGTGTGGAGATCTCCATCCGGTCTTCATGTCTGCTCTGTAAACTAGGTGACAACACAGCACCCTCCTTCTTCTCCACCGTCCTGAAAGTTCAAGCTCGAAAAGGATTCGCCAGTAGCCGGGGGGGGTGGGAGGCCGACAGCACGGAGGAAAAACATGGTGAGGAAGTTTAACTACAGCAAGAGCTTTAACACATTGATCATTTAATCAGGAAACACATTCAGGTGTGTGTGTGTGTGTGTGTGTGTGTGTGTGTCTCCACAGATGCGTCTCAAACCAGAAGTGGAGCGGTGGAGCGGCTGGTGCAGATCACTGAATCAGCACCGGTCCCTGAAGTGTACGTGGAGAGCCAAGATGGTGAGTCTCTGATACAGTCCACCATGATGCACCGAGCTACAGGTACAGGTGTTTTATATAGAGGCGGTCCTGATCCGCTTCCTGGTCGACAAACACCGCCTCATTTATAAAACAGGGTGTACCATCCGTACTAACAGAAGCTGAAAATGGCTCCTGAGTACTTATGTCAGGGTTCGACTTATGGGGGAGATGACCCCCCTGATTAAAACTAAGTTACAGTTTAGCTAATGTTAGCTAGTTTCTAACTTTAGCCTTAAGTTACAGTTTAGCTAATGTTAGCTAGTTTCTAACTTTAGCCTTATGTTACAGTTTAGCTAATATTAGCTAGTTTCTAACTTTAGCCTTAAGTTACAGTTTAGCTAATGTTAGCTAGTTTCTAACTTTAGCCTTATGTTACAGTTTAGCTAATATTAGCTAGTTTCTAACTTTAGCCTTAAGTTACAGTTTAGCTAATATTAGCTAGTTTCTAACTTTAGCCTTAAGTTACAGTTTAGCTAATGTTAGCTAGTTTCTAACTTTAGCCTTAAGTTATAGTTTAGCTAATGTTAGCTAGTTTCTAACTTTAGCCTTAAGTTACAGTTTAGCTAATATTAGCTAGTTTCTAACTTTAGCCTTAAGTTACAGTTTAGCTAATGTTAGCTAGTTTCTAACTTTAGCCTTAAGTTACAGTTTAGCTAATGTTAGCTAGTTTCTAACTTTAGCCTTAAGTTACAGTTTAGCTAATGTTAGCTAGTTTCTAACTTTAGCCTTAAGTTACAGTTTAGCTAATGTTAGCTAGTTTCTAACCTTAGCCTTAAGTTACAGTTTAGCTAATGTTAGCTAGTTTCTAACTTTAGCCTTAAGTTACAGTTTAGCTAATGTTAGCTAGTTTCTAACTTTAGCCTTAAGTTACAGTTTAGCTAATATTAGCTAGTTTCTAACTTTAGGCTTAAGTTACAGTTGAGCTAATGTTAGCTAGTTTCTAACTTTAGCCTTAAGTTACAGTTGAGCTAACTAATGTTAGCTAGCTGATAGCACAGTGTCATTTCCAGTGTTAGCTTGTCATTTCATTAGCAATATACAATGTCACATATGTAAGGACTCCTGAGATGTGTGTCTCTTCTTCTGCAGAAATCATCCAGAGGCTGGTGGCCCTGATGATGGCGTTTGGAGACGACATTGATAAGAAGGTGTGTGTTATAATAACTGGATGAACAGTGAACATGAGTCCAGCTCATCATTACAGACTCTGTGTTTCTGTCTCTGCTCAGATCCAGCAGAGCCCAGTCCTCCAGCAGCAGCTCTGTAACATGAACTACGACCTGTTTGAGAAGCTCACCTATAGTGTGCAAAAGCTGGTGAACCGGCCGGGCCGGGCCGCGGCGTCCGAGGAGCGTATCCAGCAGCAGAAGATCGCCTGGGCCTTCGAGGTGACCAGCAGGCTGTCGGCCGTGGGCGTCGTCCAGCGGAGGAGAGTGCTGAGCTTCGGAGACAGATACATCCAGCAGCACCACGCCGCCTGGGTCCAGCAGCACGGAGGCTGGGTGAGTGACTGTAGATGAGTCAGAGGGAGACTACCAGACCTTAGAGACTGCCACTGAGGACAATGAGGTCGTCACCTCTGTGTTTAAAGGGAGTTAGATTAGTTGAATCTGTTTAAATGGATGAATCTATTTTAATAAGTAAACATAAATGAACAGGTTTTTAATAATCTTCTCTGTCCCGTCCAGGATGAAGTGTTTGCTGTCGACTGAGCTGCTCAGACCTACGAAAAAAAACCTCCATTTACTCCAGAGGTGGAAAACTTGTCGTCCAGTTTCTTTTTCACTCGTTTCTTCATGTTAGTGTAAAACTGACCAGTGTGACCGAGAGGCGGTGTGATCCCTCATGTTGTCAATGACTCCTGCTCCTGCTGGGAGGAGGTCTGTTTTACTGTGACCGGGTTTTATGATATCAGCAGCTGGTGCACAGACGACCTGTGCAGCTAATTAGTCTTTATTAACCCCAGCTTTCCCGCCTCATTACCACCAGCTGAAACAGCAGTCAGTGTTTGCATGTCCAACAACAGAGAATCTTTAAACACAAGTGTTTCCTACGGTGGCCCTGAGAGGTCAAAGCACTGCAGCTTAACAAAACACAAACATCTTCTTCAGTTAGACACACGAGCTGCAAATACTCACAACACAACAGGAAGTGTTTCTAGGGGACACTAAAAAGTGACGGACCTGGCTCAAGCGCACTTGTTCAAAGCTTTCTGACTTGTGAAGTTATATTAGCATTATGTTAGCGCGGTTGGAGAATGAGCTAAAGGTGTTTGGTTTATTATAACGTCAATATCACGCTGAACGTTTACAATAATAAATTCGAATCTAATTTTAAGTGTATTTATTCTATTGTATTATTCTAGTTTTTATTGCTGAGTTGATTCTTGTCCAACACAAACAACCGTGTGAAACCTACAGATGACAAACTGAACCTGCCGTTAGCTTAGCCTTCGGGTCCGTCACTTTTTAGTGTCCCCTGGGAACACTTGTGTCGCGTTGTGAGTATTTGAAGATGAAGATGTTTTCTGAAGCTTCAGTGTGTTGAGCTCTCAGGGCCACCGTAGTTTCCAGCTGTGTGTGTGTCCAGATGTGAGGCTGCACAGCAGTAAACAGATGTGATGAAGAAAAACAAAAGAAGACAAAGGAATGTGCTGCACGTCAAACAACAACAGACTGAATGTTTTTAATGCTCCTGGTTCTGATGTTTCATCATCGTCACAGTCCGTCTGCTTCACGTGAGAAGTAACTGACGTCAGTCCACAGGAAATAAAGACTCTGCTGGTCTCAGGTCAGTCCTGATCTCAGTGATTAAATAAAGGTCAGAATTAAACTTTCATTCATTTCATCATTCAGATCAATAATTGAAGTTTGTGAACGTGTTAATGTTCTGAAAGATAAAGTGTCTGCAGCTGTTCTGGACGAGGACATGTCCAATGTTCTGTCTCTTCACTGAATCTTTATATAATAATTATCCACTTTTAACAGATAAATAATCTGTGGATTAATGAAACAGGAACCAGTGTTTCCAGTTTGGGCTCAGCTGGTCCCGTTTATTTTCCTGGAGGGTGAAACAGTTTGAGCTACAGGTCAGAGAAGCAACATTAACACAGGTGACGTTCTGCAGAAGCGTTGGTGTTGGTGTTGCTGACGTGTTGAGCCAATCAGAGCTCAGCGGTGAGGTGGGCGTCGGCCTCAGATCCCCATGTAGGTGTTCATCTTGCCCAGAGCGTCGCAGACGGTGGTGAGGTCACTGCGCAGGTCCTGCACCACGTTCTCGATGCTGCGCGTGTCTTTCAGCAGGTCGATGCTCTGAGTGTACGGGTTGTAGTACACGGAGAACGGACGCTTGATCGTCTTCGCAAACTCCCTGAGAGAGAACAGGAAACAGCAGCAGCTTCACCCTCAGCTGATCTGACACAAAGCTCAGCACATGAAGAAGAAGAGGAGAGCTCACACTGTTTAAACATGATCACGTGGGACTGGTCATTCACTTTATTTACTTGAATGGAAGAAGGAGAGGCTGCAGCTGAGGACGGCACATTAAATATCAGATGAACAGATGTTTGTGTTTTTGCTGCTTGAACAATTTGAGAAAATAGAAGGAAGAACAACAGAACAAAAACAATAGAAATACATTCAATTTCTCTGATTCACTTTTGCTTTTCGTCTAAATAAGAAGAATATTTTTGAAAATATGCATCGTTTAACAATAATATAGAATTATTTATTGCTGTTTTATTGCTCATTATGAACAGAACAGGGAGATTCATGATACGACATAATTCACAAAATAACTTGTTGGTATTTTCTTATGTGATCAGATGTTCATGTTTTCTGCAGTGAGGAAGATTAGATTCATATTTTGTCTGTAGCTACAATGACCGTCTCCGCCCCGTCGGCCATGACAGAACATCATGTGCTAACCGGCTCACGCTAACTGTGTCGGTTAGAAGTCAACAAAACAATGATTCCAACTAATTCAGTTATGATTAAGTTTTTTTTATATAATTAGCTTGGAGACATTAGCAACAACTTGTTGCAACAGTTTTGATTAATTCATAAAAAGTTCAGCTCATAAAAAAATGACTTCATTCCCCCAAAAAGCTTTTTTCATTAAGAGCAGCAGCAGATGCTGAATGTGTCTTCTGTCTGTGTGAGCAGGTGTGTGTGTGTGTCGGAGCACAGGACAGGTGTGTGTGAGCAGATGTGTGTGTGTGTCGGAGCACAGGACAGGTGTGTGTCAGAGCACAGGACAGGTGTGTGTTGGAGCACAGTACAGGTGTGTGTGAGCAGGTGTGTGTTGGAGCACAGTACAGGTGTGTGTGAGCAGGTGTGTGTGAGCAGGTGTGTGTTGGAGCACAGTACAGGTGTGTGTGAGCAGGTGTGTGTGAGCAGGTGTGTGTGTGTGTTGGAGCACAGTACAGGTGTGTGTGAGCAGGTGTGTGTGAGCAGGTGTGTGTCGGAGCACAGTACAGGTGTGTGTGAGCAGGTGTGTGTGAGCAGGTGTGTGTGAGCAGGTGTGTGACGGAGCACAGGTGAGGAGCATGTGACGTGTCCCGCTCTGAGTGTTACCTCATCTTCTCCTTGGCCTCCTCGAAGCTCTCGGAGACAAAGTAAACCTCCTGGAAGGTGGTGATGAGACACTCCTGACTACAGGTCGTCCTCGGGTCAAACATCTTCACACAGGCCTGATCGGACAGGGCATGCTGGGAAAAAAACAGGCGGGAAGTGGAAACGACCAGACAGAAAATTCAAGGGTTGAGATCAGAATCATCCGCTTTTAAAAAGCTTTTTATTAATGTTTTATTTTTCCAGTTGCATTATATTAAATGAGTTTATTTATTATTTTATACCATTTATTTCTATTTAACATTATTTACTGGATTTGATTTAATTACAGATCTGAGCTGTTTTAATTTAGTTTTCCCACATAAAACCTTTTGTTTTTAATAATAATAATAATAATAATAAACTGGATCTGTTCTGACT
>BDMU01000124.1:385378-391060 GCA_002217815.1 Seriola quinqueradiata
TAGAAAGAAGACACAAAATAAATTAGAATAAATATAATTACATAAATATATGAGATTAATCGCTGGTTAGTTTTGAGGGATTTGAGGTGGGATTAGAAACAGGAAGAGAATCAGTTTTACTCCAGACAGAGATGAAGATCAGGAAACAGATGATGACACTTACAATTTATAATTCATGGCCACTTCCACAAAGTATTTCCTCCTCTGACGATAAACATTGTCTTTAAAGCCCTGAGGAGAGAAGAGGTGAGTCTTCACACGATGCATTTCTTTATTTACTTTTAGGGATTTAAACAATTAAACAACAAAACTGCATCAGCAACATCTGGTGACTGTTAACATCTGTAATTCATCATCAGAGCTCTGAGCTCTGCCGCCCCCAAATTCATGGGTGTGCGTTGGCCTGGCAACGACACCATGGTCGACTCCACACCATCTTATACAAGCACAGCGAAGTAAAAAGAGTTAGTTGTTTAGTTTGTTTAAAACGACAGTGACAGAAGAGAAGACTAAGACTAAGCTAACAGGGAGCTAACATTACCTAGCGCAGCATTTCTATTTATGCATCCAGCCGTATAAATGTATTTCAGCGCACTAGTAAACTGGCGTATTTAGGTCTTTGTGGCTTCAAAACCTTTTTCATGTCGAACGGATAAATAACATGATACAGAGCAAACAATGAGACAGCTAACTGCTGCTAAGCTAACATGCACAGAGAGGACGGGACAGTTTCCCAGAGTCAACATACCAGCAGACTCACAGCTCTGCTGCTACTGTAGTAACATCACACCAACAACATGTCTTGGTAAACTACAAAGTAAACTGAACGTCCATGAGCAACTAATTTAACGTTCCCGAACGAAGGTGACCAGATTTCTGAAATAAAAACCGGCGACATTTCCAGTTCGATCATCAATAAATCATTAAAATATCCAATGTTTTTACCTATAAAATAAAAAGGGGGTCAGTTGTGTATTTTGACCACAGTGACTGTTGTATGGTAATAAACTACTGTGAAGACCGACTGATAAAATGACATCTCCCTACCTTTGAAGCAGCCGTGAAGCTTTTTGAAGTATGTTTGTGTTTGTTAGTTTACTCCCTGGTTATAAACTCCCAACCAATGAGTGAGTCAGCTAACCTTTTCTCTGCCTGGTGAAAACAAAAAAGAGAAAAATCTGACTGGATAACTGTCTCTGATTTTAGCTTCACTTGTGAAGCTGCTATAGCTAGCAGCTACCGCCCTCTGCTGGCCAAAACAAGCACAGCGCTAGACGTCTGTTTTTAATTACAAATATTTAAATGAACTGATTTCTGGGGACAGGCCACCAAAACAAGGACTGTCCCTGGAACCACTGTGTCGCAAAACATGGCTTCTGTTGCCTAGCAACCTTGACAAAACAAAATCTTTTAGTTTTCAGTCTCTTTATTTTCAACAGCTGAGCTGCTGAACTGAAACACAGTACTGACACTTGACAGTTTGATCCTTAGACTCTGTCTGTGTTTGCTTTCATTACTGGAGCACAATGCATCTTGGGATATGTTGGACCATGAAGGATTCACCTGTTGGATCTGTCTGGTGGACAGGAGGTGAAGCGCAGCAGCTTTCAGGTTTAAATGAGACTTACAGGATGGTCGGCGTCCAGCTCCGACCCGTACATCAGGACTCTGTGAGAACACTGGTCCAGCTCGGAGATCTTCATGGGGAACCAGGGGACGTCGTCTCCATCTGACAAAACAACACACTGCGCTTTGTTTCCTGTTAAACATCCACCTGATCACAGCTCCTCCTCCAGAGTCCACACCTGCGGAGGCTGTGCAGGTGTCCCTAGGTGTCCCTACCTGCTCGGCGGACCACACGTGTGCAGGTGTGTTGAAGGAGACGATGTTGACGTGGTCTCTGAGGTGCTGCAGCAGCTCGTTGAACTCCTTCTTACTGCAGCTGCAGTCGGCGAAGATCTCCACCTCGTTAGAGACCCGCTTCGACATCCTGGACTCGATGTGGTTAAGGTTCACTCGCTTCTCCTGGGGGGGGGGGGGGGGGGCAGGAGGAGAGGAGAGGATCTGAATGTGGATCTGGATCAGGATCTGGACCTGAATGGGGATCTGGATCTGAATGTGGAACTGGATCTGAATGTGGATCTGGATCAGGATCTGGACCTGATTGGGGATCTGGATCTGAATGTGGATCTGGATCTGAATGTGGATCTGGATCAGGATCTGGACCTGAATGGGGATCTGGATCTGAATGTGGATCTGGACCAGGATCTAAATGTGGATCTGGTTCTGAATGTGGATCAGGATCTGGTTCTGGATGTGGATCAGTCTCACCTGGAACAGCCTCAGGGCTTTGACCAAACAGCCGACCTCGTTCTTCAGAGAGAACACCACGGCCGTTTGCCCCGCCTCCTCGCCGCTCTCTTTGTCCGGCTTCTCGTTGATGGGACAGAAGGACGGACGGCGAGACTGCAGGAAGACAACAGAACCACAACAGACTGTAGACCGGATTATACACAGACCCACATCTGGTCCAGGTCTCAGGACCATGAACCAGGAAACACACCTGTACCTGTGTGGGTTTGATCAGCTGATCATGAGTCAGCAAAACTAATCCGGCCAAGACCCGGGCCACAGGCTTGTTTTCTTCTGGTCCAGAGTCCGCCGGGTCCCCCGGCCTACGGTGGCCCTGAAGCTCAGCACTGCAGCTTCAGGAAACACCTGGGCTGCAGAGCTCAACACACAGGAAGTGTTTCCAGGGGACACTAAACAGTGACGGACCAGGCTGGGAGGCACTCACATGGATGTGTTATAGTAATCTTCAATTTCAATAGTCACAAAGCTTTGAACAGCAAGTGTCCCGGCCTGGTCCGTCACTGATTAGTGTCCCCTGGAAACACTTCCTGTGTGTTGAGTCTCTGAGCTTCCGGGTCACCGTTAACGGCCCAAGTCTGGCCCGGACACGGCCGGATGGTCAGATGTTATCTCCACATCTGGACCAGTTCTGGCGCTCACACAGAAAACCTTCCAGCTGTGTGTCAATACAGCAGCTGGAATCTGCCCAGATGTGGAAGTATACGGACCAGAATCCACATGTTGAGGCAGATGTTTCATTTTCATGTTTGTCATTACATCATCAACAGACGGTGAAATTTAAATTTTAACTATTGTTTCAGGTTTTACAGGATTTTTTTTACCATCTTTATCATCAGCAAAATCAAGACGTGTAGAAACGTGGAAAACTAACTTATACCAACGTACACCTGGTGGACACCTCCGCCTCACTTCCTGTTTTAAAAGAAGCATCAATAACCTCTCAGGTGATCATCAGGGGTTTGGTTCGTTTGATTCATTTAAATCTGTTTCCATTCCATGTGTATGTTTCTCTCTTTCTCTCTTTCTGTTTGATGTGTGTGAATAAATAACAGGCAGATATCATCAGTCAACAGCTGCTGTGTGTGTGTGTGTGTGTGTGTGTGTGTGTGTGCGTGCGTGCGTGTGTGCGTGTGTGCGTGTGTGTGTGCGTGTGTGTGTGCTTGTGCGCGTGCGTGTGTGTGTGCTTGTGTGTGTGCGTGCGTGTGCGCGTGCGTGTGTGTGTGCTTGTGTGCGTGTGTGTGTGTGTGTGTGTGCGTGTGTGTGTGTGTGTGTGTGCGTGTGTGTGTGCTTGTGTGTGTGCGTGTGTGTGTGCGTGCGTGTGTGTGTGCTTGTGTGTGTGTGTGTGTGTGTGCGTGCGTGCGTGCGTGCGTGCGTGCGTGTGTGTGTGTGTGTGTGTGTGTGCGTGTGTGTGTGTGTGTGTGTGCGTGTGTGTGTGTGCGTGCGTGTGTGTGTGCTTGTGTGCGTGTGTGTGTGTGCGTGCGTGTGTGTGTGCTTGTGGTGCGTGTGTGTGTGTGCGTGCGTGCGTGCGTGCGTGTGTGTGTGCGTGTGTGTGTGTGTGCGTGTGTGTGTGTGTGTGTGTGTGTGGTGTGTGTGTGTGTAGCTGATGATGGAGACTCACAGAAAAGATAAACTCACAATAATGTGACATGAAATAATAAAGATGTGACGAGAACCAGCTGCTGCTTTTCTCCCGGAGCCACAAACAACAACAACAACAACAACAAACAACAACAACAACAACAACAACAACAACAACAACAACAAGCTCCACATGACACTGTCGTCCTCCATCAGCTGATCCCGATCCTGGTTCAACAGGGGGACGGCTCTGCTGGTTCAGGTTCTGAGGTTCTGCTGGTTCAGGTTCTGCTGGTTCAGGTTCTGAGGTTCTGAGGTTCTGCTGGTTCAGGTTCTGAGGTTCTGCTGGGTCAGGTTCTGCTGGGTCAGGTTCTGAGGTTCTGCTGGGTCAGGTTCTGAGGTTCTGAGGTTCTGCTGGTTCAGGTTCTGCTGGTTCAGGTTCTGAGGTTCTGAGGTTCTGCTGGGTCAGGTCTCAGATCAGCTGGGTGTTTGTGGTCTACAGAGATCTGGACTGAAAAGCTCTTTAATACTCAACACACTTATTTTCTGTGACTTTCTACAAATAAAAAAATCACTCCGTGTTTCTCCCTCTTGAATAAATGATTTGAAATGAAACATGACGGTTTAAGATGAATCGTATTTTCTATTTAATCTTTAAAGGGATTTTTCCTTCGACTGCAGGAAAGAAAATCTACATCCATTCATTGATTATTTCCCTGCTCGTCATCTGCAGCTGATCACAGTGAAAATATCAGTTTCCATTTAGAATTAAAAACCATCTGATTCTGAACGAACTGATTATCAACAATTTGATCAATTTTAACAATTTATCAAACAAAATTACAAAGTGCTTTTTCATTATTGATTCATCTTTTGATTAATTACCTGATTAATGGATCAGTTGTTTCATCACTGGATCTCAGATAAAATGATTCATTATTATTATTATGGATGTAAAGTCAGATAAAGTGTTTCAGCTGCGACTCTCCACTCCTTAAGATCCAGCAGGAACCAGGAGCCGGTCTGTTCTACTGGGACCTGACTCATCAACTGACTGTAGAACCACAGGCTCAGGAAAACCTCCAGGAACCAGAACCACCAGAGATCAGCTGCTGAGATCAGAGAGGAGGAGGAGGAGGAGGACGAAGAGGAGGACTTCTTCTTACCATCTGCCCCCCGGTGTGGCGTTGCTGCTGGTGGTCGAACATGGCCGAGTCCAGCGACAGCCCCCTCCTGGCCCAGTACTTGCTGGAGAACATCATCATGGCGGGCTGCATCCTGGGAACTGGCTCCAGGTCCTTCATCACATGGGACGAGGCCATGGGGAACCAGTGGGTGTACGAGTACCAGGGCTCCAGCCTGCTGAGTCTGCTGCGCTGCTCCTCACACTGACGCTCACAGACGGTCTGTCGGCCCGGCGCCGGCCCGCCCCTGGTTATATATTGACACAGGAGGGGAGGGGGAGGGGAGGCGATGATGATGTTTGTATGAAGCAGAGGGAGATAAAGCTCCGCCCTCAGGAGACCTGCAGCAGCTCCGTCCACAGGAAACAACATGAGAGACACATCAGGAGGAGGTTTGATGGAGCTCGAGTCTGAGCTGGACCTTCCTGATCCAGATCTGATCCTGATCTGATCCTGATCTGATCCTGATCCAGATCTGATCCTGATTCAGATTCAGATCCTGATCCATATTCTGAACCCGATTCTGATCCTGATTCAGATCCAGATC
>BDMU01000124.1:391160-406560 GCA_002217815.1 Seriola quinqueradiata
AGGTTGTCTGTACGTTCGTCTCCTCGTAGAAACGATATCTCAGTACTCCTTCACGGAACTAAACGTTCACTAGGATTCGCAGCTGATGTGAGATAATTAGATTTTGGGGGTCAAGGTCACAGTGACCTCACAAAACAGTTTTGGCCTTGTGAACACCATACTCCACAACACCTGGAGGGAATCCTTCAGATTTGGCACAAACGTCCACTTGGACTCAAAAACAAACTGAATTTAGATTTTGGTGCGGCAAAGGTCAAAGGTCAGTGTGACCTGATAAAACACTTTAACCATCAGTCAAGCCTTCACAGCATCTCTGACCAACTTTCACAACCACACACGTTTATGTTTTCTGTGACTCTGGATAAACAGGAAGTGTTTGAGTTTATATTTTTTAGTGAAAATGAAATGAAATGAAAAAAACGACGCTCCAAATAAGATCATGACTGACTTTGTTGTTCATCATCGAGCTCTATGTGCAGCTGTTCTCCTTCCTAACCCGACCTCAGAGAAGCTTCTGGGCCGGACTCAGACCAGGAAAGCGGCTCACAGTGTTTCCAAACCTGAGAACAGTGTTGACGAGTCCTTCGAGGACTTGCTGTCCAAGTATAAACAGATTCAGCTGTGGAGCTGGAGTGCTGCATCGTAAAAGACGACCTGCCCTGGAGCCCAAAGCCTCCTCCCCGTCAGAAACAGAGGACACCCAGACAACGCTGCCAGTATTACAGAGGCCAGACCGGCGCCAGAAGCGGCTCACAGTCCGGCGGGACCCGAGGATCCGTCGGAGCTGGAGAAGGCCGAGAGGAAAGTGTTCCAGGCGTTCAACATCAAACCTCTGCGTCAGAAACTGCCGTCACTGCATCCTGACTGCTGAGGAAGGGAAGGGGCGGGCAGGAGGGGAGAAGGCGGAGCTGTCAAAGAGGGTGAGTGTTTGTTCCTGTGGCGTTGTGATGCTGGAGTCACAGGTGTTGAAGCTCAGTGACGGGTTAGCGCTCAGAGGTTTGAGCTCAGGTGTGGTGTGTTTACAGGTGAAGGAGAAGAGAAGATGGACGATGGAGGAGAGAAGCACAGAGCCGGAGGTGGAGGTGGAGGAGAAGACGTGTTTGTGCTGCAGCGAGGACACGGACAGAGACGAGAAGGACAAACCTAAAAAGACGTGTTCGTGTCGCAGAGAGTCGTCGGCCTCCAGCGAGGACTCCCTCATCTCTCCTGACAAGGTGGGGCCGGGACCGCCGGTGTGTTCAGTGACCTCTGTAAGAGTCTGTATGTTTAAACGTTGTGTGGCTGTGTGTTCAGCAGCCGGCGGTGAAGGTGGAGGAAGAGGAGCTGTCGGAGCTGCAGCTGCGTCTCCTCGCTCTGCAGTCGGCCAGTAAGAAGTGGCAGCAGAAGGAGCAGCAGGTGATGAAGAAGAGTAAAGACCGACTCACCAGAGCCGCCCAGGAGAAGAGCTCCGCCCCCGCAGCCGCTCCCCCCGGCAGGCAGAGGGTCACCACCAGGTCCGCCTCCTCCGCCACAGCTGCTGCTGCTGCTGCAGAGAGGAACAGAACCAGGTCCAAACCTCTGGAGAGGGACAGAGACAGGACCAAGGCTGGACCCAGACCTCCAGACAGAGACAGAGAGAGACTCCCAGAGAGAGACAGACCAAAACAGAGTCCGAAACCTGGTCCCAAGTCTCTGCTGGAGAGAGGCAGGGCTGCAGGGAAACCCCACCCCAACAAGAAGATGATCAGTCCAGGTGAGAGGATCAGAACGGGTCAGACTGAGCCGGTCTTCACCTGCAGTCTCTAATCAGTGTGTCCTCTGCTCTCAGGCTCAGCCGCCAAGCAGGCGTTCAGGAAGCAGCAGCTGAGGACGTGGAAGCTGCAGCAGCAGAGGGAGCAGGAGGAGAAACGCCGCCAGGACGAGGAGGAGCGGCGAAAACGAGAGGACGAGATCCGGCGAATCCGAGACCTGTCCAACCAGGACGAGCAGTACAACCGCTTCATGAAGCTGGTGGGGGGGAAGATGAGGACGCGCAGTAAAGTGAGAGGCTCGTGTGTGTGTGTGTGTGTGTGTGTGTGTGTGTGTCTCATCGACTGATCAGTTTATTATCAATTCATCTTAATCAATTTGTGCTTTGATCAATAAGAAAATGATGAAAAACAAAGTGACAGTTTGACATCTGTCCTTCAGTCCAGAGACCGTGAACACAGGAAGTCCACAGGTAAACAAGGCCTGGACGCCTCAGGGAACCTCTACCAGTACGACAACTACGACGAGGTGGCGATGGACACGGACAGTGAGACCAGTTCACCAGGTGAGGAGACAGAGCTCCGCCCTCCTTCACCTGTTCCGTCTTTATGTGACAGTCGCAGTTAAACTGCACATTTCCATGATCTCACACCCAGAAATACACGAACCAGTCTCCTCACACATGATCCTCAACAGAACAGAACCAGGTCCAAACTGACAGTGACCATGTGACCTCTGTCTGTTTTCAGTCCCGTCTCCAACACACAACCCGTTCAGCGCCGACGACCCGGGATGTTTCCCTCAGGTGTCACTGTACATGACGGACTCTGCTCAGTTCAGACTGGTACGTGTGTGTGTGTGTGTGTGTGTGTGTGTGTGTGTGTGTGTGTGTGTGTGTGTGTGTGTGTGTGTGTGTGTGTGTGTGTGTGTGTGTGTGTATATAATGTCTTTTGTGACGTGTGTGAAGTAAACTCTGTCTCTCTTTCTCTCCCTCAGGATTTCTCTCAGCCTTTCCTCTCCCCCATGTTGTCCGGTGTTCCTCCCCCGCCTCCCCCTCTCCCCCCTCCACCAGACGACTTGGAGCCTCCCCCCAAACCTCCCTTTGCCGATGAGGAAGAGGAGGAGGAGATGCTGCTGAGGGAGACCTGTCTGATGTCCATGGCCAACAAGAGGGTGGTGGCGCCCGAGGTGCGTTACTGACTGTGAACACTGGGTGGTGCTGTTGTTGTCCTTTGTATTTATATGACATCGTCTGTGGATGATGATGATGATGATGATGTATGTTTCCCTCCAGGAGAAGAGCTCCAGTGCTCCTCCCTCCCCGAGCCGCCAGCCTCCCGCAGGCGTCCAGCAGCCGCCCAGAGGAAACCTGAGCACCGTCAGTCTGAACACGGTGTCTCAGCCACGAGCCAACAAGTTCACCAGAGGTCATCACGCCCCCAGAGCGCCGCTGGTGGTAAGACCCTGAGAAAGACGTGCTCCTGTAACACGCCTCCTCACTGTGTAGTAACACCTGCAGTAACAGGTCAGGTGATCAGATCTCACCTCCTCACGACATGCGTCGTTTCTGTCAGAGATCAGCTGATTCAGACTCCCAGACTTCAATCCTAGATTAGATACAGCGTCACACACACACACACACACACACACACATACACACACAGCGACACACACACAGCGACACACACACACACACACACACAGCGTCTCACACACACACACACACAGCGACACACACACACACACAGCGTCACACACACAGCGTCACACACACACACACACACACACACACACACACAGCAACACACACACACACACACACACAGCCTCACACACACACACACACACACACACACACACAGCCTCATGATGTCAGCGTTACCTGCTCTGTTCTCTGCAGCTGCCCAGACACAAGTCCGTGGTGGTTTCTCTCAACGACTCTGACGACAGCGACTCGGACCTGGACGCCTGCAGCTCCACGCAGGCCGTGTTCGGAGGACTGGAGTTCATGATCAAAGAAGCCAGGGAGGAGCGTGGAGGTGGGGCTCTGCACCTGCTGGAACACGACCATACAATTAGACAGGCGGGGATACAGGTGTTACAGTCACCTGATCGACGTCATTTAGTCCAAAACATGAGAGTGAAAGGAGGCGGAGCTTCAGTCACATGGTTTCTACTGGTTCTGTAGCTCAAAGTTCAGACAACCAGAGACCATCAACAGTTCTGGTCCCGGTTGATTCACTCAGTTATTGTGTCTTTAAATCACAAACTCGTGTTAATGAAGAGGTCAGCTGATCACTGGCTGATTTTCCCGCCTCACGCAGGTGGGTGTTGTCCTGTGTGAGGACGAGCAGATCTCAATGTAAACACACTGAACAGCAGGAAAGATGCAGATCAATAAAATCTAATCTTGTCTCTTAATGAAGGTTTTAATGATCTTAATGAGTCGAGAACGAAACTTGATTTTACAAAAGGTGCAGCTTAGTGATTTGTCCAGTGGAATCAATTAAAACACAAGAGAAGACAAAACAAAGACGCTGACTAATCAAATCAAAGAGAAGTAAAACATTGACTGTGATGGATGGAACAGATTTCACCTCCTCTGTGTCTGTGTTGATTCATGATTTGAACCTGTGGTTTCCAGGCTGCGAAGCCTAAAGGAGCCTCCGGATCGGAGAAGGAGAACAACCCGGTCAGGACTCCTGAGGCGCTCCCAGAGGCCAAGAAGGCCGAGTACCGTCTGCTCAAAGAGGAAATCGCCAGGTACCAAGATTTCAATCAAATACTGTCATTAACACACAGAGAGATCAGCTGTCGTTAGACTAACGAGTGACATGGTTGGTGCAGCAGGGAGAAGCAGAAGATGCTGAAGGATCACAGTCCGAGTCCTCGGAGCTCCGCCTCCCCGGCCGGCTCCGAGTCTGTGCTGGATTCATCGGGGAAAAGTGCTGCAGAGGTGAAGCTGAGTGAGGCCGAGCAGAGACTCAACAAGAACAGGTGAGCGACACTGAACCACGAACAACACGTCACACAGCACGAGTTCACACGTGTGGAAACGTGTTGAGCCGTCTGCAACTTTTATCACCTGATCCGTGGACGTACGGTCAGGACATGTCCTTACCACTTTACATTATTACATCGTTGTTGTTTTGTTGTCGTGAGGGTTGTTGTGTCCCTAACGATGCCGAGACCAAGCTACGCCATGATCTGATCAGAGAAGCAGGTGTCAAAGTGTCGGACTGTGACTCTCACCTGCTTCACAGGGAGCTGCTGCAGAGAGACGAGGCCGTGCTCAGACATCTGCTCCAGCAGGAGCTGAAGAAGAGAGAGTCTCTGAAGGCCGCTGAGGCCAAAGTGGCCAAACTGAGAGAGCAGCTCCAGGCCTCAGACAAGATCGTCAGCGCCAACAAGACGCTGCTGAAGAAGCTGCAGGAACAGGTGAACCGCAGAGGGCCACGCCCACAGCCGCCGTTCACTTCAGTGTGTGGTCTGTACCTCAGTCTGACCTCAGTCTGACCTCTGCTGCTGTGCAGGTGCATCGTGTCGAACACAGAGTGTCCATAAAGAAGAGTCTGGCTGTCCGGCTGGAGCAGGAGCTGGCTCAGGCACAGCTCGCTGCTGGGAGAGGATCCAAGCGCAGAACAGACAACCACGCCAACCTGGTGAGGAACACACCTGAGCTACTCTGCTGCCCCCCTGAGGAACAGGCAGACATTTCAGCAGCAACCAACCTGCTGATTGTTTCTTCATTACTTCAGCTTTTACTGCATTGAATGACTAAATTGACACCTCATATATAAATGTTTAAAACCCCCAAATATTCAGTTTGTAACGAGAGAAAACAGGAAAACAAACGGACATTTTAGACACTGCTACTACTGCTAATGCTAATGCTACTAATAATAATAATAATAATAATTATTATTATTATTATTATTACTATAACCTAACACCTTGTGTAACCTGATATGTGAAGGTAATGATCAAGATCGGCACGTTTTTTCTCTCTTTACTACGTTAGCCGTTCGCTAATCGGTTAGCATATGTTTAGTTAATATTACCCGCCTTTAACTGTGAATGTTGCTAAACGACGAATAGAATGGTTTAAGGTTGAGTCTTGACTCGTTCATTAAGACAGGGGTTATACCTGGTTAACTATCTGTTTACTAGGACAGGTGTTTATTTCTGGTCAGTTAGCTGTTGTACATTAGCACAGGTGTGTTATACTTCAGGTGAGGAGCTAATGAAGTGTTGGTTACTGTGTCATTCACAGGTGACTGCACTCCAGGTAAACAACAACGTACATAAATAATATTGTGTCGAAGATGCTCCTCTGCAAATATTCAGAAGTACTTTGTGACTGAACAACAGTCACAGCTCCACTCAAGCACAGAGTGAGCTGAGCATAATGAGTGTGTAATGAGGCTGTAACTGGGTGTGTGTGTGTGTGTGTGTGTGTGTGTGTGTGTGTGTGTGTGTGGTGTGTGTGTGTGTGTGTGTGTGTGTGTGTGTGTGTGTGTGTGTGTGTGTGTGTGATCCTGACTATTTGAATCTTTGTGCCCTCTCAGCCCAGTAAGCTGCAGCGTGTGGACGGCGCTCCTCGCGGCTCAGAGCGTCACTTTGCAGAGCTGATTGCTCAGAAGCAGCGGCTGCAGCAGCTGGAGTCTGAATACGCCCTGAAGATCCAGAAGCTGAAGGAGGCTCAGGCCCTGCGCAACAAAGGAGCGACACCAGAGCCGCCTGCAGAGCCGCCAGTACGAGCTTCCACCCCCCCTGACCCTCAGATCCAGATCCCACACCCCTCCCCCTCCAGCCCCTTCCCTCTGCCCCAGCCCTCTCTGCACGACCTAACCCAGGACAAACTCACCCTGGACAGCGAAGATGTCGCTGAGGCCGAAGATCACGAATCAGAACCTGCAACGGCACCGGCACCTGCCCCCGCTGCTAAAGGCCCCCGCCGACACTCCCTCCGTCAGTCCAGCAGCTCCTTCACCAAACCCAACCTGGAGCAGCTGAGCTCCACTCCAGCCAAAGACAGCAGCACCGCCAAACCCGCCAAGACCGCAACCAGCTCCGAGGCTCCCGCAGAGATGTTTGCAGGTCTGGACCTGGACGCTCTGAAGCTGAGGTACCAGCAGCAGGCCCGGCTGGGAGAGCTGCTGCTGACGGAGCTGCAGAACCTGGAAGAAAACGACGACCGCCCCCCAACTGGACAGGTGACACCAGAACTTTTATTTTTTGATTTTCTGACTCATAGAATACAAACAGAAGTAACTAAACCAAAGGTACATGATACTAATATGAAACCAGCCCTGCACCGACCTTCAATCAATATCAGCCTGAAGTCCTGGTGATGCTTGGACTTCAGCTGGACTCAGTCAGTGGTTAAACAGCACTGACTGACAAAACTGATCCACAACAGACACAGTGACAGCACAACACACACTCAAGTAAAACATTCATTGTGTTTATAGGTGGAACAAGTTAGAATAAATAGTTTTAGCTTATGGATGGAGGATAATGGATGGTGGTTGATTGATGGTGGATGATGGATGATTGTTGGTGGATGGTGGTTGATGGATGGAGGATGATGGATGGTGGTTGATGGATGATGGATGATGGACGGTGGATGATGGACGATGGATGGTGGTTGATGGATGGTGGATGATGGATGGTGGACGGTGGACGGTGGATGGTGGTTGATGGATGGTGGTTGATGGATGGTGGTTGATGGATGGTGGACGGTGGATGGTGGTTGATGGATGGTGGTTGATGGATGGTGGATGATTGACGGTGGACGGTGGATGGTGGACGGTGGATGGTGGACGGTGGATGGTGGTTGATGGATGGTGGTTGATGGATGGTGGATGGTGGATGATGGATGATTGACGGTGGATGGTGGTTGATGGATGGTGGTTGATGGATGGTGGATGGTGGATGATGGATGGTGGACGGTGGATGGTGGACGGTGGATGGTGGATGATGGTTGATGGATGGTGGTTGATGGATGGTGGACGGTGGATGGTGGACGGTGGATGGTGGATGATGGTTGATGGATGGTGGTTGATGGATGGTGGACGGTGGATGGTGGTTGATGGATGGTGGTTGATGGATGATGGATGATTGACGGTGGATGGTGGATGGTGGTTGATGGATGGTGGTTGATGGATGGTGGTTGATGGATGGTGGTTGATGGACAGTGGATGGTGGACGGTGGATGATGGGGGTTCCTACACTAACGCCTGCTGTCTGGGTGTCTGTGTCTGTGCAGGTGCTTCCAGTGGAGATGGAGGCAACAACAAGTCAGTCAGGAAGCTCGGAGCTGAGACCTGTTCCCTTTGGAGCGTATCACAGCCCTCTGCTGGTCTTCAGATCATACAGGTAGACTCCACATCAACACACTGAAAACTGACTTTACAGCTCCAATAAAAAGTAATTGACTCTCCTGATGTTTTACTGTTTTATGGCCGTGAATCAAAGCAGATTTAATGTGGATCTTCTGACACAGATTAACAGAAAAGGAGCCTTTAATGTCAAAGTGAAAACAGATCTCTGTATAATTACTAACATGTTTGCAGAAGTAATAAGACTGAGCTAACTCCTCACAGCTGCAGTGAACTGGAGTCTGAAGTCACATCATCAGTGACACTGTGTGTGGTCAGAAGGTGCAGCTGGTTGTCCTGTAAATACCTCTGCAGTATGAATACAGGTGTATGTGGAAGGTCCAGCCCAGAGAGAGTCACCATGAAGACAAACACTGAAAAACAACCGTGTGTGTGTGTGTTGTCTCTGCCAGGTTCAGTCCGTATTACAGGACCAAGGAGAAGTTATCACTGAGCTCCGTGACATACAGCAACAGCCTTGAACCCAGGAAGTGTTTCTGTCGCTTCGACCTCACAGGAACCTGCAACGACGACGACTGCAGATGGTGAGAATCATCACGACCGACTGATTTCACTGTGACAACCTGCTGCTGTCTCCTCTGTGTTTAATGTCTGCGTCCTCTCCCTCTGCACCGCAGGCAGCACATGAGAAACTGCACTCTGACTGGAAACCAGCTCTTCCAGGACATCCTGTCCTACAACCTGTCTCTGATTGGCTGCTCTGACGGCAGCTCGGACGATGACATCAGTGCTGCCACAGGTGAGAGAGAATCATTTCCTCTATAACCTTGTGTATACACAGACTGCTGTCTGAAATCTTTTGTCCTCTGAAGTAGACTCCGGTCAGACTCCGGTCAGACTCCGGTCAGACTCCGGTCAGACTCCGGTCAGACTCCGGTCAGACTCCGGTCAGACTCCGGCTGCTGGTTTTATATGTTCTGTCTGTTTTGTAGAGAAATACATGAAGAAGCTGTTTGGCACAAACAAAGGTCGTATGGGCGTCGACCAGAAGGCCGTCCTCCTCGTCAGCAAAGTGAACGAAAGCAAACGACACGGTGAGTCATCTTCTCTCTGAACGCTCTCGTCACCACGGAAACTGTTTCCAGACATCTGACTTCTGGTCCGGTCTCGTTCTCCAGTTCCTCCCTTCACCACCTGTAAAGACGTGAGGAGGTGGAGGCCCAAGCCGTCGGCTCAGAGCGGCCTCGGCCCCGAGGACGACGGCGAGCACGAGGCCGCAGGCGGAAGCGTCACAGCCGGAGGATACGGTGAGGACGAAGGTCACTGAGGGTTTAATAAAATACTTTATCAGGTTCTTCCAGACAAACTCCTGGTTGGCCTCCATGTTGTCCATTCTCCCTCCGTCTCCCGCTCTGTCTGAATGTACGAGGCTGACTGTGTTCTAAGGTTTGACAGACCTTCATACAAACATGAAATGATTCTGACCAGGATCAGTTCTACAGTTTCAGCTCCTGAACATCTGGATGTTTTATGATGAACAGCTGGAGATAAATCCCTCATGTTTGTGTCTGCGCAGACGACTGCTGTAAGACCAGCCTGTCGGCGTTAGACGTGTGTGTCACATCAGAGGACAAGCGTTACTTCGTCAGCGAGACGGACGACATATCAAACCTGGAGACCAGCGTCCTGGAGAGTCCTCGAGACACTCAGCTGTGGATCAAACTCGCCTTCAAGTACCTCAGCCAGAACGAGACGTACGTCACCGAGCCACCAGCTGATTAGCCTGTCCTTCCACCTCTGTATACGAGGGTTTAATGTGTGTGTGTGTGTGTGTGTGTGTGTGTGTGTGTGTGTGTGTGTGTGTGTGTGTCTGTGTGTCTGTGTGTCTGTGTGTCTGTGTGTGTGTGTGTGTGTGTGTGTGTGTGTGTGTGTGCAGGTCTGCAGCAGAGTGTTTGGAAGCCGCTCTGAACACGCTGTCTCGTGCTCTGGAGAGTAACTGTGACAACCCGGAGGTGTGGAGCCACTACCTGTCCCTGTTCTCCAGGCGCGGCAGCAGGGAGGAGGTCCAGGAGATGTGTGAGATGGCGGTGGAGCACGCGCCCGACTACAGAGTGTGGTGGAACGTGAGTCCTCAGACCTGCTCTGAACACCCATCACAGTTTATTCATGTGCATTTCTTCTCACCGTGGGAAAACGTGTCATGTGACGTTGTTGCTGCAGTATTTGAACCTGGAGAGCTCGTTCGAGGGGAAGGACTACGTGTGCGATCGTCTGCTGCAGTTTCTCGTCACAGAGGCGTCGCCGTCTTCGGGCGTCACGGACAAACTGTCCTTCAGCTGATGGAGTCTCTGCTCTACCGAGTTCACCTCAACCTGTTCACGGGCAGGATGGAGAGCGCTCTGGCCATTTTACAGGTAGAGAGACTTTCCCCCTGATCCTTCCAGCTCATGACACATGAACTGATCCAGAACCAGTCGCTAACATCACGGACCTGTGTTTGCTTTGACAGAACGCCTTGAAGTCAGCCCATGACAGGAGCATCGCCGATCACCTGACAACCAGAGACCGGGCCTTGGTCTGGCTCTCCTACATCCACCTGACGGAGTTCGACCGGCTGCCGTCCGCCCTCTACGACCCGGCGGAGTCCGGTCCGTCCAGACTGGTCAGCAGAGAGTCCTTCCTGCTGCCGTGGAAGACGCCGCAGGACGTCAGCACGCCGCTCGACATCCTCATCGCTCTCTTCCAAGGTACAGAGGCCGACACCAGAGGAAACGCTTCGGGTTCAGGTCTTAGTTCGACTCTGTAGTCTCTGACTCTCTGACGTGGTTTCTCCCTCAGACGCCGTCCTCCAGTGCAGCGACGAGTCTCTGTCTCGAGCGAGAGGACGCTGGCCTGCCTGCCTCTACACACCAACCTCATCTTCCTCTACAGACTGCTGCAGAGGTGAGTGAGGAGGACTCACCTGCTTCGACTCATGAAGCTCATGATGTGACCTGGTGTCTGTGGGAGGAGCTTGTTTCTTGCAGCTTAAAACCGTTAAAACGTGTTGATTAATGGCCTGAAGCTCAAACAGTTCAACAGTTTGTAAGAAGCTGATATTTCGTGAGGCGTCCCGGTGGCCAGGTGTTTAGGGCGTGCTGAACTCTCTCTCCTGTATTTCCTGTCTGTCTCCACTCTCTCTGTCAAAATAAAAGCGTGGAACAGTAAGTCGATGATGTGTTGTTTGGAGCGCTGAGGTCACAATGTGAACAGCGTCTTGTCGACCGTCTTCAGCTCTGTATGAAGACGCCGGTGTTGTTGTCGTGTCCCTGCAGGTACGACGAGGGCGTTGCCCTGTGTGAGTCTCTGCTGGAGGCGTGTCCTGAGTCCTGCGCGCTGCGAGACGCTCTGGCCGACCTCCACATCAGGAAGGGAGACGGCGATCAGGCGGTCAGCATGTGGCTCCACACTCTGGCCGAGTGTCCCAACAACGCTGAGGTCTTCTATCACTCCTGCAAGTTCCTCATGTCTCAGGTGAGCTCAGGTGTTCACCTGGTTTTTGTATTCGCTTGCGCCGGCGTCAGTCAGAGTGGCAGCCATTTTGTTTTCAGGTTGTCCGTCAGTCTCCTTCTCGTGGACACGATGTCTCAGCGACACCTTGAAGCAACTTCTTCAGATTTGGCAGAAACACTCACCAGGACTCAAGGACGAACTGGTTAGACTTTGGTGGTCAAAGGTCAAAGGTCAAAGGTCAAAGGTCACGATGACCTCACAAAACACTTTTTTATTACTCAAGACGTCACACACGGTTCATATCTTCTGTGACTCTGGACGGACAGGATGTGACCTGGAACTAGTCTGAGTGGCGGAGGGATACGACCATGTTCATACAGTGAAACTCGTGTTGTGGAGAAACACGAACAGAAACGTCCGTCATGAGAAAAGAAAAAGACTCTGTTGATTTGACGTGATTGAAACATGTTCCATGGTTGTCTCTGATCACACCAGTTCATGTCGGTGTTTCCCGCTCCACAGGAGAAGTCGAGCGCCGTGGTTCCTCTGTTCCGAGGCTTCGTCCTGTCTCTGTGTGAGGACGAACATGGGCAGAAGAAGCCGGCGGACGTTCTGCGGTACATCGTGAAGCTCTGACACTCGGACAGACACAGATCAAGCAGTAGAATGATACGTGGCGGCAGCCGTGTTACGACCTGAGTTCAGACCAGTTACAGTCTGTTTTTTCTTCCATCAGTCACATCCTGGGTTTCCCACCGAGGAGCTGCTGCGAGGTCCCGTCATCAAGAAGGATCTTCAGGAGCAGCTCAGTCAGCAGACGCCTCACCTCCACCTGATTCACTGGTGTGTTTCCTGTTACTGCACCGGTTTCTCCCGCTCGTCTCTGAGGAGCCTAATATACAGAAATATATATTAATAATATAAATAAATATATTTATTGTTTCATGAATAAATATTAGAAAAACAATGTGAAGGTTTTTAACAGTGAGAACATTTCCTTTTTCCTGTTAGCTAAATGACTAGCTTAGCCGTTTAGCTTCTCCTGTTAGCCTCTCTGTGACGGCGTCAGTGCTGGTAAAAACCAGGCTAAACAATCCCATTGGCCATGGGCTGTAACAAGCTCTCTGATTGGTTGGAGAGCTGACCAGTGGGTTTTACATTGAATCCTTTTTGTCCAGTAACGTAGAAACTGCTCGAACGTCATGTAGAAGAAAATCATTTTAGAGTCAGTGGATCAGTTTTTAGTGACAGATGAATCTATACTGAGCTGCTTCAGTGTGACATCACTTCCTCTCTGATGTCCCTCCAGAATAAAGCTCCAGAGAAACAGAGTCTGCAGAACAGTTTCACAGTAAAACATCATGATACACTGCAGACAGGAAGTGATGACAGCTGATCTCAGGCCGGCGTTCTGTTGTTGGTTCTGTAGAGAACATGTTGTGTGTAGGTCCCTCAGGTGACTGTGTTGTGTTGTTCAGTCGCTGGCAGTGGCTTCACGGCTCAGCGGAGGACACGGTGGACGCCTTTGAGAGAGCGCTGGGATCGGCCATGCAGCTGGACGAGCTTCACAAACTGTGGATGGAGTGAGTGTTATCGATCAGTCGCCAATCAATATCATTAATCATGATGTACTGTAGATAAACACGCCCCTCCCTCCTCAGTTACCTGGTGTTCAGCAGCAGTCAGCTGACTCGTGGTCCCACCAGCTCTCAGTCCAGACTGATCTCAGACCTGGTGCAGCGCTGCCTGAGCACCGTCCCGTCTCGACTGGAGGTTCCCTTCAACCCCGCAGAGTTCTGGAGCTGCTACCGCTTCCACAACAAGGTCCGCCCCCCCCCACCCCCACCCCCCCTCCACCCCCACCAGGACCATGTGAACACATTTCCTTTAGTTTAAATCTGTTGGTCAAAGCGTTGTGCTCCCACACTGTCAGGACGCTGCCTTGCTCATGAGCACCTGGTCACTGTTGACCTTTGTCTCTGTTCACTGGATCCTCAGGTGGTGTCTTTCTACCTGAGCTGCCTGCCACAGTCCCAGCATGCACTGGTGCTGGAGAGACTGAGATACGCCATGCCCAACAACACTGAGCTGGGCCTGAGGTACACACACACACACACACATGACACACACACACACACGACACACACGACACACATGACACATGACACACACACACACACATGACACACACACACACATGACACACGACACACATGACACACGATACACACACACACACACACACACGACACACACACTGATTGTCTGTTTTAAAAACAGTGTTAGCTGATAATCATCTGCAGCACAGACAGAGGACAGACAGACAGACAGAGGAGAGATGGACAGACAGAGAGACAGACAGACAGACAGACAGGACAGACAGACAGACAGAGAGACAGACAGACAGGACAGAGAGACAGACAGACAGACACACAGAGAGACAGACAGAGAGACAGACAGACACACAGACAGACAGACACACAGACAGACAGACAGACAGGACAGAGAGACAGAGAGACAGACACACACACAGACAGACAGACACACAGACAGACAGACAGACACACAGACAGACACACAGACAGACAGACAGACAGACAGACAGACAGACACACAGACAGACAGACAGACACACAGACAGACAGACAGACACACAGACAGACACACAGACAGACACACAGACAGACACACAGACAGACAGACAGACAGACACACAGACAGACAGACAGACACACAGACAGACAGAGAGACAGACAGACAGAGGACACACACACAGACAGACACACAGACAGAGAGACAGACAGAGGACACACACACAGACAGACAGACAGACACACAGACAGACAGACATGTCTCTGAGACAGCAGTGTCAGTGCTGTGTGTGTGTCCAGGTTGCTGCGTCAGGAGTGGCAGGACGGGAACATGGAACACCTGAAGTTCCAGTCCAGGATGTTGAGCAGCAACTGTCCCAGGAGTGTGTCCAGCTGGAGGATGTGAGTACCTGAGACCGCTCCACGTCTTCAGTGACTGTCAGTGTCTCCCTCACACCTGACGGAACTAAAAACGTTCACCTGGACTCGAGGATGAACTGATTAGAATTTGGTGGCTAACGGTCAAAGTTCAAAGGTCACAGTGACCTCACAAAGCATGATTTTTGGGTTTGTGAACTCCTGGAGAGAATCACTTCACACTCTCAGACTTCACAGCAGCTATGACAAACTTTCACACAGATGCTTCATATCTTGTGTGACTCTGGACGAACAGGAAGTGACCTGGGACTAGTCTGAGTGGCGGAGGGATACGACCACGAGGAGGAGGTTGTAGTGAGTGTTTGCCGAGTGAGGCTGACGTGTGTCTCTCTCTCTCTGCAGAGCGATAGCTGTGGAGAGGGAGCTGAAGGAGCGATCGGAGGTGAGTCAGTGATGGAGGGATGAGTGAGTGAAACGGGTCTTCTTCTCTTGTAAAAACGCGGCGTGAGTCAGAACCTGCTGCGGCCTGTTGATGATCACTTCCTGTCTCTGGCTCTCTCTGCAGGCTCTGTATCAGCGTCACAGTAATGTGTAGATTAACCTCTGACCTCATCCCACACTGTGTCTGTCCTCGTCCTGTTGAACTGATGCTCCGGCCTCTGCTGTTTGTTTTGTTTGTTTGTTTTGTTTCTGTTTGTTTGTTTTTCTCCCCTCTTTTATTTGATTGTTTTGTTTTTGTAGGTGAGACTTCTCTATCAGCAGGCGCTCCAAAACCTCCCACTGTGTGCTGCCCTGTGGAAAGATGTAATTCACCCCTTCACTTTCTCTAACACACACACACACACACACACACACACACACACACAC
>BDMU01000124.1:406660-416660 GCA_002217815.1 Seriola quinqueradiata
CAGAGGGCAGGCCCGCGCGGTGATATCGAACGCACCCTCCTCTCGGAGCAGAGGAAACGGGATGTAGGCTAGCTCCGGTAACGGTAACGGTTTTATTTACTGTGTTATTCGCTCCCGTGGTGATGGCATAAATGACCGTCGGACGGCGGGAGTCGGACGGAGCCGAAACCGACGGGAGCCGGTGTCGTCGAGCGGCGGGAAGCCCGTATCCGCTTCGGTTTGTTGTTCAGGTTAGCTGCCCGTGCTAGCTCACAGCCTGCTTCTTTTAACGGTTCACCGGGAGTTATCCTCGGAGGACACGGACAACCACCGCCTGGGGAAAGTTACGGTAACCCTCCCACCGGCGCTGCCTCGCGCGAGGGGCGGAGGAGCGGTGCTGCAGGAGGAACAACGCGGGAAAGCTGCGGATGTAGTTAGCATCAGGCCTGAATACCAACACACTTCCACCCCTCCCTCCTTGCCTCCCCCCTTTCTCCCCCTCCTCCCCTGCCCCCCTCGCAGCCCCTGGACTACAGACCCTCTCCCCCATGATCACGATGGAGTCAGGCCTCAACCCGCTGCCACAGTTCCCCAGAAAACTCCTATAAAAGTAAGTAATGGTGCGGTGTGTTTATACCTGTAGGCCGCCATGTACAGGTGAGCTGCTGACCTGCCAGTGTTGGTGACCTTTGACCCCTGCATCTGCAGTGACGGAGGAGGATGTGAAGAGGCTGATTGAATTCAGGGCGTCCAACGAAGCTCTGTTCACCGGGAAAAGAAACTCTGCCAAGATCGCGTGGAGGTATGAGCCAGACCTCCGCCGTCTGAGACTTCATACCTGTGCAGGTACCTGTGTGAGTGAGGTTCCCTCTCAGCTCACCTGCTCTGATTCTCCTCCGTCTCCCTCAGCACCATCCTGAAAGGTCTGGGCCTGGAGGGGAAGCTGACAGCCGACCAGATCGCCGAAATGGGACAACCTGCGGACGAAGTACAAGGTAAGGTGTGATGCAGAGAGGCCACGCCCACAGGAAGTCACCTGGTTTAAAAAACTGTGAAACCGATCACTGTTCTCCACCAGGAGACGTTCTCCGTGTTCCTTCAGGGTTCTGTAATCCTCGTTGTGTTCTCCAGGACCTGAAGCAGCCCTACCAGGGTCAGGACAACATCGGGGGCGTGGTGGAGTCGTGGCCCTGGTTCCACATCATGGATGAAGCCATGCAGGGTCGCCTCTACAACAGCAACCTGGTGCTGAGCCCGGAGAACGCCGCCAACACCGGTCACCGCGGCAACAGCCAACCCAACCAGAACCAGGAGAACACCGACATCCTGGAGTTCCTCATCAAGACGGAGATGGAGGACACGGTGGCAGCAGAGGCGGCGGAGGACGATGGGACGGTCCACACAGAGGCTCCTCCCACCGAGGGCGTGCCCATGGGCTGGAGGAGGATGACGGAGTGCTCCTATAAGAGTGGGTGGAGTTTAGCAACGACATCATCGCTGTGTGTTTCACAGTCGTGTTGTTGATGTTCTCTGCATCTGAACTCGAACCTGTTGTTCTCGTCGACAGTGACGGAGCCGGAGACGGAGCGGATGATCAAACTTCGAGCCGCCAACGAAGCGCTCTTCACCGGCAGGAAACATTCAGCCAAACCGGCCTGGAGGTGAGTCCCACACCTGCTCCAGGACTCTGCGTTACAGAGGTGTACGAGTTAACACAGAGTCAGATTAGAGACTAAATGTTGATTCAATCTGTGTCAGACTCACTGAAATAACAGATGGAGATACGACTTGTTTTTACGTCTCACATATCTGAAGTTCATAAGCTTAAATTATTGATGTGATGTCGAGGAAGTTTCCCGGGAGCCGGAGAACGGGTCAGCTGAAGGTTTCTACTCTCAGCTCGGACCCCGAGGAGTGGTAGTGGATCAGCTGTGACGCCACATCTTCAAGACAAACCTTATTTTCTACAAATGTTTCTGTGTTTGAATCATGTCCCTGTTCGTGTGGGGGGGGGTCAGTGTGTGACTCCGCTGCTCTTCACGTGTTGCAGAGCCATTCTGTACGAACTGGGTCTTCAGGGGAAGCTGACCACGGATCAGTTGGCCAAGAAGTGGGACAACCTGAAGAGGAGATACAAGGTAGGTGCAGCTCCACTAACGACCAGCGTGTCAACAACAAAACACAGCCCCAGAGCTTTCCAAAATAAAACACAGCCCCAGAGCTTTCCAAAATAAAACACAGCCCCAGAGCTTTCCAAAATAAAACACAACCCCAGAGCTTTCCAAAATAAAACACGACCCCACAGCTTTCCAAAATAAAACACGACCCCACAGCTTTCCAAAATAAAAGGCGTCCAGCAGGAAGAAGAGATGAGTTCTAAAACTCAAAGGTAGTAGAGTGGACGTAGCCTGAGCTTCATGCAAGATCCAGACGGACGATCTGATTTGTTCTTTATTGTGTTTTCCTCTCGTTCAGAAGATTCTGTGACGTACAGATGAAATGATGGACAGACGAACCTGCTTCCACATGTTCCTCCGTCTCATCAGCTTCAAATGTTGTCGTACTTTCTTTTGTTTGAAAACTCTTATATTGTTATAAATGAATAGCTGCAGTAAAAGTTTATTCTACATCCATCACAAGTTAGAAATTTAACTTGAGCTAAAGCCTCATTTCATCAAGTGGTTCAAAACACAAAGATTCTCAGGTTCCTGTGTGTGTGTGTGTGTGTGTGTGTGTGTGTGTGTGTGTGTGTGTGTGTGTGTGTGTGTGTGTAAAAACAACAATCAAACAATCAAATGATCCATTAATGAGATTGTTGCAGATCAATGTTCTGTGTGTTGCAGCTCTTTACTGTTTACTGTCTTTACTTCACTCATACCACAGTATAAAAATACTCCATCGAAGTAAAAGTACATCCAGTACCTTCTGACATCCTCATAATGATCCGTGTCTGATCTACTATTGATCAGATCTGATCAATGAACCCGTGACGTTCTTCAGGCTGTGCACTTGCAGTTTTTGTTGAATCAGATGTAAAACACTGAGCAGACAGGAAGTGTGAGATGTTTGGGATCAGAACAGGAAAAGGTTCTTGAATGAGGCCTGATGTTTTTGCAGGTTAGCTCCGCCCATCACCCGTCAGACGCTCCTCCGTCCTTCTGTCATTACACGACATCCTCACGTTGTTGTGCACAAACTACAAGAGTCAGCTGGTGATGAAATGATGGTGTAGATGTAGAATGATGTAGAAACGTGATCCAGAGTTTCCTGTCTCCTACAGGAGCTGAAGTTTCCCGCTCGGGGGGGTGGAGACGAACCCCAGCTCCTGGCCCTGGTTCTACCGAATGAACGACGCCATGGAGGGGCGCTTCGCCGGCGCCGCGCCCATCCTCACGCCTATCGTGGAGGACGAAGACGAAGACTGCGAGCCGCTGTCGCCGACGCCCAAGAAACGAGCCCGCCGGAGCCGGGGGGGGGATGGCGGAGTTCCTGACGGAGTCGGAGATGGACCTGCTGGTGGATAACGAGGAGAAGAACGGGTCGTCGGCGCTGGGGGAGCTGCACCGGATGGCAGAGTTCACCTACAAACGTAAGCAGTGATGGAGAGCTGTGTCAACCAGGAAGTGTTTCTCTCTGCTGCCACACATCTGTCCCACATCTGTCTCGTCATGAAGCAGATGTGACAGCAGAAACGATCAGCTGTGATTTAATGAAGCATCTTCACACTGTGATTAACTGAGTTAACCAGTTCATTTGTTTCAGCTTCCTAATGTCAATTAATCAATTAAAGATGTCAATTCATCCTTTGATCATCAGACACAGTGAGAAATATCCTAAAGCTCAAACATGAAAAATATTCAGTTACTGAAGTTCAGTCTGAAAAATGACTCCATGTTTCTTCTTCTGTGTTTTATTTGAAGTGTTGATCCATCAGAAGATATAAAAACCATCTCAGTGTAGTTTTACATCTCCTCTCTCAGGCTTCTCTCTGCAGCTCTAGTGACAACAGGTCAGTGAGCCAATCAGAAGAGAGGAGGCTCTGAGCCTTTTTCATTTTAAAACCTGTGATGGTTTGGTTCTTGTGTCCGTCCTCTCCCACAGTGACAGAAGAAGACACCAGGCGACTGATTGAGTTACGAGCCGCTAACGAGTCTCTGTTCACTGGGAGGAGAAACACGGCGAAACCAGCCTGGAGGTAAAGGAAATAAAAATGTTTCTTTCATTTGATTTTATCTTGGGACAGTTTGAGTTTGGAGAAACGATGGACTGAAGTTTCTCTTTACGATCAGCAGAAAACACAGTGATAAAGATTCATGAGATCAGAGCAACAGGATCCAGCTGCAAACTGAAGCCAGCAGCTTTTAGAACTGAACATAGAGAATATTATATATTGATGGAAAATTGTTCTTGTGTGTGTTTTTAGTATTGGTGTCTTCAGGTCTCTGTATTGTTCTGTATGAGAAACAAGTTAAAGTCGTTATTTAAATCTTTAATAGTTGTGTTTGGTGCTCAGGGGAATAGTGAAGGAGATGGGTCTGACCGGGAAGATAACACCTGACCAGGTGGCCAAGAAGTGGGACAACCTGAAGACCAAATTCAAGGTGAGCACCCCGAGCAGCTGGTGAAATGATGCTGGTCCAGATGTGTGACGTGAAGATTCTGCAGCTGTTACGTCATTTTTGAAGCAGAAGTGAAAACTGATCTGATGGTTCCAGTTTCTCTGTGTCACGTCGGTGAAGGAACGTTCGTGGTGTGTGATTGTAATCCGTCTCTCTGCTGGTCTGCAGGACCTGAAGTTCCTTCCCCGGGGGATGGAGAACCAGACCAACCCGGCCTCGTGGCCCTGGTTCCAGCTGATGAGCGACGCCCTGGAGGGACGTCTGACGGGGAAAGCTCCCAGAGTGACGCCAGTTTGGACCAACGAGGAGGACGGCGTCTTCGGCTCGTCCCCGCCTCCCGACAGAGACTGTCTGCTGGCGGAGAGGAGCAGCGTGTCGGAGCTGGAGAGCATGGTGGGGGGCGACAACCCCGAGGCTGATGGGAACGTCACCTACATCGACGCCAGCGGAGAAGAGTGTTCGACGCCCTCTGACCTCTCCTATAAAAGTAAGAAGTTCCTCATCGTCATTTATCTGTCTGATGCTAAAGCTCCACGTTTTCTTCTTCTGTGTTTTATTTGAAGTGTTGATCCATAAGAAAATATATTTCACCCCATTAAGCCCATAATTGTCTTTTGCAAAAGTTTCACTGAGATTGAGCATCAGCACGACCTCAGCTGATTGTACGTCACTCATTAAAGACTGTACAGCATCGCCGGGGGCAACGGCCCATACAACTAAAAAACACACCTTGAATTTGTCCTTATTTAATAGATAAAAGCTGTAAACCAGAATAAAGAAGGAAAACTGCAGCACAGAAAGTTTCACACGTGTGTTTCTGTCTTTATCTGATCATCAGTTCTTCTTCTTCTTCTTCTTCTTCTGAGGGGGAGGAGGAAGAGGAGTATTCAAATCAGCTCCTCATCCTCTGCAGCTCTAAATATCTGTCTCTTCAACAAACTCTGAACTACCTCCCCTCCCTCTGAGTGTGCAGTCTCTGAATCAGACGCTCTGATTGGCTGTGACAGCACCCACCAGAGCCAATAGGAATGTGAATGACGTCACTGGCAAAGATGACGGGAGAGAATCGATCAATAAACACACAGACAAAAAGCAGCATCTATAACTTTATCAATTATTTCAAATGCATGAAGAAAATGAATAGAAAGTCTGTTTCTGGCTTTTTTAATATTTGTTTACTTTTGTTTTTATTCATTTTCCGACATTTCGTTTTGTTTTAATGGATCTTTCTCCAAATCTTCCGGTTTATTCTTTGACTTTCATTTCCACCGTCGTTTATTGGATCTTAATCCTCTCTGTAAATTCATTCCCCACCTCGTGTTGTGACTTTATGAATGAAAAGAAAAGAACACGCAGACGAGCAGAGGCTCGTTAGAAAGCAACAGTTCTGTAGATGAAGAAGAAGAAACGGCACGTCTCTACCTCAAACGGTGGCGGAGGAATGGCGCTCTGAAGACAACATGAAATTTGGAAGCGTGTGCGCATGTCCTCAGGCTTCTGTCTGTCTGCATGTCCAACTGTCTCATGTGTCTCTGTCTCATGTGTCTCTGTCTCATGTGTCTCTGTCTCATGTGTCTCCTGTGTCTCTGTCTCATGTGTCTCTGTCTCCTGTGTCTCTGTCTCCTGTGTCTCTGTCTCATGTGTCTCTGTCTCATGTGTCTCTGTCTCCTGTGTCTCTGTCTCCTCTGTCTCATGTGTCTCTGTCTCATGTGTCTCTGTCTCCTGTGTCTCTGTCTCATGTGTCTCTGTCTCATGTGTCTCTGTCTCCTGTGTCTCTGTCTCATGTGTCTCTGTCTCATGTGTCTCTGTCTGTCTCATGTGTCTCTGTCTCCTCTGTCTCATGTGTCTCTGTCTCCTCTGTCTCATGTGTCTCTGTCTCATGTGTCTCTGTCTCCTGTGTCTCTGTCTCATGTGTCTCTGTCTCATGTGTCTCTGTCTCCTGTGTCTCTGTCTCATGTGTCTCTGTCTCATGTGTCTCTGTCTCATGTGTCTCTGTCTCCTGTGTCTCTGTCTCCTCTGTCTCATGTGTCTCTGTCTCCTGTGTCTCTGTCTCATGTGTCTCTGTCTCCTGTGTCTCTGTCTCATGTGTCTCTGTCTCCTCTGTCTCTGTCTCATGTGTCTCTGTCTCATGTGTCTCTGTCTCCTGTGTCTCTGTCTCATGTGTCTCTGTCTCCTGTGTCTCTGTCTCCTGTGTCTCTGTCTGTCTCATGTGTTTCTGTCTCATGTGTCTCTGTCTGTCTCCTGTGTCTCTGTCTCATGTGTCTCTGTCTCATGTGTCTCTGTCTCATGTGTCTCCTCACCTGTGTGTCCACCACAGTGACGGACCAGGACACCAGGAGGATGATTAAACTACGAGCCTCTAACGAAGCGTTGTTCACCGGGAGGAGAAACGCCGCCAAAGCCGCCTGGAAGTAAGAAACTCTGATGTGGATGATTATTGTTCAGCAGCTGAAGCTCCTGTAGATGTCTGTCTGACTGTCCCCCCCCCCCCCCCCGCCCCCCCCCCCCCCCCCCCACAGGGCCATCCTGAAGGAGCTGGGGCTGCAGGGGAAAGTCTCCACCTACCAGATGGCAAAGAAATGGGACAATTTGAAGAGGAGATACAAGGTAAGGTGTTACAGTCAACACGTCACATGATCCGTCTCTTAACTCCTCCCTCCTCTGAGCTCATTGGTTCCTGCTGAACATGTGAACATTTAGAAGCTGAGTGTTTCAGCCTGTCATTGATTTTATTGATGCCCCTGTTCTCAAATGTAGTCTTTTCTCATCCTCCTCTCTTCATCCTCCTCTCCTCCTCATCCTCCTCTCCTCATCCTCCTCTCCTCATCCTCCTCTCCTCCTCATCCTCCTCTCCTCCTCCTCATCCTCATCCTCCTCTTCTCCTCTCTTCATCCTCCTCATCCTCTCTTCATCCTCCTCCCTCCTCTCCTCCTCATCCTCCTCCCCTCCTCTCCTCATCCTCCTCATCCCCTCTCCTCCTCCTCATCCTCATCCTCCTCTTCTCCTCTCTTCATCCTCCTCTCCTCATCCTCCTCTCCTCCTCCTCCTCCTCTTCTCCTCATCCTCCTCCCCTCCTCTCCTCCTCATCCTCATTCTCCTCATCCTCCTCCTCTCCTCATCCTCCTCTTCTCCTCTCTTCATCCTCCTCCTCCTCCTCCTCCTCATCCTCCTCTTCTCCCCTCCTCCTCTCCTCCTCTCCTCATCCTCCTCTTCTCCTCTCCTCCTCTCCTCATCCTCCTCTTCTCCTCTCTTCATCCTCCTCATCCTCCTCTCCTCCTCCTCCTCCTCTTTTCCTCTCTCCTCCCCTCCTCTCCTCCTCATCCTCATCTCCTCTCTCTCTCTCCTCCCTCCTCTTCTCCCTCTCTCCCCTCTTCTCCTCTCCTCTCTCTCTCCTCTCCTCCTCCCCTCCTCTCCTCTCCTCCCCTCCTCTCCTCCCTCCTCCCCTCCTCTCCTCTCCTCCTCTCTCCTCTCCTCTCCTCTCCTCTCCTCTCCTCTCCTCCTCCCCTCCTCTCCTCCCCTCCTCCCCTCCTCTCCTCTCCTCCTCCCCCAGGATCTGAAGTACCCTCCTGTGGGGATGGAGAGTGTTGCAGACGGCGCCTCCTCCTGGCCGTGGTTCCACCTGATGAATGAAGCCATGGAGGGTCGCCTGGCAAACAGCGCCCCCCTGCTCAGCCCGTACCCAGGAAGACGAGCAGCACTCTGACCCGCCCCAGACACAGGTCCCGACCGCCCTTCCCCCTCCCCCGCCTCTTCCTCCGAGTACGGACAGGAGGCGTTCTGCGATGGCGCCGAGCAGAGCCAGCGCAGCTCGGAGGCGTGCGACGGGCCGCTGGGGGGGCTGGACAGGGAGTGGGAGATGGTGGAGCGGGAGAGGACGGCGCTGGAGCGGGAGAGGGAGATGGTGGAGAGAGACAGGGCGGCGGTGGAGAGAGAGCGGGCGGCGGTGCAGGCGGAGCGGCTGTGGTTGGAGCGGGAGCGGGCGGCGGTGGAACGGGACAGAGCCATGCTGGAGCAGGAGAGGGCGGGGCTTAGCAGAGAGAGGGAGGTCCTGGACCAGAGAGCGCTGATGCTGAACTCTGTGGGACACTCCGGACACCTCAACGCACTCATGTAGACCATGATGCTCTGGGGGCGTAGACCGTCCCTGTAGAGGCGTCTCTGGTGGTCTGTGGGGGGGGGGTCTGGACCCGATGACCGATCACAGGAACCGTAGACCTGAGCGCCGCGGAGACACGCGGCTGCCGGTCGTCCACTCAGAGCTGGGGACGGACAGAGGACGGACCTCGCCGGGTGACTGGTCCTGGAGACCCGAGCCACCCGGGGGGTCGGCCATCTTCACGGGGGGGCTGCACACGCCGTAGTGTCACGACCTCCATCATGTGTGATGGTTCAGATCCGTCATGTTTCAGTCAGAGTTTCCTGCTGAGTCTCACCCGGAGCTTTCAGCTTGTTTTCTTGGGGGGGGGGGGCAGAGGCTGTGTCCAGTTTCTTGATATTCACTTTAATCAATATGTGTGATCAGTTCAAACATCACAATCATCCTGCTCCAAAACAACACATAAGAAAAAAAAAACTGTAAATACAGAGTGTGACACGGGCGGAGGGGGCGTGGCCTCTTCTCTTGCGTATATAGGAAGTTCTTCATGAGAAATAAATAAACTAGAGAGAGAGAGAGAGACATTAAAAACATTTGAAACACTAAAGTAGAGTCACTTCCTGGTGCTCGTCTCCCTCCTCCACTCAGACTAGTTTCAGGTCACATCCTGTTTCCTGTTTGAGTCCGGTGATGCCGCCATCACGTGTTTTTGCCGCTGATATCGATGCCGATCATTTTTATCATCATTACAGACGCCGTACTTTACGTCTCACAGTTCCACACGGACGACATGTTGTTTTGTTTCGGCGTCCTGTCGGTGGGAGGCGGGGCTACACAGCTCAGCCGCAGACTACAGCTGATCAGTGTCTACAAGCATTAATTTAACCATCATGTGTTTTTAATGAAAATCGGCCGATCGATCGAGACAGAATATTAAACGTTCATGTGAAACTGTGTGAAGTCTTGAGTAATGGTGTGGTGAGGTCACACTGACCTCCACCTTTGACCTTTGACCTTAAGTCCCCAAAGTGTAATCAGTTCATCCTTGAGTCCAGGTGAATGTTTTTACCAAATCTGAAGAAGTGTCACTGAGATACCTGAAAACAACATGGCCGCCGCTCTGACTGCAGCGAGGAATAAAAAACTAGAAAATCAATGAGACGTTGATGTTTCGGCGTCAATAATAAATCCGTGTTTGGGAAACTCAGACTTCCACAATATTCTGTAGAAGACACTGAGTCACGAGGCGAACGCCTGTTTTCCAATAGTCGATCAATTCTGTGTCTTTGAACCTCGTCGTTCAGTC
>BDMU01000124.1:421660-559358 GCA_002217815.1 Seriola quinqueradiata
ATATGAAACACATGGTGAAATGTGTTATATGTAGATAAATTAAAAAATCTATTATATGTTGTGACCATATACGTCTGTCCATCCCACTGTATGTTAACAATTATATATTTAATTTATGCAAGTTTATTATAAAATCATATAATCAACATATATGGATGGATGTATATTTACACATCTGTCTACGATATAATCCTACAGTACATAAACATACATGTTTATACTGTATGTCAGTAAATCAATGTCTCCTGAGCTAACAGTTTGTAAATCATGGACAGTCTCTGTGTTTGTGGGACGTGATAAACTTCCACACCTGCACATGTGATGTCAGACCAGAGAACACTGTCACTCAAAAAAACCCACAGGTGAGGGGGGCGAGCCTGTCTTTAGCAGATACCCACTGATCAAACAGGGCAAGTGGATTGTGCTGCAGGAGCATTTCCTGTCGACGTGTGACAGTGAATGGGGTCCCTGGTTGGACCTGTTGTAAGTGACACGGGTTCCTTCCTGCAGGTGTTTTGTAACACCTGTCACTGTAACTTGCTCTGTGACTTTCCAGCTGAGTGGGCGCCGTGGTCTTTCTGAAGGCTTTGACAGATCCAGGGTGATCTCCAAGATTAAAAATGAAGAATATATAACGAATCTTTATATAACATTTATAGTTAAGTTTATTACAACATAGATATAATAATTCTTACATGTGTTTACCTGCTGACTGTCTCTTCTTCTTCTCTGCTCCTGTATCAGTGACGTGAAACCAGCTGCAGGAACTCCTCACCTGTAGTGACGTCACTCAGACCCAGGACCGGCTGTTCATTAGTTTTACTTCCTGTTTCTGTTGTACACCTGTCACAGAGAAGAGTGTGTGTGTGTGTTTTTTTATGTTAATTATCTTATTATTATCCCTAGCCTTTGTACATGCATTAGAAATATTAATATTTTAGGTTTTATCCTCAAACTAAAATAAAGTTTAATTAGATGATGATCAGCTGTGACACCACAGACTCTGTTTCTGTGCACTGTAAAAAAAAAAACAACTAATTTTACTGAAAATAACTAAGTTTTCTAACAGTAATTTCCTGTTTTTTAAAAGTGTGAAGATGAAAATGACAAAGAAATGACAGAAATGATCTGTGAATTAACAGCCAAACCTCTATTTGAAGCATCATGCCAATAATAATGAATTACATTTTTTTCCCATTTTTGTAAAGACAAATTACTGTATTATTTCTACAGTATTTTTTCTACTTTCTTAAATTAAAAACAAATCTGTGTAAAATGACAGTAATTATCTGTAATTAAAATGTAGCTTGTTATTATGAAGGTTAATGTTCATACAAACAATTTAAAGATTCTCTGTAATTTCAGGGTAAATCTTATTAGTTTTACATTTATGTGACTTTTACATTCAAACTTTGTGATTCTGGATGAAACGTAACAAACTTTTTTTCATCACATCAAACAATCAAACTCCAGAAGTACTGGAATGTATCCCAGCATGCACTGGGAGGAAACAGTCGACCTGTCAGACTGTTGCTCCGTCCTCACTGAGCTATGAAGGATTATTTTACATCTCTACTGTAATTTCTACTTGTTACTAAATAAGATTTATCCACCTCTTTATGATGCAACTTGTGACAGTGAAGTTCAGCTGCACCTTCATTCACAGCTGGATTCTAGTTTTAATTGTCAGTTACAGTTGATTGTAAATTGTTGAAATTAATGCAGTTTTAATGTGAAATAAAGTTTTTATGAAGCTTTGCTTTGTTGATGGTTTTTATGGAGCGTGTCTGGTGTGAACTTTAACAGCAGCACAGTGTAGAAATCACAACACATGAATCTGTAATTAATCAAAGACTTTCTATGTTGCTTTAATCAACAACAAACATGATAGAAATGTTTAAATGTGTCAAGAAGCAGGAGTGACAGTAGATCACCAGGTGATGGGGAACAGAACGAAGTGTCTCTGGTTTCAAAGCACCGTCCTCCAGCATTTAAGAAATGGAAGGTCTTTAGTTTGGTTTTAAAGAACACATTGATGGGGCGAGTCTAAGATCAGCAGGTAAACTGTTTCAGGTGCACAGATGCTAAAAGCATCTCACTACACTTTGAAAATGCTCCAGGCACATGGAGATTTCCAGCGTGTGATCTGCTGGGATTGTGAACTAACAGCATGTGTGAGATGTTCTGTGAAGCCAGACCAGCAGCTGCTTTGTGACCAAGACGAGGATTGTTTCAGTTGTAATCTGACAACAACAAGTGGCCAGGGAAAGTTTCAGAGAAGAGAGTCATGTGGTCAGATTCATGGCTGGACCACAGCAGCACTGACTGACTGACTGTCTGACTGACTGACCTGAGTGACTGATAGAGTTTTACTGTTAAACCTGTGGTCGGCTGAAGAACTATTTGTGAATAATTGGTTGATATTGTAAATTTACATCTGAATATATTGAATAAAAGTGTTATAAAGTCAATAGTGTGTGTTTGTTATTTGTAATTAAGTTTCCAACCCCACTTTAGTTGAAAGACGACATACAGAGACTTAACTGTTTAATTTGCATTTCTTCAGTTTATTATATTTTATGAGAAATGTAAGTAAATATTGTATTTAGATTGAGCTTCTACAGGTTTTAACATTATTTTACACTTAAAGATTCAATGTTGACACAAATACTGCAAGTTGAAGTTTGAGATGATTTTAATGTTTTACACAGTATTTTTTACTTTGTCTTCCAAAACAAAAGGTTTATTTACAATATTAAGCTTGTGTTAATATTTCATTGATTGACACTTAATTTTATTATTAGGAAAAAGTTTCTCTGCAGAAACTTTAGTGGCGTCACTTTATTGAAGGAGTTTGATCAGAATAATTTAGGAGAAATCTGTAAAATAACAGTTTTTCTCTGTAGAAATATTAATGAAACTTTTCTGTAAATGTATTGTTTTTACACTTTATTTGAATTAGGATAATTTACTTTAATTTTAGAGTTTTGTTTGGCAGCTGCTGATGACAGTCATCCGTCATCTGACAGTTTTGTTACGATTCTTTTTTTTTTTGGTGTGCTTCAGTCTTGTTCATGTTATTAAAGCTGAATTTACTGATTTTTAAAACTAAACATAAAGTTTATCAGCTTATAAAGTTGATCTGAGTTTCTGAATCAGATTGTGTCAAGTATCGGATGAACACTAATATTAGCTAGTTTCTAACTTTAGCCGTAAGTTACAGTTTAGCTAACTAATGTTAGCTAGTTGCTAATGTTTGCCTTAAGTTACAGTTAGCTAACTAATGTTAGCTGATAGCATTTCCAGTGTTAGCCTTTCATCTCATTACCAATTGAACAATATTAAAATCTATGTGTGCTGAAGGCCAAGTGGTTATTTAAGCAGTGGTGAAATGTAATTAAGTTCATTTACGTAAGTATTGCACTTTAGTTAAATTTTGAGGTACTTGTACTTTGAGTATTTCCATTTAATGCTGTACTTCCACTCCAACATTTCAGAGGTATATATTGTACTTTCTACTCCACTACATTTATTGGACAGTTTTAGTTAAACAAGCGAGGTGCTGTAAAGACTGTAAGGTCACTGAAGCACTGTGCCGGACCTCTCGCCCTCTTTGTCATTGTATAATTCACACTGTGAACATGATCATCACAGTGCAAGTGTCAGTAATAACCTCTGGGTTCCTCAGGGTCTGCAGACCCAGACCAGCCTGGAAGTTCAGGTGAAGAAGACACAGATCCAGAGTCTGTAACACCTGTCAGGCCAAAGTAAAGGACGACAACAAACTTAATCAGACAGAAACACTGAACATGTCTGATTTCAACAAGGCGAAGCTGCTAAAACTAGAGCCACACTGCTGACCTCACCTGTGCATGACAGCTACCTGCTGAACCAATCAAACACCAGCGCACACCACGCTGCTGCGACTCAGATAACAGTCATTATCACAAACTGTCGCACGGCCGACAGAACAGGGAGACACACAACCAACACACACAACATCACCACTGTAGGTTCATGAAGAAGAAGTGTGTGATGTCATACAGCAACACAAACTGGTGACAGGTGAAGAGCGAGAGAGAGACAGAGAGAGAGAGAGAGACAGACAGAGAGAGAGACAGGTCCCTGTGTTTTATTTTGAATCATCAGAAGATATAAAAACCATCTCAGTGTAGTTTTACATCTCCTCTCTCAGGCTTCTCTCTGCAGCTCTAGTAACAACAGGTCTGGTGAGCCAATCAGAAGAGAGGAGGCTCTGAGCCTCTCTTCTGATTGGCTCACTGTTTTTTGACTGATCCAATAAAAATAAAGCAGATTTCAGGTAAAAACACTGAGAGAAACCAAATCCTGCAAGGTTTGGATGGTGGGTCCAGGTGGGCGGGGCTTGGTGACTGCTTTGTTGTGACATCACAAAGTTCCAGAAGTCCTGACGGCTGGTTTTAAGGCTCAGTTTCTGAATACAGGCTGTGTGCATTTCTCTGTGGACTGAGGCTTTGATACTTTCACAGTATTAATATAGAAGCTAGAGCTGATCTATAATCTATAATCACACTACACATGGACACACACCTTTAGACTATATGAGACCTTTCTATAGTTTGAACTATTTTAAAGGTTTTTGACCATAAAAGGTAAAAAAAAACTCTGATATCCTGAAATCATTTTATTGCCCAAAGAGTTCGATCGATTACATGAAAAGAGTCGAAATCACAAATTTGAAACCTGCAGCAGAAACATGGCAAACGATCCATCACGATCCACAACAAGAACTGAAACCAGTCTTTCATTAAAGCTGCAAATATCATCAGTTTCAAGCCAAATCACTCCACATCCAGTTTCATACTGAGGTTAAAGGCTCCAGGAAACTGTCACGTTCATGTTGTTCTAAAGAAGGTGACGTCGTCTCAGCAGGTCTGATTCAGAAAGGTGCCCGTGTTCGTTTTAAAGGGAAACTGACACATTTCAGGAAACACACTGATTTTTGTTTCTTACTGGGAATCACGAGAAGATCCACGTTCAAGTTAAAATCCTCCATGTCGCTGTTCACTGTTTACCTAGGTGTTTAAACCACCAAGGTAACCACAGGTGTTGCCAAGACAACCAGGGCATATACTCTGTGATACACTGGGATGTTTTATCCACCTGATTTTATGCTCATTATGATTTTTCACATTAAAAGCCTGAGAGGAAACATTGGAAATAAAACAACAGTGAATGTGAATCAGTGTAAAAAGTGTTTGTGGTTGTGAAACCTTTTGTTTAATCTGTTGTTCTCATCACACTGAGGATTAAACCCTGTAAATCTTCTCATTTAACTCCCGCCAAGAAACCAAATTATTTCCCAAAATGCCGCAGGATTCCTTTAAGGAAGTATTTGACCCGCTTCAGGTCGTCAGCATCACTGTAATATAAAAAACACAAATCAACATGTTCATCACACGTCAGGGGAAACGTCTTTTCCTCCTTCCACTGGGCACAATAAATCTTTTATTCCACTTCACATGGAACCACCAGTTTTCATATTAGAGGATTAATACTGAGAGGAGGTTACTACAGGTCGATCCGTGACACAGCAGGTGACAACATGTCCGTCTTATTCAAACTAAAGCAGCTGAACTGTGAGAGAAAAACACGCAGCCGATAAAACAACATGTTGCACCTGATGTGGAGTTTGTCACAACACGACTCTGCTCCTCTAAAGCTCCATTCAGACTGGACAGGTGTGTGTGTGTGTGTGTGTGTGTGTGTGGTGTGTGTGTGTGTGTGTGTGTGTGTGTGTGTGTGTGTGTGTGTGTGTGTGTGTGTGTGTGTGTGTGTGTGTGTGTGTGTGGGGTTTAACATGCTCTGCTCGGTCACACTGACTTCCCGTCAGTTAAACTTCGTCCTTGGATTCAAAGTTTTTTCCTTCTGCTGTTTTGTTATCAGCTCAGAGTGAAACTGAAAATGTTTCTGTTGATCTGATGGAAACTAGACTGTGATCAGCTGTGATCAGCTGTGATCAGCTGTGATCAGCTGTGATCAGCAGTGATCGGCTGTGATCAGCAGTGATCAGCAGTGATCAGCTGTGATCGGCCTTGATCAGCTGTGATCAGCTGTGATCGGCCTTGATCAGCTGTGATCAGCAGCGATCGGCTGTGATCGGCTGTGATCAGCTGTGATCGGCCTTGATCAGCTGTGATCAGCAGTGATCAGCTGTGATCGGCCGTGATCAGCAGTGATCGGCCGTGATCAGCTGTGATCAGCTGCGATCAGCAGTGATCAGCTGCGATCAGCAGTGATCAGCTGTGATCGGCTGTGATCGGCTGTGATCAGCAGTGATCAGCTGCGATCACTTCCTGTCTGCAGTGTATCATGATGTTTTACTGTGAAACTGAAGGAAACTTAAAAACTGGAGATTCTCTATGAAGTTCTGCAGACTGTTTCTCTGGAGCTTTATTCTGGAGGGACATCAGAGATGATGACATCCTCAGGAAGTGATGTCACACTGAAGCAGTCAACATCAGGTCTGAGGGTTCAGGTCTGCCTCAGTCAGGACTCTGAGGAGGTTGGCGGGGCTCCTGTCAGTTCACCAGGGTTAAGATGGTCCAGAACCTGAGGAGCACAGTGACGCTCCACCCCCCCACCCCCCCTCCCCCCCTCCCCCACCCCCCCACCCCCCCGTGCTGTTCATCCTGTCTGAATGGGGCTTTAGAAACAATCAGGAGAAGGAATGACTATTTGAGTGAAAGAGACAATAAGGTACAAGAAATTACAAAAATAAGATTCTGAATAATCTTAAATCCTTTTTACATTCTCTTCTTCTTCTTCTCCTCTTTTCTCTGGGGGCGTGTTGGGGGGGGGCAGGACGACGCGGTGACGCTCTGCTGTCGCCGCCGTCCCGCTGACACTGAGTCAGTCTCTGGTTGGTTCTGCTGTTCACTATGATATGAAGGCAACTTTGCAGCTGTTGTGAGAGCCGGTTTCTCTCAAGTGTCCGTGGCCGTTGGAGCAGGCGTCCTGTCGCTGAGCCGGTCTGGGAGCCGGACGAGATCCAGGATCTGTCGGGTCAGAGCCGGACGCCTCTGTGTGAAAGCCCAAAATGTTGCTCACGGATTCAGGCAAGTCCTGAGGAAGACAAACAACAACAGTCACTACATCAGGTCAGTAAGAGGAGAACCGCTGTCTGGACCCGGACTCAGAACTATAACCTACAAGAGACAAGGGGGGTGGGAGAGGGAGGGAGAGAGAGAGAGACAGACAGAGAGAGAGAGAGGGAGAGAGAGAGGGAGAGACAGAGAGAGAGAGACAGAGAGAGAGAGAGAGAGAGGGAGAGAGAGAGAGGGAGAGAGAGACAGAGACAGAGAGAGAGACAGAGAGGGAGAGAGAGACAGAGAGAGAGACAGAGAGAGAGAGAGAGAGAGAGAGAGAGGGAGAGGGAGAGAGAGGGAGAGACAGAGAGAGAGAGAGAGAGAGAGAGAGAGCTAGGGGAAGGAGAGAGACCCATAGAGAAATAGTGAATGTTTCTGGGTTATTGATTAATAATATAATAATTAATAATGTTTCCTGGATCCGGATGTCTCGTACCTTACAGCTCCTGATCTGCAGACTGATGCCCTCAGCTTTCTGAAGAATCTCCTCGATGTCCAGCTTCATGGAGAGTTCGTTTATGTGCTGAGACACAAAGACACAAAGAAAACGTCAGTTCCCCTTTCTGCTGCTGAGTCACATGACCTTCATCTGTTTATCAGATTTAGCAATTTTTCCAACATAACACAAACAAATGTAGAGGAGCGTCCCGCAGATCACTGCGGTCACACAGATTCACAGAGCGTCGCAGGGGCAGGAAATAACAATTCAACATAAAGACCTCGGTCAAATAGTATTTAAAAACAATAAAAACTCATTTGAATATAAAAAATAAAAATATTGAAATACATAAAAGACTATCAACAAACAGATGCACAGGATTAAAAAGATGTTACGTAGATAAACTCAGACAGTTTAGGCTAACATGCTAACATGCTAACATTCCCACCAGGTCAGCTGGTCAGAGAGTTCATCTATTTTTTTTAATAAAAGATTTCCTCTTGACCTCCTCTTGTGAACTGATGACAGCAGGTGTGTGCTGCCCCCTGCTGGACAACAACCACAGGTAACACGCCTCCTCACTGTGTTACTGTGATGCCGTTTGATTTTAATGTGACATGGAAAATTCATGTCACAATAAAAGACAAAATATTTTAAACCTCCTGAAGCTACTTTTCATTTCCTGGACTAAAAGTCTTTTTCAGGAGCTGAGGTTTAAATCAGAGCTGGAGTCTGAAGGAGAACTAAAACAGAGTCAGGAGGAGAACCAGTTCACCTTCAGGATTTCATTGAAGCCGTAGTTCTCCTCCATGATCTTCTGTTTCTCTGAGTCCAGGATGGCGCAGCAGACCAGCAGGTGGAAGTTCTGACAGGGCAGGCCGGTCCACATCACCTGAGGAGGATAGGTACACAACAGGTGGAGTCACCCAGGTAACCACCGGTCATCAAGCTGAGGATGAAGGACGAAGCTGAGACTAAACTCAAACGTGACATGAGATAAACTGAAGCTGAGATCAAACACTGAGGAGGGACAGAAGGAGGAAACTGTCAGGTTTTGCTTCAGTCAGAGTCTCAACACTGTGATGGAACCAACAGATGCAGATCTGTTATGATTCAGTTGTTTAGTAATGTAGAGTTGACCCTCGACCCAGAACTCACCTCCCAGAGCCGGAGAACGTCCTGGAAACTGAGCTCCCTCTTGAATCTGATCAACAACCAGCGGAAACAGAAATACAGGTAACCTGAGTCCTGAGACTCTGAAAGACAAAGACAAAAACAAAAACACACACACACACACACACACACACACACAATCATCAGTGACTTGTTGATTAAAGGACATTTTGTTACAGGATTAAAATGTTTTGCTCTGAAAACTTCTCATTTTAATTGAACGACATGTGAGTGAGGAAACAGCCTCATCATTAAAGCTCCTCCAGTGTAAAGGTCTGTGTCCATGTGTAGTGTGATTATAGATTATAGATCAGCTCTAGCTTCTATATTAATACTGTGAAAGTATCAAAGCCTCAGTCCACAGAGAAATGCACACAGCCTGTATTCAGAAACTGAGCCTTAAAACCAGCCGTCAGGACTTCTGGAACTTTGTGATGTCACAACAAAGCAGTCACCAAGCCCCGCCCACCTGGACCCACCATCCAAACCTTGCAGGATTTGGTTTCTCTGAGTGTTTGTACCTGAAATCTGCTTTATTTTTATTGGATCACTCAGAAAACAGTCAGCCAATCAGAAGAGAGGCTCAGAGCCTCCTCTCTTCTGATTGGCTCACCGACCTGTTGTTACTAGAGCTGCAGAGAGAAGCCTGAGAGAGGAGATGTAAAACTACACTGAGATGGTTTTTATATCTTCTGATGGATCAACACTTCAAATAAAACACAGAAGAAGAAAAACATGGAGCTTTAAATGTAAAATTAACCAAGAGTGATAAATATAAACAAAAGTAAATGAATCTGAATGAACACTGATATCTTGTGAAAACATCATGATATATGATGAATCATAAAGAGAGATGATGTGAGGTTGACAGGCTGATGAAAGGAGCAGTTCAACGTTAGAGAAGAGGCTCTCTCTCTTCTCTCACGTCAGGTTTATTTATGTAAAGACAGTTTCGTACCGAGGTAGTTCCAGAAGGCCAAGTCCAGCAGCCTGAGCAGAGTACTGAGCTGGATCAGCTGAGTCTTCATGCCCTGCATCTGCTCCTCAAAGTTCTGGTGCTGAAACACAGAAATAAAATACATGGAGAACATCTCTCACCATGAATATAAAACCACAGGAAACCCCTCCTTCATGCTGCCGAGTGCCAGTTCAGCCTTCAATCAAACATCTGCACAAATTAACACAATAAAGTGATAAAATAATCAGCTTCACTCACCATCTGGTCCATGAAGGACACAAAACACCAGAAAGCGTCCACCTCGTTCTCCATCACGTAGAGGATCGGTGAGAGCAGGTCGCTCATCCCCTGAACGTAACCTGACCACAGAGATGATCAGGAAGCAGCTCATTAATAATCATTAACATTACTTTGTTTTAAATACATTAATTAGCACTTTAATATTGTTCCCAGGCTGCGTGTGAAAGTGGAACATGCTAAGTGTGCTAACAGAGGAACGGGATGTCTCACCCAGGTCGAAGTCGTACATGCAGTAGGTCATCAGGATGTCGTGGAGGAGAACCAGGCCGGGGTTGTCGATCCCCTCGTAGAACCTGTTTGTTCTGTCTGTTCTGTTCACGTCCTTCTCTAAAAACAGACAGAACCGACAGGTCAAAGGTCACAGCAGCAGCTAAGAGGAGAACGACGGCGGCGCCAGTTTGTTCCTCTCGTGTTTTAACAGAGCAAAAAACATTCAAGTAAAAACTGAGGCTCCGATAAGATCTGCTGTTCTTTCTGTTCGTCAGTTTACACTCAACACTCTGGTGCTAAAGAAAAGGTTCCTGTTCTCACTGTTTTCATGAACAAAATATAAATAGAGATAAAGTCTGACCGATCAAACTCCTGTAGTCTCTGAGTCTGGAGTTCCTCCTCTCCTGCTCCTCACTCACTGATTTCCACTGCAGCTTCATCCTGAAGTATTCATCACTGTCACACAGGAGGAGAAAATCATCATCATCATCATCATCATCATCACCACACACTCTCAGAACATTACCACACCTCACTACCATGATAAACATAAGATATTTCTAATTGATCTTATTTATTCTAGATTCTGTTGCTGCTTTTCTTCTTCCTCTTTGGGGATCAATAAAGGTTCATCTTGTCTAATCTGTCACCTCCTTTAGGTCCATGATGAAAACTGACTCGTATCAGAGCTTTTCTTGGTTTTACTTTCCCACTTTCTCTTTCTCTTGAGGTTCCTCTTTACAAATGATTTATTGTTTCATCTGTTTTCCTTCTTCTTTTCTCTCTCTCTTCTCTTCTGCTTGATTCTATTGCTGCTATTCGATTCTATTTCACTGTTGCCTTGGTAACAGATTTTGAAAAGTACTCGATAAAGATTATTTTATTATTTCCTGATGAATCTAAAGCTGCAAATAAATCATTTTGATTTTTGATTAATCTGCTGAACGTTTTCCCGATCGGACGGTTTATTCTGTGACACGTCAGATATTGAAGGAAAATGATCCGTTCAGTTAAAGAAACTTAATCTGATCTAGAAAGTGAAGGAAACCAAGAAGCTGGAACAAGTGAAGCTTTGATATTTTCTTGTTTTGCATTAATACGACGCCTCTCTGGAAAATGATTTATGTTTTTAATAACGTTTAATTAACTGATGTTGCACTTCCTGGTTAGATCTGGTGTCTATCTTTTTATTGGAATATAGAATTGAATGTTTTAATTCACAGCTGACTCGTCTGTTACTTCACTGACCTGCGGGTCACTGCAGAACCAGAAACTACACATGAAGAAGCAGCCGGTGCAGTTTATGTTCTGCATCAATCAATTATCAAAATAGTTGCTAATTTCCTGTCAATCAAACAAACTTCCCAGACGACTGTGACATCTTCAAACAAATTAATTATTCATTATTCAAGTCATTAATCTGAGAAGCTGGAGCTGTAAACAGAAAGTATTTGGTGTTTTGACGTGATAAATAAAAGTATTCATCAGATGCAGATGTTAAGACAGATGTGAAATGACAGCGAAGAGCTCGTACGTCTTGTTTCTCTGCAGAGCTTTCCTCTCCTCCAGCGTGCTGTCCCATGGAAAATACCCCAGCAGAAACTTCCAGGCCTCTTTCCTCACTGCGTGACAGAGTCCCTGCAGAGTCACAGAGATGAGGTCACATGATGATGTCAGCATGTTGTGTCACACAGGGCGTTCGCTACACCGTGTTTAGGTCAGATTCATTTATGAGTTTTAATGGACAACCTGCTGATCTTTGCTGCTGCAGAGAGAAAAGAGGAGAGAGAGTGACTGATAATCTCTCTCTCTCTGCTGAGTTTATCAATGAAAAGAGTCCGTCTGTTCCAACACAAATAAACATGAGACAAGAGGGATAATAAAAGCCACATGCCCCTTTGAAGATGACTTGTTTGAGGTGACGGATCTTGATCATCCTCCCCTCTGGATCCTGGTATTTGGTCCAGTCCTCTGCAGACAGAGGCTCCCTCCTCGTCACCTGAGGCCTCGCCCCCAGGTCGATCTGACGGGACAAAGTTTCACTGTTACTGCTTCATAACGCTAACACCGCTAACTCTGCTAACACAGCTATCTCTGCTAACACAGCTATCTCTGCTAACACAGCTAACTCCAATAACACTGCTTCACAATGCTAACTCTGCTAACAGTGCTAACAGACAAGGACAGAGCCAACGAGGTTCAAAACTGTGTTGGTCTGAAACAATGTCATTTCATCACAACTTTTCTTCTCGACTGGTGAGTAAACAGCTGTTACTCTATCGGTGTCAGTTTGGATGTGTGGTCGGTGCGACTGTGACCCTGCTCTCACCCTGGTGATGACCTCGAAGCCCGGCTCCTCCTGCTGGTTGATCTCCAGTCCCGGGATGACTTCACCCAGCAGGTCGGCCACCTCCTCTGGGGGGCGCTGGTGCTGCTCCTCCGTCCCCCGGAAAGCATCAAATATGTAGTTGGTGACTTTGGAGAAGCTGCCCAGTGTGGTCACATATGGGTCTTTTCTGAACTTCTGCTGGAGACAGAAAGAAAGAGAAAGTTTTACCCGTCTAAAGTTTTATTATCAAAAGAAACGGAAACTAAACGGACGGTTGTTGTCTTCGAAGACTTCAGTTTCTCACATGAACGAGGCCGAAGTTGTTGTCGTCCAGAAGGTTCTCGAAGGACTGGGACAGAGCTTTGTTCGGTGTACTGACCAACAGACATGTTTCATCATCTGGAGCCCTGCAAACAAAACACACAGACACACCTCAGAATATTTACAGGTAAACACCAGACACACATCATTTCATACAGACAGTTTATACACCGAGATGCTTCAAACAGTCGATGTTCAGGAGGCGGATCTGCTGTCAACTACAACTGTTTCAATATATATAAAAATTAAAAAATAAAATTCAGCATTTAAAAGAAGGTAGGAACAATCGTCCTTTTCCCTGATCTAATCATGAGTGACGTCTTACAGACGACGTCACTCTGAAAATACCGGGCGCTTAATCCAGACGAGTTCATTAAGAACGAGCTTGATAAGAACTTTAATAACAGTTATCTACAGCGAGATAGACGAGCGCGCTGCCAAGATCCAACACGGCGTTTGCTTCAGACGTGTCCCGACTGTGGCTCAGCTCCAACATCGCACTCACTCTGTTGCATGGAAATCATGTGAATTAGCATTTAAATGAATATGAGAAGAGCAGCAGGAAATCTGCTAGAGACAGAAACATTACTGTTCCAACACGTACAAAACAATACGTACAAAACAATACGTACAAAACAATACGTACAAAACAATACGTACAAAACATACATTACTTTTACTGAGGGAAAGTAAAAGGATGTTAACACTGTTCACAGGAGGAAATCAGTGAAGAGCAGAGAGGTCTGCCCCTGTTGTTGTTGTTTGTTGTTGTGTGTTGTTGTATGTTGTTGTTGTGTGTGTTGTTGTCGTCGTGTGTGATTGTTGTTGTGTGTGTGATTGTTGTGTGTGTGTGTGTGTTGTTGTTGTTGTGTGATTGCTGTGTGTGTGTTGTTGTATTGTGGTTGTGTGTGTGTTGTTGTGTGTGTTGTTGTGTGATTGCTGTGTGTGTGTTGTTGTGTAATTGTTGTGTGTGTTGTTGTTGTTGTGTGATTGTTGTTGTGTTGTTGAGTGTGTGTTGTTGTTGTTGTGTGATTGCTGTGTGTGTTGTTGTTGTTGTTGTGTAATTGTTGTGTGTTGTTGTTGTTGTGTAATTGTTGTGTGTGTGTTGTATTGTGGTTGTGTGTGTGTTGTTGTATTGTGTGTGTGTGTGTTGTGTGTTGTGTGTGTGTTGTTGTTGTGTGATTGCTGTGTGTGTTGTTGTGTTGTGTTGTGTGTTGTTGTTGTTGTTGTGTTGTTGATGCAGGTACTTACTCGCTAAGCAGAGCGAATCTCCTCAGGCTGTCCAGGAACTCTCTGCTGCCTCCCTGATGGAAGTGCAGAGCAGGGAGGGGGGAGGAGTCCTTCAGTTTAAAGAGCAGGAAGCTCCACCCTTCCTCCTTCACTGTGATGGACCTGAGGTCACTGACACTGAAGGTGAACGCCCCCCTGCTCCTCTCATGGCTGTGGTTCAGAGAGCCTGACAGACCAGGGAACAGGAAACAGGAAACAGGAAACAGGAAACAGGAATCAATATTTATTTGATACTTACCACTGATCTGAGATCAGCACCTTGTTCTGTCTGTCAGAAACCACACACATTCTGAGCTCATCAGTGTCAGGACAGTTGGACCGTAGTGGATCAGTATCAGCTAAAATAAAACTCTGATCCCGTCCCTCCTGAGTCTTTGACTCATCAGTGCCTGTGACTCTGATGTTGATGAAAACACTGACTCCCTGATCTCTGACTGTCAGGATCAGAGCTGAGAGTAAAAACCTTCAGGCAGCAGCTTCTCCTCTGACGTCGGCAGCTCAGATCAGCTGATTTATGTTCATTCAGAACAAAATGAAACCGTTTTCAGTTTGAGTCTGAACTCATCCACAGATCATTTATGAGGAAAGAAGCTTCACTCTGTTTTTCTGTAGCTCAACATCCCCTCTTCTCTAATGAACCATCAGCTGATCTCAGGTCAGTTTCAGGAGTCACATTCTCCAGTTAAACTTTGATTCATCTCAGATCAATAGTTTCAACTTCAGGATCTGGATCAAGTGGCTGCTGAAGACAGACTCAGTGTCTGCAGCTGTTATTTAATATACAGTTGTAAATTTAAGTTTCAGACTCTGTGTCTCCAGATTATCAATATTTAAAGATTTGATGAACCTTGATGTGAATAAAAACCTGGTGTAAATCGTGTCAACACTTTGGTATTTTCCAGTTAAACATGTGACACAGAAACACTTTCATTTCCTCCAACATCCAAAACAGATTTCTAACACTTTCACTGTGAAGATCTTTACACCAGAACATCCAAGTATTTAAATGAGGAAACAGAGAAAATAAAGTGATTAATGCTGGTAGTGTATTGACCTCAGGGTGGGCTGGAGCCATTTCTTTAGTGGATCATGCCGTTAAATATTTAAAGTAAAGTGAACTCACCCTCTCCATTTGTGCAGGGTCTCCTCTTGAAGGACACGGCGTTGACCATGTCCCACTCGTCTCGTAGCTCTGCTGAGTCTCTAACAGCTGGTGAGACCTGTCCCCTGGACACTGAGCCCACTCCATGACTGAACTGGAGTCCTGACGAAGCACAGAGTGAACAGCTGTTCAGACCTGGTATTAGCACGTGTCTCAGGTGATCTGATGGACAGCTCTATCTACAGGTGTGACCTCAGAGTCACTTTTTAATGTTGTGTATTAGCTGGATTGTCTTCAGCTCCTCTGCTTGTTGTGTATAAACGTGTCACAGCATCACCTGATATTATTTATCACACTGGACAGACGCGGCTGAGAGGTGAGAGGGGCAGGTGTATTTAGGGGCTCTGACTGTCTTAAACAGTCAGACTTCAGATGAACGTCTAAATTCATCCAGTGAAACAAAGCAGTTTAGTTCTATCTATCGTAAGGCGGACTGTGCTGCAATGAATTCTGGGTAAATTAAGAGTTTTTAATAAAAAAATTTAAAAATTACAATCCAATCACTGAGCTCTGTTTACCTCAGCAGAACATGTTTGTCTTTAGGAAAAATTCAACAGTTAAAGAAAGTTTTACTTTGAAAATTCAGTGAAGAGTGAAACAATAAAAATCAAAATCTGATTTGGTCTAAAAACTGTTTCTCTTCTCTCTCCATAACAACGTTAGAAAACCACAAATTATGATCCATGTTTTCCTGTTTGTTGTTGTTGAGTGCTGCTGGTCAGCGCAGGTTTCACTGATTGTTACCATGGTAACATTGGTCTTAGACCCGAGTTAGTCTGGGGGTGTGTCTGATGTTTGTGTCTGTCAGCAGATGGCGCTGCAGCTGTGACACAGAACACGGAGGAGATGAACATGTAGTGAGAGGAAGTTAAACAGAAGCATCAGAGACCTGGAGCTGGTTCACTCTGACGGACTCAGGTGAGTCACTGCAGGTGTGTGATCTGTAAACAAGTGCTGACTCATGAGAACAGACTGACTGACGGTGTTTCAGTGACACAGCAACACACACAGCACACCCAGACAAACCTTTCCAGCACACAGCATGTTGGAGGGGTCGACAGTGTCCTCCAAAGGCCTGTACTCCACAAAGATCTCCCCATCCTGACGGTGTGGACAGAGACGTAGTCAACAAGTTACTTCACACACAGCAGACCAGGAACTACATGATGCCAGTGAACTGTTTTACCAAGAAACTACTTAAGACAAATCAATAACACCCACATTGAGCTGAAACATTCAGTCAATTAACAGAAAATTAACAGTGAATGATTTTGATAATTAAACGTAAAGATTCTCAGGTTCCAGCTTCTCAAATTCCAATTTTTATTTCCTGTTTCTATCACAAGGTTTTGAGCTGTTGTTTGAATAAAATGACAAACAAATGAACCAATAATGAAATGAGTTGTTAGCTGCATTAATGAACACAACGAGGTGACAGAACATCTAGTACCAACAGGACTCTGACCTTGTCAACAATCCGAAGTGACCCTGAGACGAGTAGATCCTGCTCGATGCCGTCCTCATCGCTGCTGCTGTGAATGAAGACGCCTTCGTGTTCAAATACAACCTGTGTGACAGACGTTACATGAAGCTCAGTCACAGAACTAAACATCTGATTCTGTGGAAGATCAATCCTCTGTAACGTTTGTAAAATTCAGATCTAGATTTCTCCATCCTCAGACTCTTCAAATAACTGAATTTTTACCTTTGGAGAGACTAACTTTGGAAAAACATCACCACTGTATTTTTCAGGACCTATGGTTCCCACTATTTCTTCTAGAAATGACCAATAATAAACCTGGACAGTTTCTGGTATTGAACCACTGTGGATATACAGTCTGTTCATGAATTAAGGACATATGATGTTGCTGTTAGCTACAACTCAATCACTATTGTTGTTGTTGTTGTGTTTCTTTAATGAGGTCTTCTTCAGTGTGTATATGTGTGTATATGTGTCTCTATATGGGTATGTATGTATGTGCACATATTGCACATATATATATATATATATATGGTATAATTTTTGTGTGTGTTTCGTTTTGTTTGCCGGGATGGAGGGAAGAGATGAGGAGTATGAAGATGTTTAGTGTACTCTTGTGCTTTGGGTCCATCTGTTGGTGATAGCTGATTATTTGAAATAAAAAGAGATGGAATAAAATATACATATCTGGATCGCATGACAGTTAATCAATACACAGTCCAATGTGCCAAAGTAGGGGAGCGTTCCTCTGGAGCCTCAGTGTTCATGTTAAATAATGACCTGTCACCAGGCCCTGCAGTCATTAATCCACTGAGCTTCTGCAGCTGGACCCAGTACCCAGCATGCAATGGTGCTGACTCAACAGGAGGCCAAACTTCTGCACATGCCACTTTACTGTTGAACTTTTTTCTATTTTAATAAGTGAATGAACTTCATCTCCTCAGGTTTAACAGAGGCTGATCCACTGGGTTGATTAGCCGTTTTCGTCTGAATACCATGACCATCACTGTGTAACTGGCTCCACCAGTCTCACCAGCAGTCACCAGTTAGCAACTGACTGGTCTGACAAACCATGATAAAGTCTGTCAACAGCCAAAACAGGTTGTACTGTCTGCTGCAACATGAACTGCGTTTACTTAGCAGGTACACACACATAACGCATGAATCTGCTCACTGCTACTGTGCATGGTTTTGTATTAAAATATAAACTAACTGAAAGAGACAACAATGTGGACAAATAGAGCTGGTAATTAAGTTTTTTTATTGTGTTTCACTTTGTACAAATTGAGCACAGACTGTTCTAGTTTGGAGGAAACAGCAGTGTAAACAACCGCCAGGAGCAGACTTGGGTGAGGTCCATGTGTTTTATCTCACGGCACAGACCCGAGTCTGGAACCTGCTGACGGACCCGCGCACGGTGGTGACGGCGGTGACTTGCAAAAAGCGTTGCGCGGACGTTTCTGTCGCTTCGGTCCAGTCACTGCTGGAGAAACTCGGTGTGACGGTTCAAAAGTTTACCGTCGCCTCGGCGGCCCGCTCTGCCGACAACCGTCAGCTCGCTCCGGTAACATCATGCTAATGTTGACGTTAGCCGTTAGCACCTCAGCGGCAGCCAAGGGGGGGGGGGCAGACTGTGCGTTCAAACACAAAGTATACAGATGTTTCTGACGGCGGTAGCAGCTGGCGGCGGACAGTGGCCCCTCCGTGTCCTCACCCTGTCGCTGTAGCCTCGGTTAGCATAGCGGCTAACAACGGCGGGCTCACTGACCTGCGGTGTAGGTGTGTGTGGTGTGAACACGGAGCTGTGACCGGTAAACGCTGAGCCGGAGCCGGTAACCGTGCCGGTTGGACGCAGACAACGAATAAAACAGACAGAGAGTGTGTCAGACTTGGTTAAAGTGGTTCTTACCTTCTGAACAGTCTCCTCCGCCATGTCGTCTGCCCTGTCTCCTGATGACGTCAGCAGCTCACGTGCCTGTCAACGTCCAAAACAAAACGGACAAGTCAGCTTCCGGTGTTCCAGTTAAACTGGTGATCTCGTGAACGTTTTAGCCGCAGATTCGTCATATCCACGAAAATTCTGCTTTTCAAAACTTACACTAAAAATTACAGAACGATAAAAACACATTGGAAAGTGACACAAAATGGAAAGGAGAGAAAAGAAAAAAAATCTACTTTAGTATTTAGTTACTCTGCACGACTTTCCCCTGGTAAAATAAAGGAATTTAAAATAAAAAATCTCTGCTTTTTGACAGTAACACAGAACATACAGTGACAAATCCCTCACCAGTCAAGCAGCATAGTGTTCCCATCAGTTTGATTACATCTCAGACTGGTTCTTTGTTTTGAAACATGCTCCGGGGTAAAAATCTGCTGTTGGTTCCGTTATACCTCCAAGTTCCCAGAGATTCAGAAACAAACCAGTTCTCCTGTTCTGGGACACTAACTTGTCATTTTCTCTATGATGTACGTGCTTTATTTTATCAGGAAGTCACATTGAGATCAAGCTGTCATTTACAAGTGAACTGTGACCCAAAAAATAAATAAATAAATAAATATTAATAGTAGAAATACAAATTGTCAGCAATTTAAATATACATTCAGCTATGTATACATACAAACAAGTGGACGTGTTTATAAGTTAGTATAAGTAACTGTCTGCATTTTTTCTTATTGACAATCTTTATAACAGTCAAAAAGGCACAAATCACACTGAGGAAAAATGCAGAAACAATAGAAACAACTGAGCAACATAGGTCAGAAGAAAGAAAATGAATAAATACATTTTTCATATATATATATTATATTATATTATTTCATTTAAATAGGCATCAAATATATATGTGGCTTTTAATAAACGACATTTATGTGGACTGTAAAAATCATGGGTTTTCTATATATATATATATATATATATATATATATGTAACTGAAACCGGTCTCCTTATATGGGTTTCTTCCAGTCTCGTAAAGTCTCGGGTTGTCTCGCGGTAGTTGACTATGGGAATACGCGAAGAAGAAGCAGTCGGTGAGCTGACTATCAGGGCGGACCGGGTTCAAACCAACAGTTGTTTTAAACGGTAAAATGGACGTCGGGTCCACGTTTCGGTGAGTTCACGGTCCGCAGGCCGCTGCTGACTTCACTACAACATGGACGTAAACACGGTTAGTCGATCTCCCAGAGAGGAGGGGGAGCTCGAAGACGGAGAGATCTGCGATGATGAAACCGAGGAGAGTGTGCCATTCCGGCGGGGGGATGGTAACAGGCCGGGCGGCCGCGGGGCTCCTCCACCACGGACACGAAAACCCCACCAACACCCGCCAAACATGCTGCCACACATGGGCCACCAGCCGCCAGATTTCCGCATCCTGATGCCATACAACCTCGGACCTCATGGACACGGCCCTTTCCCCCCGGGCCACCGGCAGCAGTGCGGGCCGAGCGGGCCCGACCGGCCTCCCTCTCCTCTGCCGCTACCTCTGCCGCCGCCGCCGGGTCACGGTCCACACGGGGAGCCCAGCCCGCGGTCCAGCTTCTGGGAGCGGAGCCACGGCGCCCTGGGCAGGTTCAGGCACCGGTCCATGTCGAACTGTGGCCGCGGGGCCTGGAACCGAGGCAACAGACCTCCCCCTGGTCGTTACGGGCCCGGAGAGAGTCACAGCAACAGGACTGACTCTCCCTCGAGGAAACGTATCCTTCCCAGGTCTCTCTAACTGTTTTATCCGAGTGTAAGCCGCCGTCAGGGGACAGTGATTAGAGTCCACCAGAGGTCTGTGGGGGTTTCACAGGCCACACATGAACCTGGACTGGTGGGTCAGACCAGCACCAGCCACAGAGTGTAGACTAGTCTGACTTCAGGCTCATGGTTGGGTTCTGATAAAACAATAATCACTGCTTTGATAATCGATTAATTAATGACACTGATGTCAGCTTCTGATCAGTATGTCCAGATGTGAAAAGTCTGCGTTCAGTGGTTTTTGATCCTGAGCCGGTCTGATGTGACCTGGATGGGAAAGCTGTGAAATCTTATAATAATGAATATCTATAATAATCTCAGAATGAATGTTTCATGAGTCTGAAGCAGTTTCAAACAGAGTCAGGTTTTTAATGAAGTCCAGGTCTCAGTGTAAATGTGGTTTGAAAACTGCTCTGTTGTTGGAGAAAACAGTGAACGCACCATTGATTCACTTTAATAAACAGAATGAAGCTTTCCTGAATGTGAAACAGTGTTAGTGTCCCGGCTGTAGCTGATGTGTGAGGCTCATTATCACTGATGAATCACACACTGACTTCAGCCTCGTCATCATGAATCAAACAGATAAGGTGGGAAACACCAGCTCGTCTTCATCATACAGATGATCAGCACATTAAGTGATGAGGAAAATAAACATTTTATCTGACACTGATCAGGTGAATTTAACCCCCGTTGTCCCTGTGTGCTAATCTGTCAGGATAACCCTTTAAAGGGCCAGTTGTCCTGTTAGATCACATGTAGGTCACGCTGTGCAGCTGGACCTGTTAAAGCTGCTGTTGCTAAGGAAACGAAACCTAAAGTCGATGACGGTAACAGCTGAGTTAAACCAACTTCCTGTCTGTCGGCAGCGCGGTGGATCACAGCACAGAACAAGTTGAATAAATGCTTTCTGTCTTTTTATGGAGGAGAAATTATTGGATAATCTGTTATTTTCTTTAAACCTACAGAGAGAAGTGAAAACTGTCACTTCCTTATTAAACAATAGTGTTTATAAGCCGCTCCGCTGAAAATATTTCAATTCACATATTTTGTGACAAATAATTTTCTGAGATTTTACAGAATAAAAATAAAATGTGATCCATTAATTAATAAGATAATTGGTCAGATGATGCTAATCGTTATTTGAAGCCAGGTTTGAACAATTAAATATTATGGAAATCACAACGTGACCGGGTGAAATATCCAAATCACAGGAGCTGCGTTTTTTAGATGAAGGTAAAATGTGTCACAACAACAACAACAACAACAACAGACCATCACTGAAGCGTCATGGAGCTGCAGACGCTCCGGTCTCTAGATAGAACATGTTTGTTTGGTACCAGATCCAACAACAATCACATCATCATCATCATTTTTCTTCCTTCACGCCGGCGACAGTCAGAGCGGCGGCCATTTTGTTTTCAGGTTGTCTGTACGTCCGTCTCCTCGTAGACACGATATCTCAGTAACTCCTTCACGGAACTAAACGTTCACTAGGATTCGGAGCTGAGATAATTAGATTTTGGGGGTCAAAGGTCACAGTGACCTCACAAAACAGTTTTGGCCTTGTGAACACCATACCTCCACAACACCTGGAGGGAATCCTTCAGATTTGGCACAAACGTCCACTTGGACTCAAAAACAAACTGATTAGATTTTGGTGCGCAAAGGTCAAAGGTCAGTGTGACCTGACAAAACACTTTAACCATCAGTCAAGCCTTCACAGCATCTCTGACCAACTTTCACACACACGTTTATGTTTTCTGTGACTCTGGATAAACAGGAAGTGTTTGAGTTTATATTTTTTAGTGAAAATGAAATGAAATGAAAAAACGACGCTCCAAATAAGATCATGACTGACTTTGTGTTCATCATCGAGCTCTATGTGCAGCTGTTTCTCTTCCTTAACCCGACCTCAGAGAAGCTTCTGGGCCGGACTCAGACCAGGAAAGCGGCTCACAGTGTTTCCAAACCTGAGAACAGTGTTGACGAGTCCTTCGAGGACTTGCTGTCCAAGTATAAACAGATTCAGCTGGAGCTGGAGTGCATCCGTAAAGAGGAGACCATGGCCCTGGAGCCCAAAGCCTCCCCCGTCAGAGAGGACACCCCAGACAACGCTGCCAGTATTACAGAGGCCAGACCGGCGCCAGAAGCGGCTCACAGTCCGGCGGGACCCGAGGATCCGTCGGAGCTGGAGAAGGCCGAGAGGAAAGTGTTCCAGGCGTTCAACATCAAACCTCTGCGTCAGAAACTGCCCACTCCCGTCAATCTGGACGAGCTGAAGAGGAAGTGGGCGGGGCAGGACGGAGAAGGCGGAGCTGTCAAAAGGGTGAGGGTGAGTGTTTGAGTCACAGGTGTTGAAGCTCAGTGACGGGTTAGCGCTCAGAGGTTTGAGCTCAGGTGTGGTGTGTTTACAGGTGAAGGAGAAGAGAAGATGGACGATGGAGGAGAGACGGAGCAGAAGCCGGAGGTGGAGGTGGAGGAGAAGACGTGTTTGTGCTGCAGCGAGGACACGGACAGAGACGAGAAGGACAAACCTAAAAAGACGTGTTCGTGTCGCAGAGAGTCGTCGGCCTCCAGCGAGGACTCCCTCATCTCTCCTGACAAGGTGGGGCCGGGACCGCCGGTGTGTTCAGTGACCTCTGTAAGAGTCTGTATGTTTAAACGTTGTGTGGCTGTGTGTTCAGCAGCCGGCGGTGAAGGTGGAGGAGGAGGAGCTGTCGGAGCTGCAGCTGCGTCTCCTCGCTCTGCAGTCGGCCAGTAAGAAGTGGCAGCAGAAGGAGCAGCAGGTGATGAAGAAGAGTAAAGACCGACTCACCAGAGCCGCCCAGGAGAAGAGCTCCGCCCCCGCAGCCGCTCCCCCCGGCAGGCAGAGGGTCACCACCAGGTCCGCCTCCTCCGCCACAGCTGCTGCTGCTGCTGCAGAGAGGAACAGAACCAGGTCCAAACCTCTGGAGAGGGACAGAGACAGGACCAAGGCTGGACCCAGACCTCCAGACAGAGACAGAGAGAGACTCCCAGAGAGAGACAGACCAAAACAGAGTCCGAAACCTGGTCCCAAGTCTCTGCTGGAGAGAGGCAGGGCTGCAGGGAAACCCCACCCCAACAAGAAGATGATCAGTCCAGGTGAGAGGATCAGAACGGGTCAGACTGAGCCGGTCTTCACCTGCAGTCTCTAATCAGTGTGTCCTCTGCTCTCAGGCTCAGCCGCCAAGCAGGCGTTCAGGAAGCAGCAGCTGAGGACGTGGAAGCTGCAGCAGCAGAGGGAGCAGGAGGAGAAACGCCGCCAGGACGAGGAGGAGCGGCGAAAACGAGAGGACGAGATCCGGCGAATCCGAGACCTGTCCAACCAGGACGAGCAGTACAACCGCTTCATGAAGCTGGTGGGGGGGAAGATGAGGACGCGCAGTAAAGTGAGAGGCTCGTGTGTGTGTGTGTGTGTGTGTGTGTGTGTGTGTGTGTGTGTGTGTGTGTGTGTGTGTGTGTGTGTCATCGACTGATCAGTTTATTATCAATTCATCTTAATCAATTTGTGCTTTGATCAATAAGAAAATGATGAAAAACAAAGTGACAGTTTGACATCTGTCCTTCAGTCCAGAGACCGTGAACACAGGAAGTCCACAGGTAAACAAGGCCTGGACGCCTCAGGGAACCTCTACCAGTACGACAACTACGACGAGGTGGCGATGGACACGGACAGTGAGACCAGTTCACCAGGTGAGGAGACAGAGCTCCGCCCTCCTTCACCTGTTCAGTCTTTATGTGACAGTCGCAGTTAAACTGCACATTTCCATGATCTCACACCCAGAAATACACGAACCAGTCTCCTCACACATGATCCTCAACAGAACAGAACCAGGTCCAAACTGACAGTGACCATGTGACCTCTGTCTGTTTTCAGTCCCGTCTCCAACACACAACCCGTTCAGCGCCGACGACCCGGGATGTTTCCCTCAGGTGTCACTGTACATGACGGACTCTGCTCAGTTCAGACTGGTACGTGTGTGTGTGTGTGTGTGTGTGTGTGTGTGTGTGTGTGTGTGTGTGTGTGTGTGTGTGTGTGTGTGTGTGTGTGTGTGTGTGTGTGTGTGTGTGTGTATAATGTCTTTTGTGACGTGTGTGAAGTAAACTCTGTCTCTCTTTCCCTCCCTCAGGATTTCTCTCAGCCTTTCCTCTCCCCCATGTTGTCCGGTGTTCCTCCCCCGCCTCCCCCTCTCCCCCCTCCACCAGACGACTTGGAGCCTCCCCCCAAACCTCCCTTTGCCGATGAGGAAGAGGAGGAGGAGATGCTGCTGAGGGAGACCTGTCTGATGTCCATGGCCAACAAGAGGGTGGTGGCGCCCGAGGTGCGTTACTGACTGTGAACACTGGGTGGTGCTGTTGTTGTCCTTTGTATTTATATGACAGTGTCTGTGTGATGATGATGATGATGATGATGTATGTTTCCCTCCAGGAGAAGAGCTCCAGTGCTCCTCCCTCCCCGAGCCGTCAGCCTCCCGCAGGCGTCCAGCAGCCGCCCAGAGGAAACCTGAGCACCGTCAGTCTGAACACGGTGTCTCAGCCACGAGCCAACAAGTTCACCAGAGGTCATCACGCCCCCAGAGCGCCGCTGGTGGTAAGACCCTGAGAAAGACGTGCTCCTGTAACACGCCTCCTCACTGTGTAGTAACACCTGCAGTAACAGGTCAGGTGATCAGATCTCACCTCCTCACGACATGCGTCGTTTCTGTCAGAGATCAGCTGATTCAGACTCCCAGACTTCAATCCTAGATTAGATACAGCGTCACACACACACACACACACACACACAGCGTCACACACACACACACTCACACACACACAGCGTCACACACACACACACACACACACACACACACACAGCGTCACACACACACACACACACACAGTGTCTCACACACACACACACACAGCGACACACACACACACACAGCGTCACACACACACACACAGCGTCACACACACACACAGCGTCACACACACACACACAGCGTCTCACACACAGCAACACACACACACACACAGCGTCACACACACACACACACAGCGTCACACACACACACACACACACAGCGTCTCACACACACACACACACACACACACAGCCTCATGATGTCAGCGTTACCTGCTCTGTTCTCTGCAGCTGCCCAGACACAAGTCCGTGGTGGTTTCTCTCAACGACTCTGACGACAGCGACTCGGACCTGGACGCCTGCAGCTCCACGCAGGCCGTGTTCGGAGGACTGGAGTTCATGATCAAAGAAGCCAGGAGGAGCGTGGAGGTGGGGCTCTGCACCTGCTGGAACACGACCATACAATTAGACAGGCGGGGATACAGGTGTTACAGTCACCTGATCGACGTCATTTAGTCCAAAACATGAGAGTGAAAGGAGGCGGAGCTTCAGTCACATGGTTTCTACTGGTTCTGTAGCTCAAAGTTCAGACAACCAGAGACCATCAACAGTTCTGGTCCCGGTTGATTCACTCAGTTATTGTGTCTTTAAATCACAAACTCGTGTTAATGAAGAGGTCAGCTGATCACTGGCTGATTTTCCCGCCTCACGCAGGTGGGTGTTGTCCTGTGTGAGGACGAGCAGATCTCAATGTAAACACACTGAACAGCAGGAAAGATGCAGATCAATAAAAATCTAATCTTGTCTCTTAATGAAGGTTTTAATGATCTTAATGAGTCGAGAACGAAACTTGATTTTACAAAGGGTGCAGCTTAGTGATTTGTCCAGTGGAATCAATTAAAACACAAGAGAAGATGCTGACTAATCAAATCAAAGAGAAGTAAAACATTGACTGTGATGGATGGAACAGATTTCACCTCCTCTGTGTCTGTGTTGATTCATGATTTGAACCTGTGGTTTCCAGGCTGCGAAGCCTAAAGGAGCCTCCGGATCGGAGAAGGAGAACAACCCGGTCAGGACTCCTGAGGCGCTCCCAGAGGCCAAGAAGGCCGAGTACCGTCTGCTCAAAGAGGAAATCGCCAGGTACCAAGATTTCAATCAAATACTGTCATTAACACACAGAGAGATCAGCTGTCGTTAGACTAACGAGTGACATGGTTGGTGCAGCAGGGAGAAGCAGAAGATGCTGAAGGATCACAGTCCGAGTCCTCGGAGCTCCGCCTCCCCGGCCGGCTCCGAGTCTGTGCTGGATTCATCGGGGAAAAGTGCTGCAGAGGTGAAGCTGAGTGAGGCCGAGCAGAGACTCAACAAGAACAGGTGAGCGACACTGAACCACGAACAACACGTCACACAGCACGAGTTCACACGTGTGGAAACGTGTTGAGCCGTCTGCACCTTTTATCACCTGATCCGTGGACGTACGGTCGGGACATGTCCTTACCACTTTACATTATTACATCGTTGTTGTTTTGTTGTCGTGAGGGTTGTTGTGTCCCTAACGATGCCGAGACCTAAGCTACGCCATGATCTGATCAGAGAAGCAGGTGTCAAAGTGTCGGACTGTGACTCTCACCTGCTTCACAGGGAGCTGCTGCAGAGAGACGAGGCCGTGCTCAGACATCTGCTCCAGCAGGAGCTGAAGAAGAGAGAGTCTCTGAAGGCCGCTGAGGCCAAAGTGGCCAAACTGAGAGAGCAGCTCCAGGCCTCAGACAAGATCGTCAGCGCCAACAAGACGCTGCTGAAGAAGCTGCAGGAACAGGTGAACCGCAGAGGGCCACGCCCACAGCCGCCGTTCACTTCAGTGTGTGGTCTGTACCTCAGTCTGACCTCAGTCTGACCTCTGCTGCTCTGTGCAGGTGCATCGTGTCGAACACAGAGTGTCCATAAAGAAGAGTCTGGCTGTCCGGCTGGAGCAGGAGCTGGCTCAGGCACAGCTCGCTGCTGGGAGAGGATCCAAGCGCAGAACAGACAACCACGCCAACCTGGTGAGGAACACACCTGAGCTACTCTGCTGCCCCCCTGAGGAACAGGCAGACATTTCAGCAGCAACCAACCTGCTGATTGTTTCTTCATTACTTCAGCTTTTACTGCATGAAATGTCCAAATTGACACCTCATATATAAATGTTTAAAACCCCCAAATATTCAGTTTGTAACGAGAGAAAACAGGAAAACAAACGGACATTTTAGAGACTGCTACTACTGCTAATGCTAATGCTACTAATAATAATAATAATTATTATTATTATTACTATAACCTAACACCTTGTGTAACCTGATATGTGAAGGTAATGATCAAGATCGGCACGTTTTTTCTCTCTTTACTACGTTAGCCGTTCGCTAATCGGTTAGCATATGTTTAGTTAATATTACCCGCCTTTAACTGTGAATGTTGCTAAATGACGAATAGAATGGTTTAAGGTTGAGTCTTGACTCGTTCATTAAGACAGGGGTTATACCTGGTTAACTATCTGTTTACTAGGACAGGTGTTTATTTCTGGTCAGTTAGCTGTTGTACATTAGCACAGGTGTGTTATACTTCAGGTGAGGAGCTAATGAAGTGTTGGTTACTGTGTCATTCACAGGTGACTGCACTCCAGGTAAACAACAACGTACATAAATAATATTGTGTCGAAGATGCTCCTCTGCAAATATTCAGAAGTACTTTGTGACTGAACAACAGTCACAGCTCCGCTCAAGCACAGTGTGAGCTGAGCATAATGAGTGTGTAATGAGGCTGTAACTTGGACTGTGTGTGTGTGTGTGTGTGTGTGTGTGTGTGTGTGTGTGTAATCCTGACTATTTGAATCTTTGTGCCCTCTCAGCCCAGTAAGCTGCAGCGTGTGGACGGCGCTCCTCGCGGCTCAGAGCGTCACTTTGCAGAGCTGATTGCTCAGAAGCAGCGGCTGCAGCAGCTGGAGTCTGAATACGCCCTGAAGATCCAGAAGCTGAAGGAGGCTCAGGCCCTGCGCAACAAAGGAGCGACACCAGAGCCGCCTGCAGAGCCGCCAGTACGAGCTTCCACCCCCCCTGACCCTCAGATCCAGATCCCACACCCCTCCCCCTCCAGCCCCTTCCCTCTGCCCCAGCCCTCTCTGCACGACCTAACCCAGGACAAACTCACCCTGGACAGCGAAGATGTCGCTGAGGCCGAAGATCACGAATCAGAACCTGCAACGGCACCGGCACCTGCCCCCGCTGCTAAAGGCCCCCGCCGACACTCCCTCCGTCAGTCCAGCAGCTCCTTCACCAAACCCAACCTGGAGCAGCTGAGCTCCACTCCAGCCAAAGACAGCAGCACCGCCAAACCCGCCAAGACCGCAACCAGCTCCGAGGCTCCCGCAGAGATGTTTGCAGGTCTGGACCTGGACGCTCTGAAGCTGAGGTACCAGCAGCAGGCCCGGCTGGGAGAGCTGCTGCTGACGGAGCTGCAGAACCTGGAAGAAAAACGACGACCGCCCCCCAACTGGACAGGTGACACCAGAACTTTTATTTTTTGATTTTCTGACTCATAGAATACAAGCAGAAGAAACTAAACCAAAGGTACATGGTACGAATATGAAACCAGCCCTGCACCGACCTTCAATCAATATCAGCCTGAAGTCCTGGTGATGCTTGGACTTCAGCTGGACTCAGTCAGTGGTTAAACAGCACTGACAGACAAAACTGATCAAATCCACAACAGACACAGTGACAGCACAACACACACTCAAGTAAAACATTCATTGTGTTTATAGGTGGAACAAGTTAGAATAAATAGTTTTAGCTTATGGATGGAGGACAGTGGATGATGGACGGTGGATGATGGGGGTTCCTACACTAACGCCTGCTGTCTGGGTCTCTGTGTCTGTGCAGGTGCTTCCAGTGGAGATGGAGGCAACAACAAGTCAGTCAGGAAGCTCGGAGCTGAGACCTGTTCCCCTTTGGAGCGTATCACAGCCCTCTGCTGGTCTTCAGATCATACAGGTAGACTCCACATCAACACACTGAAAACTGACTTTACAGCTCCAATAAAAAGTAATTGACTCTCCTGATGTTTTACTGTTTTATGGCCGTGAATCAAAGCAGATTTAATGTGGATCTTCTGACACAGATTAACAGAAAAAGAGCCTTTAATGTCAAAGTGAAAACAGATCTCTGTATAATTACTAACATGTTTGCAGAAGTAATAAGACTGAGCTAACTCCTCACAGCTGCAGTGAACTGGAGTCTGAAGTCACATCATCAGTGACACTGTGTGTGGTCAGAGGTGTCAGCTGGTTGTCCTGTAAATACCTCTGCAGTATGAATACAGGTGTATGTGGAAGGTCCAGCCCAGAGAGAGTCACCATGAAGACAAACACTGAAAAACAACCGTGTGTGTGTGTTGTCTCTGCCAGGTTCAGTCCGTATTACAGGACCAAGGAGAAGTTATCACTGAGCTCCGTCACATACAGCAACAGCCTTGAACCCAGGAAGTGTTTCTGTCGCTTCGACCTCACAGGAACCTGCAACGACGACGACTGCAGATGGTGAGAATCATCACGACCGACTGATTTCACTGTGACAACCTGCTGCTGTCTCCTCTGTGTTTAATGTCTGCGTCCTCTCCCTCTGCACCGCAGGCAGCACATGAGAAACTGCACTCTGACTGGAAACCAGCTCTTCCAGGACATCCTGTCCTACAACCTGTCTCTGATTGGCTGCTCTGACGGCAGCTCGGACGATGACATCAGTGCTGCCACAGGTGAGAGAGAATCATTTCCTCTATAACCTTGTGTATACACAGACTGCTGTCTGAAATGTTTTGTCCTCTGAAGTAGACTCCGGTCAGACTCCGGCCAGACTCCGGTCAGACTCCGGTCAGACTCCGGCTGCTGGTTTTATATGTTCTGTCTGTTTTGTAGAGAAATACATGAAGAAGCTGTTTGGCACAAACAAAGGTCGTATGGGCGTCGACCAGAAGGCCGTCCTCCTCGTCAGCAAAGTGAACGAAAGCAAACGACACGGTGAGTCATCGTCTCTCTGAACGCTCTCGTCACCACGGAAACTGTTTCCAGACATCTGACTTCTGGTCCGGTCTCGTTCTCCAGTTCCTCCCTTCACCACCTGTAAAGACGTGAGGAGGTGGAGGCCCAAGCCGTCGGCTCAGAGCGGCCTCAGCCCAGAGGACGACGGCGAGCACGAGGCCGCAGGCGGAAGCGTCACAGCCGGAGGATACGGTGAGGACGAAGGTCACTGAGGGTTTAATAAAATACTTTATCAGGTTCTTCCAGACAAACTCCTGGTTGGCCTCCATGTTGTCCATTCTCCCTCCGTCTCCCGCTCTGTCTGAATGTACGAGGCTGACTGTGTTCTAAGGTTTGACAGACCTTCATACAAACATGAAATGATTCTGACCAGGATCAGTTCTACAGTTTCAGCTCCTGAACATCTGGATGTTTTATGATGAACAGCTGGAGATAAATCCCTCATGTTTGTGTCTGCGCAGACGACTGCTGTAAGACCAGCCTGTCGGCGTTAGACGTGTGTGTCACATCAGAGGACAAGCGTTACTTCGTCAGCGAGACGGACGACATATCAAACCTGGAGACCAGCGTCCTGGAGAGTCCTCGAGACACTCAGCTGTGGATCAAACTCGCCTTCAAGTACCTCAGCCAGAACGAGACGTACGTCACCGAGCCACCAGCTGATTCTGCCTGTCCTTCCACCTCTGTATACGAGGGTTTAATGTGTCTGTGTGTGTGTGTGTGTGTGTGTCTGTGTGTGTCTGTGTCTGTGTCTGTGTCTGTGTCTGTGTCTGTGTCTGTGTGTGTGTCTGTGTGTGTCTGTGTGTGTGTGTGTGTGTGTGTGTGTGTGTCTGTGTCTGTGTGTGTGTGTGTGTGTGTGCAGGTCTGCAGCAGAGTGTTTGGAAGCCGCTCTGAACACGCTGTCTCGTGCTCTGGAGAGTAACTGTGACAACCCGGAGGTGTGGAGCCACTACCTGTCCCTGTTCTCCAGGCGCGGCAGCAGGGAGGAGGTCCAGGAGATGTGTGAGATGGCGGTGGAGCACGCGCCCGACTACAGAGTGTGGTGGAACGTGAGTCCTCAGACCTGCTCTGAACACCCATCACAGTTTATTCATGTGCATTTCTTCTCACCGTGGGAAAACGTGTCATGTGACGTTGTTGCTGCAGTATTTGAACCTGGAGAGCTCGTTCGAGGGGAAGGACTACGTGTGCGATCGTCTGCTGCAGTTTCTCGTCACAGAGGCGTCGCCGTCTTCGGGCGTCACGGACAAACTGTCCTTCCAGCTGATGGAGTCTCTGCTCTACCGAGTTCACCTCAACCTGTTCACGGGCAGGATGGAGAGCGCTCTGGCCATTTTACAGGTAGAGAGACTTTCCCCCTGATCCTTCCAGCTCATGACACATGAACTGATCCAGAACCAGTCGCTAACATCACGGACCTGTGTTTGCTTTGACAGAACGCCTTGAAGTCAGCCCATGACAGGAGCATCGCCGATCACCTGACAACCAGAGACCGGGCCTTGGTCTGGCTCTCCTACATCCACCTGACGGAGTTCGACCGGCTGCCGTCCGCCCTCTACGACCCGGCGGAGTCCGGTCCGTCCAGACTGGTCAGCAGAGAGTCCTTCCTGCTGCCGTGGAAGACGCCGCAGGACGTCAGCACGCCGCTCGACATCCTCATCGCTCTCTTCCAAGGTACAGAGGCCGACACCAGAGGAAACGCTTCGGGTTCAGGTCTTAGTTCGACTCTGTAGTCTCTGACTCTCTGACGTGGTTTCTCCCTCAGACGCCGTCCTCCAGTGCAGCGACGAGTCTCTGTCTCCGAGCGAGAGGACGCTGGCCTGCCTGCCTCTACACACCAACCTCATCTTCCTCTACAGACTGCTGCAGAGGTGAGTGAGGAGGACTCACCTGCTTCTACTCATGAAGCTCATGATGTGACCTGGTGTCTGTGGGAGGAGCTTGTTTCTTGCAGCTTAAAACCGTTAAAACGTGTTGATTAATGGACAGAAGCTCAAACAGTTCAACAGTTTGTAAGAAGCTGATATTTCGTGAGGCGTCCCGGTGGCCAGGTGTTTAGGGCGTGCTGAACTCTCTCTCCTGTATTTCCTGTCTTTCTCTCTGTCAAAATAAAAGCGTGGAACAGTAAGTCGATGATGTGTTGTTTGCAGCGCTGAGGTCACAATGTGAACAGCGTCTTGTCGACCGTCTTCAGCTCTGTATGAAGACGCCGGTGTTGTTGTCGTGTCCCTGCAGGTACGACGAGGGCGTCGCCCTGTGTGAGTCTCTGCTGGAGGCGTGTCCTGAGTCCTGCGCGCTGCGAGACGCTCTGGCCGACCTCCACATCAGGAAGGGAGACGGCGATCAGGCGGTCAGCATGTGGCTCCACGCTCTGGCCGAGTGTCCCAACAACGCAGAGGTCTTCTATCACTCCTGCAAGTTCCTCATGTCTCAGGTGAGCTCAGGTGTTCACCTGGTTTTTGTATTCGCTTGCGCCGGCGTCAGTCAGAGTGGCAGCCATTTTGTTTTCAGGTTGTCCGTCAGTCTCCTTCTCGTGGACACGATGTCTCAGCGACGCCTTGAAGCAACTTCTTCAGATTTGGCAGAAACATTCACCAGGACTCAAGGACGAACTGGTTAGACTTTGGTGGTCAAAGGTCAAAGGTCAAGGTCACGATGACCTCACAAAACACTTTTTTATTACTCAAGACGTCACACACGGTTCATATCTTCTGTGACTCTGGACGGACAGGATGTGACCTGGAACTAGTCTGAGTGGCGGAGGGATACGACCATGTTCATACAGTGAAACTCGTGTTGTGGAGAAACACGAACAGAAACGTCCGTCATGAGAAAAGAAAAAGACTCTGTTGATTTGACGTGATTGAAACATGTTCCATGGTTGTCTCTGATCACACCAGTTCATGTCGGTGTTTCCCGCTCCACAGGAGAAGTCGAGCGCCGTGGTTCCTCTGTTCCGAGGCTTCGTCCTGTCTCTGTGTGAGGACGAACATGGGCAGAAGAAGCCGGCGGACGTTCTGCGGTACATCGTGAAGCTCTGACACTCGGACAGACACAGATCAAGCAGTAGAATGATACGTGGCGGCAGCCGTGTTACGACCTGAGTTCAGACCAGTTACAGTCTGTTTTTTCTTCCATCAGTCACATCCTGGGTTTCCCCACCGAGGAGCTGCTGCGAGGTCCCGTCATCAAGAAGGATCTTCAGGAGCAGCTCAGTCAGCAGACGCCTCACCTCCACCTGATTCACTGGTGTGTTTCCTGTTACTGCACCGGTTTCTCCCGCTCGTCTCTGAGGAGCCTAATATACAGAAATATATATTAATAATATAAATAAATATATTTATTGTTTCATGAATAAATATTAGAAAAACAATGTGAAGGTTTTTAACAGTGAGAACATTTCCTTTTTCCTGTTAGCTAAATGACTAGCTTAGCCGTTTAGCTTCTCCTGTTAGCCTCTCTGTGACGGCGTCAGTGCTGGTAAAAACCGGGCTAAACAATCCCATTGGCCATGGGCTGTAACAAGCTCTCTGATTGGTTGGAGAGCTGACCAGTGGGTTTTACATTGAATCCTTTTTGTCCAGTAACGTAGAAACTGCTCGAACGTCATGTGTAGAAGAAAATCATTTTAGAGTCAGTGGATCAGTTTTTAGTGACAGATGAATCTATACTGAGCTGCTTCAGTGTGACATCACTTCCTCTCTGATGTCCCTCCAGAATAAAGCTCCAGAGAAACAGAGTCTGCAGAACAGTTTCACAGTAAAACATCATGATACACTGCAGACAGGAAGTGATCACAGCTGATCTCAGGCCGGCGTTCTGTTGTTGGTTCTGTAGAGAACATGTTGTGTGTAGGTCCCTCAGGTGACTGTGTTGTGTTGTTCAGTCGCTGGCAGTGGCTTCACGGCTCAGCGGAGGACACGGTGGACGCCTTTGAGAGAGCGCTGGGATCGGCCATGCAGCTGGACGAGCTTCACAAACTGTGGATGGAGTGAGTGTTATCGATCAGTCGCCAATCAATATCATTAATCATGATGTACTGTAGATGAACACGCCCCTCCCTCCTCAGTTACCTGGTGTTCAGCAGCAGTCAGCTGACTCGTGGTCCCACCAGCTCTCAGTCCAGACTGATCTCAGACCTGGTGCAGCGCTGCCTGAGCACCGTCCCGTCTCGACTGGAGGTTCCCTTCAACCCCGCAGAGTTCTGGAGCTGCTACCGCTTCCACAACAAGGTCCGCCCCCCCACCCACCCCCCGCCCCGCCCCCCTCCACCCCACCCCACCCCCCCTCCACCCACCAGGACCATGTGAACACATTTCCTTTAGTTTAATCTGTTGGTCAAAGCGTTGTGCTCCCACACTGTCAGGACGCTGCCTTGCTCATGAGCACCTGGTCACTGTTGACCTTTGTCTCTGTTCACTGGATCCTCAGGTGGTGTCTTTCTACCTGAGCTGCCTGCCACAGTCCCAGCATGCACTGGTGCTGGAGAGACTGAGATACGCCATGCCCAACAACACTGAGCTGGGCCTGAGGTACACACACTCACACACGACACACATGACACACGACACACACACACGACACACATGACACACATGACACACGACACACACACACGACACACACACACACACACACGACACACACACACACACATGACACACACACATGACACACACACACGACACACATGACACACGATACACACACACACACACACACGGCACACACACTGATTGTCTGTTTTAAAAACAGTGTTAGCTGATAATCATCTGCAGCACAGACAGAGGACAGACAGACAGACAGAGAGACGGACAGACAGACAGAGGACAAAGAGACAGACAGACAGAGAGACGGACAGACAGACAGAGGACAGAGAGACAGGACAGAGAGACAGACAGACAGACAGGACAGACAGAGGACAGACAGACAGACAGAGACAGACAGACACACAGACAGACAGACAGAGAGACAGACAGAGGACAGACAGACAGACAGGACAGAGAGACAGACGACAGACAGACACACAGACAGGACAGAGAGACGGACAGACAGACAGACAGAGGACACACAGACAGACAGACAGAGGACACACAGAGAGACAGACAGACAGACAGACACACAGACAGAGGACACACACACAGACAGACAGACAGACAGACAGACAGACAGACATGTCTCTGAGACAGCAGTGTCAGTGCTGTGTGTGTGTCCAGGTTGCTGCGTCAGGAGTGGCAGGACGGGAACATGGAACACCTGAAGTTCCAGTCCAGGATGTTGAGCAGCAACTGTCCCAGGAGTGTGTCCAGCTGGAGGATGTGAGTACCTGAGACCGCTCCACGTCTTCAGTGACTGTCAGTGTGTCCCTCACACCTGACGGAACTAAAAACGTTCACCTGGACTCGAGGATGAACTGATTAGAATTTGGTGGCTAACGGTCAAAGTTCAAAGGTCACGGTGACCTCACAAAGCATGATTTTGGGTTTGTGAACTCCTGGAGAGAATCACTTCACACTCTCAGACTTCACAGCAGCTATGACAAACTTTCACACAGATGCTTCATATCTTGTGTGACTCTGGACGAACAGGAAGTGACCAGGGACTAGTCTGAGTGGCGGAGGGATACGACCACGAGGAGGAGGTTGTAGTGAGTGTTTGCCGAGTGAGGCTGACGTGTGTCTCTCTCTCTCTGCAGAGCGATAGCTGTGGAGAGGGAGCTGAAGGAGCGATCGGAGGTGAGTCAGTGATGGAGGGATGAGTGAGTGAAACGGGTCTTCTTCTCTTGTAAAAACGCGGCGTGAGTCAGAACCTGCTGCGGCCTGTTGATGATCACTTCCTGTCTCTGGCTCTCTCTGCAGGCTCTGTATCAGCGTCACAGTAATGTGTAGATTAACCTCTGACCTCATCCCACACTGTGTCTGTCCTCGTCCTGTTGAACTGATGCTCCGGCCTCTGCTGTTTGTTTGTTTGTTTGTTTGTTTCTGTTTGTTTGTTTGTTTTTTCTCCCCTCTTTTATTTGATTGTTTTGTTTTTGTAGGTGAGACTTCTCTATCAGCAGGCGCTCCAAAACCTCCCACTGTGTGCTGCCCTGTGGAAAGATGTAATTCACCCCTTCACTTTCTCTAACACACACACACACACACACACACACACACACACACACACACACACACACGCTGTCACCTCACCTGTCTCAGTCACACCTGGTCCGACTGGTACAGGTGAACCTGACGAACACCTGTGTGTCAGGTTCACCTGTACGGAGTCTGAACTGAAGCAGGTGAAGTGACGGGTGGAAACTGTCTCTTTCTCTTGTTTATATCACACCTGTATACACGCATGTTCACCTGAGCCCCCTCACCCCCCCCATCTCCTCTCTCTCTCCTTCCCTTCTTTCCCCTCTCTTAATGTCTGCCCCCCCCCCCTCCTCCGCCCCCCGTCTCCCCCTCCAGCGGCTGCTGTTTGATGCGGCAGAAGGCGGAGCCTCAGAGCGGCTCAGGCGGTTGGTGGACTGGTGTCAGCAGGTGGGAGTGAGTTTAGTCGTTGGTCGAGTTCAGACTGAAGATCACTGACGTCTTTGGCTCCGCCCACTCTACCTCAGACTACACCTGTACTGTTCTCCCCCCCGACAATAACAAAGCAGCTGATTGGCTGCAGATGATTGAGTGAGAGCAGACAATCAGACGAGGTAAGACAGACGTCCCCCCCTCCGCCTCCCCCAGGACTCCTCGGAGGCCCCCCTCCCTCCAGTGTCCACATGTGGACAGCTAATGTCCGTCTCACCTGTACGTAAGTATCGAGCTGCTGAGTGACAGTGTCTCACTTCATGTCCTTCTGTTTCTCTCACTTTCATTTGGATTCATCTCCCTCCTTTTGTTTTAAGTTCCCTGAGGGGGGGGGTGGGGGCGGGGCCGTTAGGTGGGACGGACCGTGACATCTCACTGTGGTGTTTGACCCCCCCCCCCTTCCTCCCCAGTGTGTGTTTTAAAGGATCCCCCCCCCCCCTCCCTCCTGTAGTGATGCTGCATTGTCTTTTCTTTGTGTCCCAGAGGAAAAACAAGACTTTTATTTTGTTAAAATTGATCAAACTGATTATTGATCTGATTATTGATCTGGCTGCGGCCTGCGTAGTATTTTCTATTTGGCTGAGAGAGAGAGAGAGAGAGAGAGAGAGACTGCCACAGAGACTGATCCTCGCCGAGTCCAGCTCCGGGACGTCCTGTAGAGACAGTCAGGACTCGGTCACATGACCTCATGTGCAATTTGTCTTTTTTCTTTTTGTCAAAATTCTGCCAGAGAATCATTAAAGAGTATTGATTATTGATTAGCAAGGAGAGGAGACAAAGTCCTTCACTGTGTTTTTTACATGTTGGATTCAAATGTTATTAAATTATTTTCTAAAGAAACACGAGTGTCTCCTGAGTGTTTATTGTGTCTTATTATTGATCTGTTGATTATTTCCGATTGATCGTTCAGTCAGCACGGAGAAATGCCCTTCACAATAAGAGCATGTCACATCAAACTGAGAAAAACAGAGAAAATTAGACTTTTCAGAGGATAATTATGTAAAAATGATGAACTTTATTTCTATAGCACTTTTCTTATCAAAGTCACGAAGAGCTTCCAGAAAGAAAAAGGGGAATTAGAAAAAAAAACAAACGTAAAACAGAAGTAAGTTTCATGAAAATAAAAATGAAAGTAACTCACTAAATAAGTGAGTTTTAATCAATGAATTTTTCAGCTTCTTGTTTCAAAACTTACATTTCTGTATTTTAAAAGCTTCATGTGATATAAAACACCAGCTGAATCATAAATATTAAGAAAACCATAAATGTTTCAAATGATAATCAGTCTCACTTCATGATTAACAGATAAATGAAGAAAGAAAGAAAAAGCTGCTTCTACTGAAAATAGAACTTTGACTATTACTGATCCAGGAACAGTCTGAAGCTGATACTTGTATTGATCATCACTGAAGACTGATTGGTTCCTTCTCCTTCAGTCAGGATAATGTTACTTTATGATTCAAAACATTTTCTATTTCATCTTATTAACGTTTTAAACTTTGAAGGCGGAGGAAAATGAAAACGTCTGAAATCAGATTCAGGACGAAACTTAATTATATAAACAACAACAACAAAGAAAACAACAGCAATAAGATCTTTAAAAACAGCTTTATTAATGGTTCATTGATCAGTTATTAATGGTTCATTGATCAGTTATTAATGGTTCATTGATCAGTTATCACTTATCTTCCAGGATGACACTTAAATTAATTAAGGAGCTGTCACCTCGTCATCAGGTGTGCGATCATAAAATCATTAATAAATCATTAATTAAAGGTCCAACAGTCGTCCATCAGGTCCAGATGTTCTGCAGATGTAACAGAGGTGATCATTAAGTGATTAAAGACAGAGTGGTGCTGATGTATGAATCATTAATGAAGCTTTAATTAACTGTAACCGACTCTGGGTTGTTTGATTCCCCCTCACATGAAGGTGGAGAGGCTCAGGACTGAAAGCTCCTGCAGTAAGAAACCCTTTACAGTGACTCGCTGAGCCGTGGAGCGAGGACCAGGTGGATCAGAGGGTCCACACAGCAGGACAGAGACCAGAGGACGAGCTCCGCACATGTGGAAACATCTGGACTGAGGAGGGGGAGGAGGGAGGCAGAGGAGCACAGCAGGGTGTGTGTGAGGACGGTCAGAGATACAGGATCCTGAGGGGGGAGACGGGGGAGACGGGGGATGTGGGTGAGGACCATGAACAGGAAGCAGAAGGTGTTGAAGAGGACCAGAGCAGAGCTGTGAGTCCAGAGACCCGTCTCCATGACAACCAGGGTCAGAGCGATGCTGCAGCACACCACACAGCTGATCTGAAGACAGCTCCGGGTCCTGGTGTTACCCCCCACCACGGCCCCCACCATGACGAACACACACACCTCAGACAACAGCGAGGACAGGAACGGTCCCGGTCCCGGATCCTGGACGAGGCCCGATCCACAGAGACCCGCCAGGAGGCGGAGCCAGAAGAGGACAGAGGGGAGGCGGGGGGAGGAGGAGGAAGAGGGGGGAGGTGCGGGGGCCGAAGGGAGGAGGAGGGTGGAGAGAAGGACCAGCAGGTTGAACACGACGGAGACGATGAAGATGAAGTGAAGAGAGTCCAGACAACAGGTGGACAGACCTGCAGGTGGAGACAGGTGAGACATTTAGACCAGGTGTCCCTCAGCTGACTGACAAAGGACTGTGGGTAATGTCTCAGACTGGATGTGAGTGTTCTTACTGCTGTTGTCCTCAGTGTCTTCAGTGTCCTCAGTGTCCTCAGTGTCCTCCAGGGTCGAGGACTGGACACAGTGAAGAAACACGCACCAGCAGAAATTCACCTGCAGCTCTGAAACTCTGAAAGACGGCGAGAGACAGAGCGAGACAGAGAGAGAGACAGACAGAGAGAGAGAGAGAGGCAGAGAGAGAGACAGACAGAGAGAGCGAGACAGAGCGAGACAGAGAGACAGAGAGAGAGAGACAGACAGAGAGAGACAGGGAGAGAGACAGAGAGAGAGACAGACAGAGAGAGCGAGACAAAGCGAGACAGAGAGACAGAGAGAGAGAGACAGAGCGAGACAGAGAGAGAGAGACAGGGAGAGAGTGAGGACTCAGTCATGTCTGCTGTATGTACCAGGTGTGTGTTGTTACCTGAGTTTGATGCGTCTGTGTTGAAGTATTTGGATTAAAGTGTCTTTAATAAACTGCTCATTAACGCACTCACAGGGTTTCCACTGGGCTGGTTCCAGTGACGTCCGTCAACTCTGTGATGCTGCTTCCTCTCAGAGACCTGAGACACAACAGAGACACAGACAGACAGAGACACAGACAGAGACACAGACACAGACAGACACAGACAGACACAGACAGACACAGACAAAGACAGAAACACAGACAGAGACACAACAGAGACAGACAGAGACAGAGATGAGGACTCATCACAAACACTCAGCACTAAATTGTCTTCACCTTTTAAATGTGTCTTTTCCTCTGACAGATTTTTACCCATTGGACAATTTTCTGTGATTTTACAATATAATCCTGTTTTTGACTTTGAGGACGTCAAAGTCACAATTCTTAATATCAATTAAATATCACTTTAAATAATTAAAATGATGTTTATGCTGACGAGGTTTTGTTCTAATTCAGCAGGACTTTTAATTTGTAAAATGTTGGTAAACTGTGAAGGGTTCATTTTTTACAGCGAACTAAATGTTGTAAAAACGTTTGATTTGACACCTGGATCGTTCATATGGGAAAATTGTTGGTGAATTTATTGCAAAAAGTGACACTTCTTTGGCAGAAATGTCAGCCATCTTGGAAATGGTGACCATGTTAAAGTTTTACTTGAATCCACACTGAAAGATTCCTCCTGAAACATGAAGTTATCTGCTGCATATTTTATGCTTTTAATCGTGGTCCTACATCTGTTTTTATCCTTGTTTATTTTATCTGGTGTTTTTTACTTTTTATTCCTCCGCACCAGCGACAGTCAGAGCCGCCATTTTGTTTACAGGTTATCTGTCTCAGTCTCACGATATCTCTGGAACGCCTTGACGGAAATCGTTCAACTGGACTCAAAGGTCAAAGGTCAAGCTTACAGTGACCTCACAAAACACTTTTTAGCCATTACTCAAGACTTCACACAGCTATTATGCAAAATGTCACACAAATAGTTCATGTTTTCTCTGACTCTGGATAAACAGGAAGTGACCTGGAACTATTCTGCGTGGCGGAGGGATACGACCACGAGGAGGTGACTCTAGTTTATTTGATGTGTTTAGATTTGAATTCTTTCAGTTGATTTTATTCATTTTGATTGTGAATCGCTTCGTGACGAGAGTCTGGGAAAAGTTCTGTATAAAAAACTGTGACACTGGCTCCAGAAACACGAACAGCGTGAGACAGCGGAGGAGGATGAACCACAGACACAGACTCCATCATCTCATGAGCGGGAGTTAGATCCAGATGTGCGGAGGACAGAGGACACGTACAGAGTCCTGAGCTCAGGAAGCAGCTGGAGAGACGAGGGTCCGACAGCGTGAAGAGGATTGTTCTGGATGTTTCTGTCAAACACAGGAGACACTGACTGAGTTAACGATCATGTGACCAGTCAAAGGATCATGTGACCAGTCAAAGGATCATGTGACCAGTCAAAGGATCATGTGACCAGTCTGAGGAACCCACATGGTCTGGAGAGAGGGGTTTCCAGTGAAGGCGTCCTCTGGGACGACCAGGATGTTGTTGTTCTGGAGGTTTCTGTGAGTGGACGGTCAGAGAGGATTCAATCAGAGAGGTTATTGATCTGTGTGTGTGTGTGTGTGTGTGTGTGTGTGTGTGTGTGTGTGTGTGTGTGTGTGTGTGTGTGTGTGTGTGTGTGTGTGTGTGTGTGTGTTGTGTGTGTCCTCACAGGTCTCTCAGGCTGCTCAGGGACCTGATGGCTGCAGGGAACCTGTTGATCCTGTTGAAGCTCAGATCTCTACAGAGACACAAACGTCACATCAACAAGATCCATGAGACCAGGAGGAGGAGGAGGGGGGGGGGCAGGAGGAAGAGGTGGTGGGGGGGGGGGGGGCAGGAGGAGGAGGGGGGCAGTTGTGTATTTGTGTGTTGTGTATTTGTGTTGTGTGTTGTGTATTTGTGTGTTGTGTATTTGTGTTGTGTGTTGTGTGTTTGTGTGTTGTGTATTTGTGTGTTGTGTATTTGTGTTGTGTGTTGTGTGTTGTGTGTTGTGTATTTCAGGTGAACTCACAGCGTCTCCAGCTGCTTCAGTCCAGTGAAACTCCTCCGGCCCAGAGAGTGGATGCGGTTGTCATGGAGATGTCTTCAGGAACGAGACAGTGAGAAATAAAAACGAGTGCATGATAAAACAGATTAATTTCATTGGTTCTAATTAACATGTGAAAACTAACTCCTCGTTAAAGATCCTGTTCTTTTCATTTAGACTTTTTCATATTTTAATGCTTCAAATAAACAGGAAGTGACTGTGAAAACTGCCTCCATGAGACCAGGACTCAGGGTGGACCAGGACTCAGGGTGGACCAAGACTCAGGGTGGACCAGGACTCATGGTGGACCAGGACTCAAGGTGGACTAGGACTCAGGGTGGACCAGGACTCAGGGTGGACCAGGACTCAAGGTGGACCAGGACTCAGGGTGGACCAGGACTCAAGGTGGACCAGGACTCAGGGTGGACCAGGACTCAGGGTGGACCAGGACTCAGGGTGGACCAGGACCTGCTTGTGTCTGTGGTTTCAGTTTTATAAACCTTTTCCGCTATGCATCATCAGCTGACCCCAGTACATGAACATGCTACATGCTAAATGCTAACAGTCTGTAAACTCCTGCTGCAGTCCTGTAAACCTCTCTGACCAGTGGTGGGAAGCCAGAGAGGGATCAGGTTCCTGCTGCTGCACCAGCGCCTCCTGCTGGTTGGTCTGAGTAATTACATGTTTGTGAAACTGGAAACAACAAGATAAGCAGGTCCTGTTAAACCCTGAGTCCTGGTCCAGGTCCTGTTCTAACCCTGAGTCCTGGTCCAGGTCCTGTTCTACCCTGAGTCCTGGTCCAGGTCCTGTTCTACCCTGAGTCCTGGTCCAGGTCCTGTTAAACCCTGAGTCCTGGTCCAGGTCCTGTTAAACCCTGAGTCCTGGTCCAGGTCGTGTTCTACCCTGAGTCCAGGTCCTGTTAAACCCTGAGTCCTGGTCCAGGTCCTGTTAAACCCTGAGTCCTGGTCCAGGTCCTGTTAAACCCTGAGTCCTGGTCCAGGTCCTGTTAAACCCTGAGTCCTGGTCCAGGTCCTGTTAAACCCTGAGTCCTGGTCCAGGTCCTGCTCAACCCTGAGTCCTGGTCCAGGTCCTGTTAAACCCTGAGTCCTGGTCCAGTCCTGTTAAACCCTGAGTCCTGGTCCAGGTCCTGTTAAACCCTGAGTCCTGGTCCAGGTCCTGCTCAACCCTGAGTCCTGGTCCAAGTCCTGTTAAACCCTGAGTCCTGGTCCAGGTCCTGTTAAACCCTGAGTCCTGGTCTCTCAGGGAGGTGGACTCAGAGGGACTCACAGCACCAGCAGCTGGCTGAGGGCGGAGAACGCTTGGTCGGGGACAGAGCTGATGGAGTTGAGGGCGAGGGTCAGGGCGTGCAGCTGCGTCAGAGAGCTCAGAGCGAGGACAGGAACCTCCGTCAGACGGTTATCGTCCAACCACAGGTGACGCAGAGACGTCAGGCCTCTAAAGGACGAGGCGGCAGGACGGGAGATGAAGTTCGCGTCCAGACGACTGGAAGAGAAGAATCAACATGTCTCCGCTCCTTCATTTCATTTCATTCTTTCATCAAAAGTTTTTATGAAACTTTGAGTTTGTTTTATTTTCCCACGATAGAAAATATTTTCATGTGTCTTACCTCTTTGTTTTTCTTTTTGTTTTTACTTGCTGTTTTCTTATTTACCTTTTTCTTTCTATTTAGCTTTGAAACTAGCTGTAGTGTGTCAGTTGTGTGTCTGTTGTTGTGTAGTTGTTGTGTGTCTGTTGTTGTGTAGTTGTTGTGTGTCTGTTGTTGTGTAGTTGTTGTGTGTCTGTTGTTTGTCTGTTGTGTGTCTGTTGTTGTGTAGTTGTTGTTGTGTCTGTTGTTGTGTAGTTGTTGTGTCTGTTGTTGTGTAGTTGTTGTGTGTCTGTTGTGTGTCTGTTGTGTGTCTGTTGTGTAGTTGTTGTGTGTCTGTTGTGTGTCTGTTGTTGTGTAGTTGTTGTGTGTCTGTTGTGTGTCTGTTGTGTGTCTGTTGTTGTGTAGTCGTGTCTGTGTGCGTGCTGACAGACTCTCAGTGTCTCCATCAGGGTGGTCTGACTCCACACATGCTTCAGCTGCATGGTAGTAATTTTTGTGTGACAGTCTGTGACAATGACTCAGGCTCGACCACAAACAGACTCGTGCCCTGGTCTCCAGAGGTGTTAAGTGTCGGCAGCAGAGCGTCTGGTTGACACCGAGCAGGGAGCGGCAGGTAATCCTGTTCAGACCTGTTCATGGCTGTTTACTCTCTGCAGCAGCACGATGTCATGTGATGCTGTCAAGGTTCGAATTACAGGGAGGGAAGTTACTGTTAACTAACTAATGTTAGCTATTTTCTAACTTTAGCTTTAAGTTATGGTTCAGTTAACCAATGTTAGCTATTTCTAACTTTAGCTTTAAGTTACAGTTTAGCTAACTAATGTTATCTAGTTAATAACTTTAGCCTTAACTTACAATTTAGTTAACTAATGTTAGCTAGCTGATAGCAACCATATATTTCCAATGTTAGCTTGTCATTTCATTACCAACGTCTAATGTTAGCAAACACTGTAAGACAATGGAGGGTCAGTTGTTGTAGAGATCATTTTTGACATCACTAGAGTTTATTGTTCATGTTAATAGTCTTTTGTGAGTCTGTGGTGGTTTAGTTACTTTTTTGGTTTTAGGTTTTTAAGAAACAGCCTCTTAATTTTCACTCAGGAATTCAGGATTTGAATTTGGTTTGGTGATTGAACAATATTAAAATACATGTGTGACGAAGGCTCAGTAATTGTACCAGCAGTGGTGGAAAATAATTAAGTAAATTTCAACTTCTTTAGCTTCTTACATCTTACAAAAAGCAGTGTTTGATCGGGGTTCACAGTCCAAAAAAAAGTTTCCCTCTAAATTTCTCACATGGTTTCATTTCTATAAATGTTGAAATGATCAAATATCTCACCACTGCTACTACTGCTTGCTAATGCTACTGCTAATGCTACTGCTACTACTGCTTCTACTGCTAATGCTACTGCTAATGCTACTACTGCTACTACTGCTTCTACTGCTAATGCTACTACTGATACTTACTACTGCTACTGCTAATGCTACGACTAATACTTACTACTGCTACTACTACTGCTACTGCTAATGCTACTACTGATACTACTGCTTCTACTGCTAATGCTACTACTGATACTTGCTAATGCTACTACTGATACTTACTACTGCTACTACTGCTACTGCTAATGCTACTGCTAATGCTACTACTGATACTTACTACTGCTACTGCTGATACTACTGATACTGTCACCAGTCAGAGCCCCAACAGTAGACCTGACCCCCCCTTTTCCCTTTTTCCCTCGGCCACTGTGATGAAGAAGGTAGAGATTAGTTGAGTTAGTAAATGTTAGTTGAAGTTAGGTAAAGGTTAGTTAAGGTTAGTTAAACTCATGCTGAGTGGATGAGGACTCACAGAGATTTCAGGTTCTTCAGGTTCTCTAAAGCCTCAGAGGGAACCCTGCTCAGCTGATTGTTCTGCAGATCTCTGTGTGAGAACGAGACAGTAGAACATGTTTTAATGTGTTTGACTGAGTCAGATCAGCTGTTCCTGTAATCTACTACTGTAACTACCCCCCCCCCCCCCCCAGTGTCTGAGTGGAGACAGGTGTGTTTTAATCAGAGCCTCACCAGCTGCATCCGATCCTGCAATCAAGACTTGTACAAGGACCCCCCCCCCCAAACCACCACCAGCACCACCCTAACCCTAACCCTCCCCCTCCCCACTCTGTTTGTGGAGGGTCCGCCACATTAAGTATCACTCCAAACCAATTACCCTGCAGTGGGGGGGGCGAGTGGTAAATGAGTCTGCATCGACGCAGGTTCAGGCCACACAAGGTGCAGCAGCGCTCACAAACCTACAGCTGCTGGTTTCTCTGGGATTATTAATAAATCATTAGTTCCTTAGTAAGTTTCCTAAATCATCTTCCTGTCACTGTTCATAAAGAATCACAAACACAGGAGAGAAAACTGTTCAGATTATTCTCCTCACTTTCCTTCAGGGCTTCCGTAGTCGCAGCCTCAGTCTAAAGAGTTTATTCATTTTAACTTTAACCCTCTGCTCACTTCTCTCTCTCCTTTCTGTTCATTAGTTTGTGCTTTAATTCTGTTTCACTGCTGCACAACCAGTTATCCAAACAAAGTAACTGTTGATAGATTGATTGATTGATTGATTGATTGATTGATTGATTGATTGTTAATTGGAAGGCAACATGTGAGTAGATGGAGACAGAAGCAGCACATACAGCAGCCTCAGCCCGGTGAGTCCAGCGAACGCCTCTCTATCGATCTCTGACAAACTGTTTCCTGCCAGTCGGCTGCAGGAGAGAAACAGGAAACACAGTTAATGGAGTTTAAAAAAAGATAATTAATGGATTGATCAATATTGAGATTATTTTTATTTCATGTAAATGTCTGAACATTTCCTGAACCTTTAATTATAAACTCTGAATTTAAATCATCTCTGAACTGAAACTCAATTTTTCATGAATTGGAAAATAACCAGAGGTTAAAAAATAAACCTGCAGGTAAAAACACAGACGTCAGGTCGGACGCCAACGTGCTCTGAAACACAAAGAGGAAAGTTTTTACTGAATCTTTTTGAAATAGTTTTGAATGGATCAAATGAAAGTCACTGAGTCATGAACTGAAAAACACGAAGTCTGAGATAAATGTGTCGGCCATTTCTCTGCTTCTATTTTATTTCTTTAAGTTTCTTTCATCTATTCAAAGTTTATATTATATGAACTTTTTTTTTATACTAAGAAAACTTTGAGACACTTTAATGAAGTTCATATTTATTCATTATTCAGCAGTTTCTTTTCAGGATGTTATTAAAATGTTCTTCAGTGTGTTTCAGCTGCATCACAGTCTGATAGAAACTGACAATGAAGCTGTTTATTTAAAATGAACGAAAGATTTGTTTTTGATTTTATAAACTTCAGTCACTGGATTAAAAACATCTTTAATTATTTTCTTCTTCTTTGGTTTTGCTTTTGTCAGGCGTCACAGACCAGCAGCAGGATGAATGTATTTATTAATATATAAACAGAATAAATAAAATCAAGAACTGACACGACAGAAGTTTAATTTCCACAAAGACATAAAATATTTAAAAAGTGAAAAACAGACAATTTCCAGCATGAGAATAAAAACCCGTTTGTGTCTGAGGAGTTTATTATTCCACAGAGAAAACAGGACACACGTACTTTATTATTTATTTTAATTAAATTAATTATGTGCTGTTAAACATAAAGATGAGTCGGCCTCTGGTTATTATGTGTTTATTCAGATCCTGGACGGGTTCTAACATCATTTAACAAGCAGAATAAATTATATTTTATTTAGATTCTTGTACTAAATGAGTATTTTATATATTTTATATATTTTTATAAAGAAACTTCTTTCAGTTCTGAGAAAATGGAAAAGGACTTTGTCTCATCAGCCTGTTGATGTAAAACCTGTGAACATGATTTTTTTCCATTATATTTATTAATATTAATTTAGGATTTTATTTAGAATTGTCTTTATTATTATAATATAATACAATTGTATTAATAAACATCACTTTTGAATCAGTGTTTTATCATAAGCAGATAAATCACAGCTTCATGTTTCCACTGATGATTTTCAGTCTGTTAAAGTTTTACAAATCTCCTTCTTACATCTGTGTTTATTTAGATTTTTATCTTTTTAACTTTTCTTTCCAAACCATTTAGATTCTCGTCACGGGGAAAAGACTGTTGTTGTTGTTTGACCTGAACGTTTCAATTCAAGTCGTTTCTGTGGGAATTATTTCCTCAGCTGTTCATCAGCTGCTCAAACACTTTCAGTCGTTGCCGTTACAGTTATGAATTATTGTCTTTATTATATTTACCAACCGAACATGATTTACGATGCTTCAAATCCTCTTTCTGCCTTAAAACCATCAGTCACTTTCCAATAAAAGTCCCTGTTCATTTATTCTTCCAGTCTTTGTTTGATCCTAAAATCACTGAGATTCTACAGAAATCTACTTTAAACTTTAGTTTGATAAAAAGCTCAAATGACATGTTTCACATATTGAGCTGCTTAATATGAATCAGGATCAGGATCAGGATCAGGATCAGGATCAGGATCAGGATCAGGTTTGTTGTAGGTTTTCACGTACAAGAAACAGAAGAAATAAATATAAAGAAAGATAAAGCAGGTTCTGCAGGTCAGAGAGTCAAAATATTAATATAAAGATTTTACAATAAAATATTTACTATAAAGTGTGAAATAATATGAAACATAAATATAATACAAATGTGTACAAAGATATTTATTGTTTTAATTGTTTATAATCATTAGAAATACCTGCACATGGTGTTTTTCATTGGCTGGATTTTTTTTTCATTTTTTATACCTTAATAAAAAATTCTAAAATATTTTACAGTTGTTTTACTTTATTTACTGAGTTTTTAAAAGACAGTTAATGTGGTTTAAACTGTGGATCACGTTTCTCTGTTTGACACAAAACACATTCACACACACATCTTTAATATTCACTGCGACTCAGGCGCCAAACGTCTGTGTGTGTGTTTCCGTTAAACACTGAATAAAAACTCACACATTTACATTAAAAACACAAAGTGACTGTAAATCAGACACTTGTTACATCTACACCTAAAAAATCAAATGAAATGAAATATAAAAAGATAATTTGCTCATAAAACACAGAGCGATTGTTTCACTCTCAAAGACTCGTCGTCTGAATATTTCATCTTCAAATCATTTAAATAAATTATGAAAAAAAACAAGAAGCGCTTTTCAAACTTGTTCATCCGTCTGTAAATGATTAAATCCAACAAGTGAGACTGAAGCAAAGTTTCTCGTCCAAATGTTGATTTTACTCATTAAAAGTGTCATTTTGATACAGCAAATTAATTCCTGTTTATACATGATGTTGAAAATGAAATGAAGTTTTTTCCATAAATTTTGTATATTTCCAGATATGTAAATATGTTTTAATTTAGTCAGCATGATTATACTTTATTGTCCCTGTGGTGAAATCTTCTCTTCAAGTTTTTATTAAATCAAAATTTACATGTGAGAGAGAAAAAGTAAAACACCAAAGACTTTTTTACCTGTTTCAACAAAGGAAATGAAATGAAGAGAATCTCCGTGATTGGATCCTCAGAAAGGAGAGAGAGTCGTCTGTACTCACAGGGACGAGGTGAAGCTGCTCAGGTTGGAGGGAACAGATCTCAGATCAGCATCCACACAGTCCACACTCTGCAGCATCCCAACACCTTCACACCTGCACAGGGCGGGACAGGTGCTCCTCCGCCCCCCGCCTCCGACCACCCCCACACAGGTGAGAAAGAAAACAAGGAGGCTGATCATACCTGCAGAGGAGAGAAGCCACCAGCCGCCTCCAGGCGAGCGGCAGACTGAACCTCAGCCCGCTGAGCAGAGGACAGGTCCCCGCTGGAGGGAGGAGGGAAACCAGCTGCAGGTTATTCTGGACGCTCTGCTGCCATCTCCTGTCTCCTGACCGGTACTGCAGAGACCCCTCTGTAACCACCAGGGGTCGTCATGGAGACGGCGCTTTAAAGGATCGTTATAACTTGGATCAACGTAGTTTGTAGTTTATCCAATAAAAACTACAACTCTGAACTCTCCATGTTCAGTCCATCACTGAGAAGAAGAAGAAAAACATCAACACAAACAAATTCATCTCAAAGACAAAGACTTTTATTTTATTCTGGAAATACAAAGTAAAATTCAAATAAACTAATTAAATACAATTAGATTAACATTAACTTTAACTATTTACTGAATGTTACATAATGTTACGTTCCAGCGTGGTTCATCTCTATGATGAATTTATTGATATGTTTTAATGTATCAGCTCATGTTGTTGTATGTTGTTCATTATGTTGCAGCGTCACATCACCTGACGCTACTTGGCATTATGACGCCGTGTAGTTCGAAATGACACGTTGCGTTACTCTGTGTTATGTTGAGTTCATTATGTTACATTGCATTTTATTTGCTTTATGTTGCGTCACGTCACGGTGCGTGTTGTTGTCAGGAAGATTCCAGCTGGTCCTGCACTGACCATTAATATTTCTACAGAGAAAAACTGTTATTTTACAGATTTCTGAAACTTGTACTCTACATGTGAGGGAGAAATATTGTTTCTGCACTTTTATAAAATAACCTGAGTGGATGTACTTAGTTACTTTCCACCAGTTTTTCACTTTGTTATTGTACATTATACTGTAATATTTAATATTGTAGTGTTTATATATTTTATATTGTAGTGTTTTATAGTTTTATAGTGTTGAGTTTCTTCACCACAGAAACAGTAAACCACCGTGTTCTCTGTGACTTTAAGCTCCTAAAGACAAAAACATTTCAGAAACGTTTCTGAGGTGAAACCGTCTGACTGTCCTCTCTGACCGGACCCGGTCTGACCGGACCGGACCCGGTCTCTCCGTCCTCTCTGCCCAGACTCCAATTCTTACTGTTAACTTTAATTCTTGCGCGTTTTGCTTTCTTCCGTTCTCCATGTCATCCCCACTGCAGGAAGGCCAGTCTCGACTTGGAAAAACACGATCAAGCCATCCGCCTCTGTGTTTTGTGGTTTTTCGCTTTTTACCAGCGATTACGGTAAAAGTTTGAAATACTTGATTTCAAAATAAAAGCGACCATCCCATTTTCGTTTTCACATTCACTTAGTCATGATCAAATTAAAAAAACAACGTAATAATGAATAAATATTAAATAATAATGATGATATTGAATTTCTAAATTAAAGTCCTCTAAAATGTCACAAACAAGGAGTCTGTGGAAACACTTCATCTTTATTTCAGTCTGAAATCATCGGAAAATTCCTCATTTATGACTTTTTAGAGGGCTTTAATTCAGAAATTCAATATCATCATTATTATTTAATATTTATTCATTATTGCGTTGTGTTTTTAATTTGATCATGACTAAGTGAATGTGAAAACGAAAATGGGATGGTCGCTTTTATTTTGAAATCAAGTATTTCAAACTTTTACCGTAATCAGTGGTAAAAAGCGAACCACAAAACACAGAGGCGGATGGCTTGATCGTGTTTTTCCAAGTCGAGACTGGCCTTCCTGCAGTGGTTTTAGAGGGTGTGGTTTGGTGCACGGAGCTTTATTTCAAAAGAGTTGCAGTCAACCTTTCACTCTTCACCTCAGCTGCTGCACCTACGTCAACAGAAACATGGACAATGACTCAGGTAAGTTCAAGTCTAAACTGTGTCCATGTTTTAAAGTACCATCATTTCATGTAAAACTGTGATCACTATGGAGCAGGGGTATCACAGGAAAAGTAATAAAGCATTTCCATAGTTTCAAATTTTAATAGTCATTAAAAACAGGAATTGTAAAAAGAATGTATAAATGAATTATTGAATGAATTAATCCAGCAATAAATATTCTGATTTAAAAATGGATTTACAAAAACAGCATCAAACACTCAACATTAAATAAACTATTATAAATACATTTATTAATTGATGAATGCTTTATTACTTTTCCTGCGACATCCCTGCTCCTCCATACATCACTGCTGAAGCTAGTATTATTTGATAGAGACAGGTACTTCAATAGATGTAGAATGGATAGAACTGCAGATTTATTATTTGGTGCCTTTGACTACAAACTCTGGAGCACTCCGACATTTATACAGGTGTTCAGATAAAAATCATGATTTCTTGGAAGATTTGGGGCATTAGTCTGCAAAAGAAATATGAATAAAACCCCAGCAGGTACAGTGTGTGTACAACCTGTTGTACGTTCTTACTCAGTGTCACTCGATCTTCTCCACAGGACCCAACATAACTAATGACGAGGAGCTGAGGATGGTGATGGTGGGGAAGACTGGGATTGGGAAGAGCGCCACTGGAAACACCATCCTGGGACGAAAGTGCTTCGACTCCAAGTTCAGTGCTAAGTCCATGACGGTCGACTGCTCTAAAGGCAGAGCTACGGTAGATGGACAACAGATCGCTGTCATCGACACCCCCGGCCTGTTTGACACCAGGTTTGACGAGGAGAGAACACAACGGGATTTAAATCAGTGCATCAATTACGCTGCTCCCGGACCCCACATCTTCCTGGTGGTCATCAGGCTGGGCAGATTCACAGACGAGGAAAAGCAGACGGTGCAGAAGATCCAGGAAATCTTTGGCCAGGCTGCAGACAGGTACAGCATGGTCCTCTTCACTGGTGGAGACCTTCTTGAAGACACCACTATTGAGGAGTTCTTGGACACATGCTTAGACCTTCAGGAGCTTGTGGGCAGATGTAACGGCCAGTACCACGTCTTCAATAACAAGCTGAAGGATGAGGAGGCTCGCTCTCAGGTCAGTGAGCTGCTCCACAAGATCAGGAACATCGTCGCGAAGAACGGGGGAAGCCACTACACCAGCGAGATGTTCCAGGAGGCCGAGAGGGCGATCGAAGAGGAGAAACAACGAATCCTGGAGGAGAAAGAAGAGCAGATCCGTAAAGAGAAAGAGGAGGTGGAGAGGCAACTTCAGGAAGATTTCCAAAAGGAGATGAAAAAAATTCGTGATCAACAAGCAAAGGCCAAAAAGGAGGAGATTGAAAGAATGATGAAAGAATTAGAGGAAGAGCATGAAAGGAAAATGAAAGCGGAAAAGAAAAGAATTGAAGAACAAAGTGAAAAAGAGGCCAGGGCTAAGGCTGAAAAGAGTGCACATCAGAGCGGCTGGTGTGTGATCCTGTAATAAATTCAACAAAACCAACTCATGTTAGCTTCTAACCTCAGTGCAGCTCATCTTCATGTCAAGACAAATTAAATCTTTTTGAACAAATGTTCTACTAAAACTAGAATCACCTCCTCGTGTTGTATTGTATATTGTTGTATCCTGTTTACCCAGAGTCATAGAAAATATGAACCATTTGTGTGAAATTGTTATAGATTTTCACTAGAATATAGTATGCATTATAAATATACTGAATGTTAAACTTATATAATCCGATGAAATAGCTATAGTCACAACTGAGGTTAGATTTGTTGCTGTTGTTGTTTGGGTTCTTCTGCCTTTGTTCTCTTGTATGCTTATGCTGTTTTGTCAAAGCACTGTAAACCCTTGTTTTAAAAGAGGCTATATAAATAAAGGAATTATTATTATTTGTATATAAACCAGCCTCTGCTGAAGTAGGATTGTTATAGAATTGAACCTGGAGGGAATAAAGTTAGAAGAAATGGTCTGAAGGCCCCTGGAGCAGTGGTGTTGGAAGAAGCAAGCAGCCGTAGTGAGACCCAGGTTGAGGATAGACAGGAGACCCAGGTTGGGGATAGACAGGAGACCCAGGTTGGAGATAGACAGGAGACCCAGGTTGGAGATAGACAGGAGACCCAGGTTGGAGATAGACAGGAGACCCAGGTTCAGGATACACAGGAGACCCAGGTTGGAGATAGACAGGAGACCCAGGTTGAGGATAGACAGGAGACCCAGGTTGGAGATAGACAGGAGACCCAGGTTGGAGATAGACAGGAGACCCAGGTTGGAGATAGACAGGAGACCCAGGTTGAGATAGACAGGAGACCCAGGTTGAGGATAGACAGGAGACCCAGGTTGGAGATAGACAGGAGACCCAGGTTGGAGATAGACAGGAGACCCAGGTTGGAGATAGACAGGAGACCCAGGTTGGAGATAGACAGGAGACCCAGGTTGAGGATAGACAGGAGACCCAGGTTGGAGATAGACAGGAGACCCAGGTTGGAGATAGACAGGAGACCCAGGTTGAGGATAGACAGGAGACCCAGGTTGGAGATAGACAGGAGACCCAGGTTGAGGATAGACAGGAGACCCAGGTTGAGGATAGACAGGAGACCCAGGTTGAGGATAGACAGGAGACCCAGGTTGGAGATAGACAGGAGACCCAGGTTGAGGATAGACAGGAGACCCAGGTTGAGGATAGACAGGAGACCCAGGTTGAGGATAGACAGGAGACCCAGGTTGGAGATAGACAGGAGACCCAGGTTGAGGATAGACAGGAGGCTTCTGGACACCTGGCACTACTACTACACCCAGGATCCCTGGTTTGGGGAAATTCCACGCGGGTCTGACACCCTAAGAACCTAAGAAGGAACTATATATGATGATGCACAGGCTCTCTGTCTTCAGTCCAGATCTGGGTCTGATCTTGCTTTTGTTCTTGTGAAAGAATAAATTCTCTTGCATTGGACTCTGATCGTCTCCATTTTTTGAATCTGTTTTGACTCCAGTAAAAGTGCAGTTGTGTAGAAAGTTAAGTGTCGGTGAAGAGGTGCAGACTTGCACTCTGGCCCGGACGTCTTGAGTAAACGGTCTTGAGTAAATGGCTAAAAAGTGTTTTGAGAGGTCACTGTGACCTTGACCTTCGACCTTTGACAACCAAAATCTAATCAGCTCATCCTTGAGTCCTAGTGAATGTTTTTACCAAATTTGAGAAGTTCCCTCAAGCGTTACTGAGATATCGTGTCTACGAGAATGAGACGGACGGACAACCTGAAAACAAAATGGCTGCCGCTCTGGCTGAGGCATGAAAACTATATACTATGAATATAATAACAGTAAATTGTACTTTGTACACCCTGGACTGTATATAGAGATATTGTTGTTTACATCTTTATATATGAATATGAGATATAACCTTATTATCTATATCTTTACATACAGTCTCCTCTGTGGCTGTCCCTGCTTCATATCTCCATCATCTCTGCATGTTACTGACATCTGCTGGTGATTCACTGGTACTACTGACAACCAGTGGCTCACAATTAAAATCTCTCCTAAATTTGAACACAAATACTTTCTTTACAAGAACATAATGAAAACAAAGAGGGAACTCCTACAGTTCATTCACAGAGTTACTTGGTTCAATAATCACCACGAGGCACAGAGCAGCACTACATAGAATTTATTCATCATAAAAACAATCATTCAATAATCATTATTGTCAGATCTATAATCCAATTAGCACCTTATAACACATTAACATCAAATCTGTGTCTTCACAGTCATAATGTAAGTACAGATATCACAAGTTATTTCACAGTATAGAGTTAATTTCCACCAGCTACAGTATTAAAAGATGTGGCATCATTATTTTAAACACATTAAATTAATAATTATACATAATGACATATTGAGCCTTCATTTGTTCATAGTGAAAAAGGACCTGTAGTGTTTCTACCAGTGGTGGAGGAAGTACTCTGATGCTTTACTTAGGTAGAAGTAATCATACCACAGGGAGGAAATACAATACAATATATACATATACAATATATACAGTATTTACATAGAGACATCTCTCTCACCATCTCAGTATAAACAACAGCGTCCTCAATGAGCTGAAGTTTCATGTAATTGTGAGCTGATCTGTGACGAGACAGAAACGACTGGACTCCCTGAGGAAGGGAAATGTTTTTAATGTGGACACAAAAACGATGTCATCATTTTATAAATCTTTTATTGAATCTGTCCTAACAATGTGTATGATTACCTGGTATCATGCATGACAGACAAAAAACATCATAATGAAGTTATTATATAAAGTAGTGCAGTGAAAAGAACTACATTTCATTTGATGTACATTTCAAACTTGTACTCTACATGTAAGGGAGAAATATTGTTTCTGCACTTTTATAAAATAAGTTCATTAAAAGTCATTAAATGAACTTCAGCTCAAAGGTACCGAGGGAACCTGAGTGGATTTACTGAGCTACCTTCCACCAGTTTTTCACTTTATTATTGTACATTATACTGTTATATTTTAGATTTTTTTTATATTGTAAATTTCATATTGTAATATTTAATATTGTAGTGTTTTATATTATAATATATTGTAGTGTTTTATACTGTAATATTTTATATTTTAGTGTTTTTATAGTTTTATATTGTAGTATTTTATAGTTTAATAGTGTAATATTTTATATTGTAGTGTTTTATAGTTTTATAGTGTTGAGTTTCTCTGTGACTTTAAGCTCCTAAAGACAAAAACATTTCAGAAACGTTTCTGAGGTGAAACCGTCTGACTGTCCTCTCTGACCGGACCCGGTCTGACCGGACCGGACCCGGTCTCTCCGTCCTCTCTGCCCAGACTCAAATTCTTACTGTTAACTTTAATTTTTGCGCATTTGCTTTCTTCCGTTCTCCATGTCATTTCCTGTGATAAAAAATGGTGGTCACAGCTCGGGGAGGCGACTGAGTCGTTGCAAAAATTAACGGCAAACTTTGCAGCCGCGGAGCCGGGGCCGGGGGTCGGTGGTCGGCGGCCGGGGGCGGGGGAGAGAGCGGCGCTTCACCCGGGGGGAAAGGGTCCGTGTCCCCGCCGCGTCTGTGCACAAGGTGGGTCTGTGTCAGTAGCCACTGTGGCCAGTGAAAATGGCTTCCGAAAACTGCAGGCAGATTGCCAGTTGCCTGCAGATCGAAACCGAGCAGAGAAAGCGTGGCGCAGATCTGAACCAGCTGCTGCCGCTCCCCGAATCCGGTCATTTACCGGATTAACCGGCGACACGGACTCAAAGTTACAGGCAACTTTAGTTTCTCAGTGTTAGTGAAGTGTTTTCTGCGCCCACTGCCCCCCCCCCCTCCTCGTCCTCCTCCTGGCTGAGGAGGAGGATGGTGCAGGCGGGTTCACAGTCTCTGACTGGGACCTGAAAACATCCAGAATCAATGGGCTGGGCACACACGCACACACACACACACACACACACACACACACACACACACACACACACTGAGGTCAGGAGAGAGCATGTTGACATGAGGAGCAGCTGTGAGGTATAACTAGGCTACTAGTTAATAGTTAATGTGCGGTACAACTACTAGTTAACTTCCTCTGAAGGTGTGTGTTAAGGAGACCAGATTTCTGAAATGAAGACCGGAGACATTTCCAGTTCGATCGTCAATACATGATTAAATTATCATTAATATAATGTTTTTACCTATATAATAAAAAGGGGGACAGTTGTGTATTTTGTAACTGTTGTTTTGTAATAAAGTATTGTGAAGACCCACTGATAAAATGACGACTCCCTACCTTTGAAGCAGCCATGAAGTTTGTTTGTTTTTTTTAGTTCACTGCCTGGTTATGAACTCCTAACCAATGAGTGAGCTAGCTAACCTTTTCTCTGCCCAAGGACAACAGAAAAAAGAAAAATTTGCTGGATAATTTTATTTTGATGAATTTAGCTTCAATTCTGAGGCTGCTATAGCTAGCAGCTAGCCCCCTCTGTTGGCCAAAACAAGCACAATGCTAAACGTCTGTTTTTAATTACAAATGTTTAAAATGTGGACATTTCCAGGGACAACTCCAACCGGGGACAGGCCGCAGGACATCTAGTCACCCTATCTTATAATGTTTCTAAAAAATACAAATTCCTGAAAATAAGGTTGTATTTACATTAAAGAGAAACTGACACTGGATCAGTGCGAACAACACTCATATCAGACTTAAAGCAGCTCAACACTGAACATCAACAAATATGGAGGACCAGTGATGTCACAGTAAAAGAAATAAATAATTTCCTTCATTTCACATTTTAATAGACATTAAAGAAAGGAATTGTTAAAATGATTTTTTTCAAATAATAATAATAATAACTGAACCTCTGGTCATTAGGAAATTATGATGCACATTTGTCATTATTTTCAGACATTTTTAAATGAAAGTAGTGATATTACAATTCAATCGATCAGTTTATGGACAGAAAATGAATGAACTACTTTATTAATTTATCCCAATTTAACAAACTAATAACCAACACTGTGATGAAGGTCAGTAGCTGCTGCTTGTCAGTGACATGTTGAGTTTTCTCCACAGAGGCTTGTGAAGTGGACGAATCGCTGGATTCCCGCCAACATGGTTCCACCATGAGCGAGCAGCCGTCGGACCTCTGGTGTAAGTTTGTTTAGTTTCCTCTCAGTGAACAATCAACGAACCAGACTGAAGAGTCAGAGTCATTTTACTGGTCGATGCTAATAACTCTGACTTTTCATTTAGCGCCACCATCAGGTCACAGTTTAACCTGCTCGACTCTTTGGTTCATGACCAGATACCCGCAGAACTGACTTTCCCATGAGCCTCGGCTGTACGCAACAACATGCTAACAGGCTAAAGTAAAGTTGGTGAACATCAGTGGTTTAGTCTGGGTATTATAATCTTTGTTCAGGTTTGGAGCTCATTATGAATATACAAACTGTTTATAAGAGATACCAAACAACCTGTGGAGGGTGGGGCTGCTTTGGTTACCCTGGCAACACCAACACTGGACAGTCGATGTTCAGGGGAGTAAAAACTGAGTCCTGGTCCCTGTGGTGTTTTTCCTCTACCTGTAAATCAGCTAATGCATGATCCATCAAAAATTATTATTATTATCATTATTATTATTATTATTATTATTATTATTATTAATAAAGATCTGACGTTTGTCCTCCAGTCTGTGAGGAGTGTCAGGACTACTTCCAGGAGGAGTGTCCGTCCCACGGGCCCCCTCTGTTTGTCCCCGACACGCCCGCGGCCCCGGGGTCAGCCAACAGGGCGGCGCTCACAGTCCCGTCAGGCCTGGAGGTCTTCACTGTGGGGGACGAGGTGGATGTTCGCTGCGTGGATGCAACCATCCCGAGGGGGGCAGTGTTCGGTCCGTACGAGGGAGAGCTGGTGTCCAAAGACAAATCCTCCGGCTTCTTCTCCTGGATAGTGAGTCGAACCAGTCAGAGACCGGTTCAGAACCAGTCTTGACCAGCTCCAGGACCAGTTCACAACCACACTTATACAAGTCTGTTTCTTCTGTTGTGATTGTTCCAGATTGTAGATTTGAACAACGCGTATCAGTCCATCGATGGCAGTGATGAGACCAAAGCAAACTGGATGAGGTTTGTTCTTGTCTTTGTCTCCACCCACCATCAAATACACTTGGTCTCAAGTTTCACTGAATATAAAGAAATATGGACCCCTGACTGTTGTTTCAAGCCTGTTCTCTAACGTATTAATCTTTCCTCTAAGTTCCTGTGGATGTTTCTGACCCGCAGGTTCGTCCGGACCTCGTCGGAGGACAGTGACAGGAACCTGACGGCGTTTCAACGCGGTAAGAACATCTACTTCAGAGTTTGTCGGAGGCTGGAGGCAGGAGAGAAGCTGAGGGTTTGGTACAGCGACGACTACATCCAACGACTCCACTGTGTTTCCCAGGAGAGCATCGACCGCAACCTGGACACAGGTGAGCTGACAGGTAATCTGCACTGAGATGTAACTATGGCTGCTTTGACAGGAAGTGGTTTTTGAATGGAAACTTTTGCCATAAATTTCAGTTTGGAGAAGTTCACGACGTGTTTGTAAGAACAAAGGACAAAAGCCAAAATACCTGTAGATACCTGGTTTTTGACCTATTTGACCTTTGTCACAGCTCATGTATCCTGCTGAAGGTATTCAAGCTAATATGATTTACCTCAGCTGTGTTTGTCATTGTGATGTAGTTAGTAAGATGAAAGATAAAACCCATTTTTCTTGGGCTGTTGGTGTTATTTTTCCTGCCACTTGCTACTTTGATATTCAGAGGATGTTTCCTATGAAATCAGTGTTATACAGTAAAAAAATATAAATTCAAGTGAAGCTCAACTGCAGCTGTATGTTGGGACTGTGAGGCCTGATCTCAGTTCTCCAGCAGGTGGTGCTGTTGTCAGCTCTGGACATTCAAATCAAACTTGACTGGGTGGAATCTGATTCTGGTTTTGATGCCACTCAAAGTTAGAAAGTATTAAACCACAAATTTGGTCCAAAAATGTGTAAAATTATGAAAAAGCAACAATCTTTTATAAGTATCAATTCATACTTTCTGAATCCACTGTATTCTCCCACTGGGAGTTTTCCCGATGCTCCCGACGGCCTGTCCAGACCAGGTGACCACTGCAGACATGCGCTCAGTGTGGTGTCCATTTGTCTTCTTCAAGTTGTACCTTTATATAACTAAGAAAACTGTTATGTTCCAGACACGGGGAAGCCAGCAGTCCTGCCCAACACTCAGAAGGACTTTAAGTCTCCCTGCCTGCAGTCGGCTCTGCAGGGCAAACTCTGCCCCAGTAAACAACCCAATGAAGAGTCTGATGGTCAGCCTCCTGCCAAGAGGAAGAAGATAGACCTCATCTTCAGAGACGTCCTAGAGGCTTCTCTAGAGGACTCCAGCAAGTCCAGGTTCCATTCTTCCCTCCCCAGTGAGTGCAAAGTACCAGTGCTCGGGTCGGGGTTGAACTCATCTGAGTGCAGCTTCAACGTTCCTAACCTGAAGGTGGAAGAGAAAGAGGAGGAGAAACAGGAACCCTCCACCTCCTTCTGCCCCAACTGTGTCAAACTAAAGAGGAGAATCCTGGAGCTGGAGGAAGAGCTGTCCCGTCTCAGAAGAGAACAGGGGAACGTGGTCGGGCCATCGATGTCTGAGCAAACCCTGTCCCAACACGATCAGGTCCCACCGCACCCTGAGCAAGGACCCATCGAAGATTTTCAAGGTAGATTTTGAAAATAATGTTTGGACCCAATGTTCAAGTTCATCAGACCAACAGCTGTAGCTCTTTGTCTTTGTTAGGGTCTTAACTTAATTTTTTTTAATCAACATTGTGTTCTCTTTAGTAATAGAACCGTTTTTGTTTTTTTGTACCAAAGTTGTTGGCAATCCATCGAATAGTTGATGAGACATTTCCCTTAAAGCCAAAAATATCAACCTCATGGTGACACAAGAGTAAAAGTCAGGGGATCACCAGAGGCAGTTTGATCATCCTCTGGGGACCATCAATGTCTATACAAAAGTTTATGGCAATTAATCCAACATTCATTGAGATATTTCAGTCTGAGTCAAAGTGGTTGCTATCCACAGAGTAAGGACCAAAGATTGTAATCATTGCATGATGTGAATATATGCAATCACTTGGTTTTTAGATTTTTAATTTGAAATTAGATTTAAGATAAACAAAGATGACTGTGAGCTAGTGGCAGAAGGTGATTGCATTTGTCTTTGCAGGGATGGAGCCTTTGACGCCCACTCAGGTGGTCCTGGATGAAGACGACCAGGACGTGGACTCGGCTGACGAGTCGATTGCTGCAGATCTTGTGATTTCTCCGGAGGACTCCTCAAAGCTCTCCTCTGGAGGAGGCAGACGGATTCGTCGCTTCAAGCAGGAGTGGCTGAAAAAGTTCTGGTTCCTTCGCTACTCGCCGACCCTGAACGAGATGTGGTGCCACGTCTGCCGCCAGTACACGGTCCAGTCGTCCCGAACCTCTGCCTTCATCATCGGCTCCAAGCAGTTCAAAATCCACACCATCAAGCTCCACAGCCAGAGCAACCTCCACAAGAAGTGTTTGCAGCTGTATAAGTTGCGCATGCATCCAGAGAAGACCGAGGAGATGTGCAAGAACATGATGCTGCTGTTCAATGCAGCGTACCACCTGGCGCTGGAGGGACGGCCCTTCTCTGACCTCCGTCCACTGGCAGAGCTGCTGAAGAAATGTGAGCTCAAAGTGGTGGATCAGTACATGAATGAAGGAGACTGTCAGATCCTCATCCACCACATCTCCCGGGCTTTGAAAGAAGACCTGGCCGAGAAGATGCGCCTGTCTCCGTTTCTAAGCATCATCATGGACGCCCAAAATGACGACCTGTTCTCAGACATGGTGGCAGTCTATGTCCAGTTCATTACCAATGAGGGTTCACCTAACACAGAGTTCCTCTCCCTGCAGAGACTGAGCATGGTCAGTGTGGATGGATATCTCCAGGCTATGGACCGAGCCTTTGGCGTCCTGGGCCTCAGGTTTCAGGACTTGCTGGTGGTTGGTCTTGGGGTGGACGGTACTAACATCTCTTCAGGAATGAGAGCTAACATGTACATAGCTGTGCAAAAAACATTTCCGTGGATCCTCTGCCTTCCCATCATGATCCATCGGCCTCATCTGGAGGTGCTGGACGCCATCAGTGGGAAGGAGCTCTCCTGCCTGGAGGACCTGGAGAACAACCTCAAACAGCTCCTCAGTTTCTACCGCTACTCCCCTCGCATGATGGCCGAGCTCCGATCAACTGCCCCGACTCTGTCAGAGGAGACGGAGTTCCTCGGAGACATCAGAGCCATTCGATGGATCATAGGAGAACCAAACGTCCTTAATGCCCTCATCAAAGATTACTTGGAGGTGGTTGCCCATCTGAAGGAGATCAGCAGCCAGACACAGAGAGCTGACGCTGCTGCCATCGCTCTCACGCTCCTCCAGTTCCTCATGGACTATCAGTCAGTAAAGCTTATCTACTTCCTCCTGGATATTATAGCTGTCCTCTCACGATTAGCCTTCACCTTCCAGGGGGAGTACCTGCTGGTGTCACAGGTGGAAGCCAAGATTGAGGAGGCCATTCAGGAGATAGGCCAGTTGGTGAACTGCCCTGGAGAATATCTGCAGGAGTTTGAGGAAAATTTCCGTGAAAGTTTCAACGGCGTTGCTCTGAAGAATCTTCGGGTTGCCGAGTCCAAGTTTCAGTCCATCCGAGAAAAGATCTGCAACAGGAGCCAAGGCATCCTGTCCCAGAGGCTGGACCTGCAAAGTCGCTCGTTTGCCAAAGCCTGCAAGGTCCTGGACCTGTCCACCTGGCCTCACAACCGGGAGGACCTTCAAGCCTACGGGGAGGAGGAAATCCAGCTGATATTCAACCATCTGGAGTCCGTTCCTTCTGCGGGTCAGGAGAGCTCTCATGCCAGGACGGAGGCCAGAGGCTGCCTGGTGGTGGAATGGAAAGACCTAAAAGCTGACTACTACAGCATGAACGGTTTCAAAGAGGTCATCAGTCACATCTGCAGGTACAAGCAGCGTTTTCCTCTGCTGAACCGCATCGTGCAGGTCGTCAGGGTCCTGCCCAGCTCCACAGCCTGCTGCGATAAAGGTAGAGGGTCTCTACAGAAGATGTGCAAGAACAATCGTTCCCGGCTGACCCTGGAGCAGATGAATGACCTGCTGACCGTGGCCGTGAACGGACCGCCCATCACTAACTTTGATGGGAAGCGAGCTTTGGACAGCTGGTTTGAGGAGAAGTCCGGCAGCAGTTACTCTCTGTCCACTGAGGTGTTGAGCAGAATGTCAGCCGCTGACCAGAAGTCGGTTTTGCACAGCGTCGATGTCAACACAGAGTTTTACCCCGACATGTAACAGCCATACCCAGTGGTGTAGCACTGTAGTACCACAGCGCACTACGTTAATACTAATGACGTGAGGCAGCATCGCTCCTCAGCACCAATAAGTCTCAGCCAGGGGTACCTGTACCTGGAGGAGTGGGTATTATGATTGAATAATACAGAGTATACGCCACTGGTCAAAAGTTTTTAGAACAACTACATTTTTCCAGCTGTTATTTAAATTTACATAATTCAATGTCTCTGTGTTTCTGAAATCAAAGCAGAAAACAAATAACCAACTGGAGATTTTAAATTTACCTTGATGGAGTCAATTCAGTTTTATTTTATTCGTATAGGCGCCAAATCACAACATACATTAATGTACATTATTATAGAGCTGAACACACTAACAAAGCTTTCTTCAGAGTTCGTCCCAACACTGTTACACAAGTTTGCTCCTACCTTCTGTCCACTTCATCCCTTTTCTTTTTTACCATGGGCAGTTTACTGCTCATCTGTCGATTTTCACTGATTTAAATAAAACCTGGAAAAATGTAAATGTTGTAAAAGTTTTAACTGGTAGTGTTTATCATCGTATCTGTGTTTAGGAGGGAAATTACAAATGTATGTGATTCTGATCTGTAGCCTAGTGATTCACCTGTCGTAGTCACCTGAGCTTACCGTGATGGGCTGACTGTGCTCCCAGTTTTTAATGGCTGAAACCATTCCTAGTGTCTTTGTCTATAAACCCGTTTCTCTGACTCGTACAAACTTGAACAAAAGTCTGAACAAAGTTTGGGAACCACTGCTCTACACCACTGAGCAAAGCTTGGGGAAAAATCCCTGTTCAGATGGATGGATGAATTGCAGAACAGGTCCAGTAGACACAGCTCCAGGGGCCCAAAGGCTCAGGAGGCCCCTGGGCTTCACCTGCAAAAAAGAAAACGTACACAAAACAACACAAACGACGCAGCGTTGTTGTTTGTGCTCGTGTTTCTTTCACCTGTCTTTGTCCCACCATCTCATAATCCGTCCACGTTCAGCTGGACATGAGGCTGAACTGGGACTGACTGGTGAGAGCTGTCAAACCGAGGGCTGCAGAGTGGCCCCTACATTTGTTGTATATTATAATCAAGCGCTTGTTGCCAGAATCACAGTCAATTCTACATCAGGAACAATCAGTTAGTGTCAAACTAAATGTCTGTGCCATTGAGCCGCTCTCTGCTTTAGCTTATTTGCCAGTGGGATATTCAGTCATGTAGTGCCTGACAGCAGAAATGAAAAGCTTAGAGTGTAAGGATGTATAAAGGCTTTATATTTCTGTTAGAAATGCAAACAGCCCTGCTTCACACTGTATATATTGTACACACTGTATATATTGTGAATGCTTTTCAGCCTGTTTTTAAGGAGAGTATTTTTCTCTTGAATTTGATGATTGTGCCATAACGATCGAATGCAAGAACCGAGTAGAAAAAGGTGCTATCCTGCTATGCCATAACGTCATCGGCCATATTTGTTTAGATGTTTACTGCAGCAGATGATATATTTGAAATCTGTTTTTTTAACCGATGCAGCTGCTTTGTGTTTGGATGTTTTCTCTTGCACTGTAACTTCAGTCTTAACCAAAGCTCTTGCTTGAAATATTTCAGATAAGTTTTAAAAAGTGCATGATGATGTTCAGCTGTTGCTTTTAGCACTTAAGTAGTATTTTAGAATTATTATTAAGATATCTGTATTCAAGGCTGAACTAAATGTAAGATACTGGGAGACCGGCAGAGGTTTCACTTTGTTTTTTGTTTTTTTTCTTGGTAAAATTTGTTTTGTTTCCTGAATTTAAAGGAATAGTTTGACATTTTTCGGAAAAGTATTTATGGGGTTTCTTGCTGTGATTTAGTCGATATCAGTCTCATGTCTGTGTATTGATTTCACATCTAATGAATTTAATTTCACCTGACATTTCTAGGCCACCGTCACAGGCAGTTACGTGCATCCAAATCCAGCGTTATGGCTTCTACAACCCATTCAGCTGATTTCAAAGAGACTAAATCTAGTTTCTATCTGGTTTCACTTGTTAACAAACGGCTCCAAACACATAACACAGCATGAACAGCTCATTGAGGCTGATAAAATGGGGTCAGTGCTGCTTCCACACAGTGTCAGGAACAGGAAGAAATGCTGTTATTCTGACTGGGGGTGTGGACACTTTATTCCAGGTGCTAGCGTTGATGCTAATCTGAGTCCCAGCAGATAAACAGGATAAATGAGCTTCTTCTTCTTCTTCTGTGAGTTTGTAGCAGTTTGTCACCAAGTGAAACCAGATCCAAACAAACAGTGAACAGCTGAGTTGATCATGTCAGAGTTAATGTTGGGTTTTATTTTGGTGCCTCAGCAGCAGCTGTGCTAACAGTCTGTTGAGTCGCCATCTCTGACTCTGAGTCACAGGTTTGAGGCCGACGTTAACGCTTCTGACCACTTGGTTGTTTGTAATTATGTCTTAGAAATGGTTGTTTTCTTCCTGCTCTTCCTTCCACTCTGCCGACTTGAGTGCAGAGCAAGAGCAGAGAGAAGCAGGATTAGCTTAGCTTAGCATAAAGACTAAGGAAACAGCTAGCATGGCTCTTTCCAAAGTTAAAAACTCCACCTTCCAGAAACAAAAGAAGTCGTTCTCGTTCTCGTTCTCGTTCTCGTTCTCGTTCTCGTTTGGTTCGACCACAAATAGAAACATCTAAGCAGCAGTTGGAGGTTTTACAGGCAGGTACATGCTGGAGGCCACCCTGCTTCTGGTCTTCATGCTAAGCTAAGCTAAGCTAATCGCCTTCACTTCTGGGAAAGTATGAGAATAAGTTTATTTTACAAAATATTCCCCAAAATGTCAAACTACTTCCTGATGTTAGCTGTATGTTAGCTCAGAGCTATTTAAAACCTGTCTGCCTTTGTTTTATGAACATATTGTGCATGTGTGAATCGTATGCATGCAGTTATTAATGTTGACACCTGACCTGAGCTGGGTGAGTCAGTGTTTTAGCACCGCGCTCGACACTTCGATTTTTACTGCTGCAGTTTCAATCCAAAAACATTTGACTTATGAATGCCAATATTTTGTGCTATGCCTTATACTGTGTGTGTGTGTGTGTGTGTGTGTGTGTGTGTGTGTGTGTGTGTGTGTGTGTGTGTATCTTTGTATACCGACGTTTGGCTGATTGTAACCTGACTGCAGAGCTGCAGGGCGTTGAAGTTGTTCATGTTTGGTGTTTGCTGAACTGTGAGATTTTTCACAGAGGAGCCAAAAAGAAATGTGTCACTTGATTTCTCTGTTTGCTGTTTTCTTCTTTCTGTTTCAGATGCTTTAAAAATACATTTAAATGTTTATATCTGAAGGAGTTTGGTCAGATGTCTTGATTGGACACTGTTGCTGTTGTCGGGTTTTTGGGAAGTAAGTACATTACTACTACGTACTGTACTGTCATTTTTATTCCATTGTCTTCATCTGCTCCACATTTCAGAGGGAAATATTTATACTTTTCACTGCACTACATTTATTTTACAGCTTTGCTTTGCAGATTCAGATTAAAAATTCAAAATATAATCAACAAGTTACAGAAGCAGAGAAAGGCCGTACTCGCCAGTATTTCTTTATCCCGTTATCTCAGCAAAGCTCGTTACCCCGACATAACGAGATATCATTAGGAGAAAACCATTTGGACTGAGCCTCAAACACTAAGTCGCAGTAACTCTCCTCCTTAACAACAGTCCTTAGTAACTCATTAGCTGACGAAGGCTGAACTGAAAATGATCTTGTATGAAAACACAGTGTGATTTCTGCCCTTGACTGAAATATTCTCTGATGCGTTGATCAATGTGTCGTCCTGACATTTTCACTTTACAGCTCTAGAAGTTTCCATCTGCATCTGATCTGTGATCAACAAAGTCATTAGAATGACAAAACAAGCTTTGTTGTCTCGAGAGAGATGATTATCTCAATATCTCGAGACAACTGGATAAAAGATTATTTCAGTGTGGCCTCTCTCAGCTTCCATAACAAATAAATTATATTACGTATTTACGGACGTACTTGTAACAGTATTTCTCACTACATGAGTGAACAGTTCTCCGTCCGCTGGGGAGTGTATCATCGTTCAGTTTCCTCGACAGTATGAAAACCCTTCCACAGTGGAGACTGACTGTTTTCACCTGACTCATATTGTTCTGCTGGATTTGTTTTTTTCTTCAAATGATTTATTATTATTCAAAACATTTCCCATTTCATCTTATTAAAACTATTAAACGTTGAAAATGAAGAAACAGTCATAACTTCTGAATATGATACATAGTCAAATATGGACAATACATACAAATAAAATAAATAAGATCAAAGGAAATAAATGCAACAATAAATAAGGATGATGAAACAAAAATAGTTTTAAAAAAAACCTTTTTCAAAAGGACAAAAGCAAACTATATACATAGAGCTACCATGAAAGAAAACAAAGTATATACAAATATTCAAGGCTTTACGAGTTTCTACTGTTTTTATCACTTTACTGTTCTTTAGTCCAAGTAATGAATCAATATAGTGCCCAGTTATTATTTTGAATTGTTGTATATGTGATTTCTTTTTAGTCCATTAGTATTGGTGGATGGATGTAGTATTTATTTTGTATTTAGTTTTTAGTTTTTTCCATGTAAAATAAAGAGAGTCAATATAAATAGTTTTTTACAATCAATATCATTCTTGTCATAAAAATATAATGTTTCCTTTTTCTAAATGAAAAGTTGAACCAGTCAACATCTTCAAGAAATATTCTTAATATTGTAAATCTGATCAAAAAGGCATTCATAAAGAAGCAGCTAAGTCATTTATTGATCGGTGTGCGCTGCTACAGTTTGTCTCTGTGTCTAAACTGCACAACAAAGCTGCTGACGTGCAGTACTGAGGTCTAACGGCAGGGGGCGGCAGCAGCAGCATGCAGCCTCCGGAACAGCAGAAGAAGAGCTCGACCAATCACAGCGCTGGGTGTAGTCTGGGCTTTTTGGCTTGGGTGGTGAAATATGAAACATTCCCAGTAAGTGCCCTGGTGGGAACAACACAGGTCACCTGGTCTCATCCTCCCTCCTCGCGCCGTGTGGCCGCTGCTCTCAACCGAAGGTAAACACTGTGCTGAACGTGGGCAGTTGAAGTTATGACATTATTTAAGTTAACGTAAACATGTCAACATTGGGATAATATTTTTGAAGGAAATGTTTGGCCGCTACATTTCACTGTCTCAACGAGGACCAGTACAAAGCGGGACTCGCTACATTCTGCAGATAAAACATGGATCAGCACCGACTGTCCGAGACCCAACTTCAGACTCGGGAGCTGTAAGTTTTATCATTTTATGCTGCTTTACTTTATGTTCACGAGAGCCTGTTGCATGTGTTGTTAGCATTTTTGCACTGCTCGCAGCTGTTGCCATGACTACACATTTGAGGAGATGTTGGTGTAACCTCTGTTTCCTCTGTTCAGCACATCAAGTGCATCTATACAGCTTCCTGCAACAAGGGCTGCTGCATGCCAGACTGACCCACTGTTCAGCCTCACATCAGAAGTACAGGTCTGTAGCCGTCTGAAGTGCATCTACCTTTATAAACCTAACAGTCACTTATCAGTCTTGGAATAATGTGCAGGTAAATTAACTTGTGAGAGTGTGTAGGCTAAGGTTTCTGTCAACATTAACATCTTTGATTTTCTCTTTACTGTACCTCCAGACTCTCCCTGGCTGCCATGTCCTACAATGAAAATGCTGCCGACCACAAGCCCAAACAAAAGAAGGTGAACCACTGTTCAAGGTCCAATTTCCAAAGGTGTGTTATATTATTTTATTTTTCAACCAAAAAATGTTTTGTACACATTGTACTAAGTATTGCACGTATAATGTTATGACAGTTCCACCAACAACAAAATACAGTAAAGAAAATGTCAGGAGGTAGAAACAGACTTTCAGTCATTGTTTTGTAAAAAACAACAAAAAAGTGAAAAATGTCACAAAATCTTCTGTGTTTTATCAAACAGGGAATGTGGTGGACCTCATATTTGAAAAAGTCTTTGTTGACCTGGGACCAGACACAGAAGCTGTTTGGCCGTCCCCATCCCAGAGGACCTCACTGCACAGTTGGAGCGGCCTGAGAAGGAGGAGGTCATATCCAGCTCTGTGTCCCGGTTCTATCATGGTCCAGTCTAAAACCCACGTACCGGCCTGTGGCGTCAGGAAACTCAGCACTGATGCGTAGGACCGTGCAGGCTGGAATGACGACCCAGATTCTGCGACCAAGGAAGCCCCAGCACCAGCTCACACAGCTCCTATAGGCTAGATACCTGTACTGACTAAAACAACTGGACAGGGCATTTAGTCTTGCAAACATATATCTATGTTGTGTCTCACAATTTCTTTTTATGGATCCAGTGAATCCTACAGTTTTTTTATTATCACTGATTATAACTGCCTCATTTGATGTAAATAAATGCTTGATTGTTACTAAAGAAATGACTCCTCTGAATTCATATATTATATGCACACTATCTGCTGATAGAAGAACTTTACAAATCAAAGAGCAGCTAAACTCATTTATTTGAGGGTGTGTTATTCTATTTGTGGTGTGTTATTACCATTGTAAAATTATGTGCACTGAAGTAAAACAAGACTGCCTAACATCTTTTATTTAGATTGAAACTATGTTTTTACAAAGAAGCAGAACGTACTGGTGTATTCCTCTCAACCGTAAAGGACCATAGTCAGTGCGGTACATGTTGCAGGCAGAGCGGCTCCAACCCAGGACGGCCGACCATACATGATAAATCTTCCTCCATCTCCCACAGCCGTCTGGTAACCTACAGTGAATTACAAATGGTAAATTCTATGGTTTATTATTAATGTAATGTAATCAAAACAAATGAGTGATTAGTTTGTCCAGTGAGAATGCTACCTGTGGTATCTCCTAGCAGCAGATGTTCTCAGCTTCTGTGGGCATGGTTGCACAGTTTCCACAGGAGCACCATCCAAAATATAGAGAAAAATGGAAACATTCACCAAAATATAAAGCTTGTGAAATTCAAACACTGACAGACAGTGGAGCTAAGGTGGGTAAGAAGTAAGCTTGGCTACATATCAAGTGCATAAAACATAGGTCATTTATAACATGTCACTTATTGCATATAATGTGGAGCTTGACAACAGTGTAGTGTAGAAAACTGCAGTTCAGTCTTTGACTAAAGATTACTGTTGCTGTCAGACATGTTTATGCTGATTTACAGCTTTTATTGTAACACAAAATAAATTTACTACATAAAGGAAGATGTCATGATGAGCATCTGCTCAGAACATGGAGAATAATGATTTACTTTGTCAGCATCTATTAAAATATCTTAGGGGTTGTTAAAGACCACGGCTGCCACTGAATGAAGAGTTTGTCCATTTATGCATCAAAACACAGTTTCTCTCATGGTTATTGTGCGGAGAATGATGTGTTGGTTTCCTGGAGACGGACTGTGGAAAGAACAAAAAGTCTCCTGCTAAGTCAAACAGCCGCTCGGCCTGAAGTCTGTAGAAGAAGAAGGAAGTGTGTCCACTGGAGGGGACGGGTCAACGGGCAAAAACAACTGAAGCAGGAACAGATTAGAAAAACCATCAATCTGAATGTTAGTCGCCAGAACTGCTTCAAATGAACTGTTCAAATCAGTGTGAGCAGAGATCTTCTTCTTCTTCTTCTACTGCTTCTCCTTCTACTTCTTTTACTTCTTCTTCTACTGCTTCTTCTTCTTCTCCTTCTACTTCTTTTACTTCTTCTTCTTCTTCTTCTACTGCTTCTTCTTGTGTCACAGTGTGAGATAATGAACATACGCCGGCTGCTGCTGAGACTGTGACCTGTTTGTCCGTCTCACTGTTAACGAGGCTCATGATGTTTGTCCCCAGGCGTCTGCGAGCCGTTGATAAGCAGCTGCTGCAGTAAGACACTGAGCCGTACCTCCTTCAGTTTTTTATTTTGAACCATTTATTTATCGAATTTTCAAAAATACAGAGAGAGAAGACGGGAGTAAAACATCAAAGAAAATGACAGAGAGAAATAATATAAAAGAGGTAATAAATAAATAAAATAAGAACATATTAAAGTAATCCTTTAGGGCCTGTCACCCCCCCCCCTCCCCCCCCCCTCCAGACAGGAGCCATTACAAAGATACAGAAACTGACCAGACGAGTGAGACATAAATAAATAGACACGTAAATAAAATGAAATAAAATGAAATAGATAAAAAGTATATACATATATACATACATACATATACACATATACACATATACACATATACACACATACATATGTGTGTGTGTGTGTGTGTGTGTGTGTGTGTGTGTGTGTGTGTGTGTGTGTGTGTGTGTGTGTGTGGTGTGTGTGTGTGTGTGTGTGTTAATCCCGCTCTGTTCACTGCAGAGTGAGTGAAGGAGTTTAAATGAAAACCAATGGGACACAAAGCCGCTCTGCAGCTTCACTCAGCAGCTGGATGCAGATACAGACGCTGCTCTGTGCAGCAGCCGACCGTCCCGTCTGTCACACCCTGGGACTGATACATGACAACACACACACACACACACACACACACACACACACAGATGACAACACTCACATGCATCATGACTGTAACCGTGCACAGTGAACTCTGCTGTTCCTGTGTCACCACAGTTTTCTGCTTCGTTGTGCAACTCAGGGAAACAGTGAAACCGTCGCACAGTTCACTGCACAACAAATATAAGAACTGTTATTTAATTTAGTCTGAGTCTTTACAGTCTCTGTGTTTTCTGCACCAACGAATAACAAAGAACCGTGTGGTGGAAGACGACTAGGGACACGTGGGAAAAGAAAATTCAGACTTTAATCTCAAAATTAAGGAGAGATTAAAGTCTGAATTCTTAAAGTCAGAATTGTGAGACAAATGGATTTTATTTCATGTGGCCCTAATCCTCTTCAGAGCAAAGTCTCAGTGTCTCAGTGTCTCAGAGTCTCAGAGTCTCAGTCTCAGAGTCTCAGTGTCTCAGAGTCTCAGAGTCTCAGTCTCAGAGTCTCAGAGTCTCAGAGTCTCAGTCTCAGAGTCTCAGAGTCTCAGTGTCTCAGTCTCAGAGTCTCAGAGTCTCAGAGTCTCAGTGTCTCAGAGTCTCAGAGTCTCAGAGTCTCAGAGTCTCAGTCTCAGAGTCTCAGAGTCTCAGAGTCTCAGAGTCTCAGTGTCTCAGAGTCTCAGAGTCTCAGAGTCTCAGAGTCTCAGTGTCTCAGAGTCTCAGAGTCTCAGTGTCTCAGAGTCTCAGAGTCTCAGTCTCAGAGTCTCAGAGTCTCAGAGTCTCAGTGTCTCAGAGTCTCAGTCTCAGAGTCTCAGTGTCTCAGAGTCTCAGAGTCTCAGAGTCTCAGTCTCAGAGTCTCAGTCTCAGAGTCTCAGTGTCTCAGAGTCTCAGTGTCTCAGAGTCTCAGTCTCAGAGTCTCAGAGTCTCAGTGTCTCAGAGTCTCAGTCTCAGAGTCTCAGTGTCTCAGAGTCTCAGAGTCTCAGTGTCTCAGAGTCTCAGTGTCTCAGAGTCTCAGAGTCTCAGTGTCTCAGAGTCTCAGTGTCTCAGAGTCTCAGAGTCTCAGTGTCTCAGTGTCTCAGAGTCTCAGTCTCAGAGTCTCAGTCTCAGAGTCTCAGTGTCTCAGAGTCTCAGTGTCTCAGAGCTGTGGCTCAGAACGGTCAAACACTTCTCAGTGTTCAGGACTTTTCTGTGAAACCACATGAAGCTGATGTTTTTACTAAAGCAGGATTTTAAAGGCTTTGACTCGTAACGATCAGGACTCATCAGGATGAATAAATGACAGCAGAGAAGTTCTGACTAGTTGTAGTTAAAAATACTTTTTGAAGAAGTGTGCCGTAGAAAACGGAGGCAGCAGGAAGAGGAGGAGGCCTGAAGTAACAGACCACAGACTGACAGCAACATGTTTTCTGACTCTCGTCTGTGAAGATCCACAAGTTAAAGTGCAGCTGAACAACAACTCATGATCCAGATCCAAAGGTTAGGACTGATGCGTCAGAGTGAATCTGCTGCATCAACAAAAACCCTCAAATACCAAACCAGCGGCAGACTCGCCCACAGAGAGAGAGGAGGACACACACGCTTCACTGTGACCTCAGTGGCGAAAGGTTTCCCTCTCTAATAACAGAAACTTTATTTATACAGCAGCTTCCGAACAAACTTCACAGAGCAACATTCAAACAACATGTGAAAACAATGATGAAATATTCAAACTTACAACTCTAAGAGAATAAATAAAGAGTCAATAATATGATTAAATAAACCTTATTGTTTTGTTTGTTGCTGTATTTCTGTGTAAAGAAAGTGAAACTCTATTTTTTTGTCTTTGTCACTGAGTGAGTGAGTGATGAAGTTACACTATTGGTCAGACGGGCGAGTGTTGGAGCTTCCTCATTGGTCGTTGCTCGACCAGTCAGCGTCATTGTCAGTAGATTTACTGAGGAACAGAAACGTTGCTAATGCTAGTGCTACTACACTTTATAACACTCACATGTGTCAGGTGGCATCAAACTCGACTCTAATATTGTTTGTCCAAGATGGCGGAGACGCGGTCCAGACGTGACCAGGTTCTGACCCAGTCTTCTTGTTCAACCTGAAACTGGTCTCTGATATTTCGGAAGTGTTTTGTTTCCTGGCAGCTTTTAATTTGTTAAAGTCAGGTGTTTGAACTGGTTTCTGTTGAACGTCACTTTAATCTTCTGCTTGAGGAGACGTCGCTCGTCTTCCTGCTCGACGCGTTTGATTCTGTTACTTTGCAGATTTTATGTAGAAAATGTGAAAGAGTTTAAGAAACTCACATTAAAATAAACAACTGGATGTAAAGAATTTAAAATCAGCTGCAGCAGTGAAATAATGCTCATACACTAATGCATCAGTGATGATAATGATATATAAATATAATGTCATAAGATAGGATAAGGTGATAACACACGTGCTACAGACTGAGGGTTAACCAGGGCCGTCACACAGAAATGACACTCATCACGTCATGTGCATCATATACAGCAGATACAGTTCGACTTTAAACATCTGAGCAGCAGCAACATCAACAGCGTACTACAGCCACAACACCGCCCTCAGTGATTGTTGGAGGGGAGGAGGAGGAGGACCTTTGGCCAGACAGGGAGTCTTTGTGGTCCAGCGGACAAAGAGCTGCTGTCAGTCGACGGCCGTCTGTCTCGGGGGGTCGCAGTGGAACGGGATCGGACACCAAACCCAGCCGGACGCTCCTCCGCCGCTCTGACCTGACGCCTTCTCCCGTCTGGTTTCTCTCCAGGTTTGTCCCTGAGACGACATGAAGCGCTGCCTCGGACTCCTGCTGCTGCTGCTCTGGTGTGGGATGCTGCAGCCGGGTGAGTGGACCGGGACACGGGCCCTGAACGCACCACACCTTCCTTCAGCCCTGCTTTCATTTATCAAGCCAGACACTTTTAAAGTTCGTTAACAGAGTAATTAACTTAAAGAATACTAACACTTTACATTGTTTGACACTTTACTTTCTTATAGAATGAAAATTTAAGTTTTAAAGACAAAGAACTGAAGTAACTGTCAAACTCACTAATCTATAAACCAACAGTGACTGAGATAACAGCGGATCCATAAATCAATCTGCTGGTTTATTGATCTCTATTATCATATTGACAATATAGTAAAACACAAGTGGAATCAGATAAAGAAGTTGTTAATTGTTGACAAATAAACTCTTAAAAAATCTTTACATCTGCTCACATTATATAAATATTTATAAACTGATTAAACATGTTGAATAAAGTGTCATCAGCCCTCAAGCTAACTAAACGTATTGATCATGGAGGAGAAAACTAGTTTTAGAAGGTGTGTGTGTGTGTGTGTGTGTGTGTGTGTGTGTGTGTGTGTGTGTGTGTGTGTGTGTGTGTGTGTGAAGCTTTTATGAGTCAGTCCATGAAACAGTTCTTGACTTTGGCAGAAACGACTGACGCTTCCTCTCAACAGATTTAAAGGAACATTCATCCACTTCACTTCCAGTTGCTGTTTTTTAAACAGGAACTGGTTTGAAAATATCTGATTATCTCAAAATAAGAGAGAAGAGATGGGAAAAGTAGAATTGGAAGAAGCTGTTAATTTAAAATGAATAAAATACAATAAGTAGAAGAGAGTAAAGAACAAGTAGAAAAACAGTGAGATACAGTAAAACACCTGGAGCCAGTGAACATGAATATTCACACATCCATTCGTTATAAAACAGATTTTAACCAGCTCTGCAGTTTCCTCATATTCCCAAAACAAACTGGGAGATGAAAAAGTTTATATTATTATATATAATATATAATTGGATTGGCTAAAGTATTCAAATAAAACCAGTTTCTTCTTCTTCTTCTTCTTCTTCAGGAGCTGCACTTCGCTGCTACAAGTGCTCTGATTACACCGGGCGCTGTGAGAAGGTCCAGGACTGCACGTATGAAGACTCCTGTCTCACTCTGAGTGAAAAAGGTCAGTGTCCTTAAGAAATAATAATGATAAGAAACAATAATGATAAGAAATAATAATGATAAGAAACAATAATGATAAGAAATAATAATCTCTGTTTGTGAAACTTTTCATTAAAAAAATACAGCTCCAAGTTTCACCCTCATGAACGATCCAGGTGTCGCATCAAACACTTTCACAGCGTCGTCATCATTGTAATTATTGAAAATAATATTTCATTTACATCAAGAAATGAAATGACTTCGTCCAATGGTTAAAACTCTGTATGTGTGTGTGTGTGTGTGTGTGTGGGGGGGGGGGGGGGGGGGCATGATGTCAGTGTGGTCCTCACAGGTGTAGTAAGACTGACGAGTGTGTGTGTTTCTTGTCTACAGGTGGGAAGACCATCCGTCAGTGTATCAGGTACACGGACTGCGACATCTCCCGCCTCGGCCTGATGTTCCCGTCCATCTCCAGCTTCACCTACCGCTGCTGCAGCAGCAACCTGTGCAACTCCAGCAACGCCGTTACCACGACAACGCCCATCCTGGCCCTGCTGGGATCCCTGCTGACTGTGTGGTGGTCCTGGATGTGAAGTCATGGAGGATAACAACCTGCAGCAGTTATAAAGTTAACACGAGCTAAACGGATGCTGTTGTTCTGTCGCCTGTTTCACTTCCTGCCTCTCAGGTCACATGTCAAATTAATTAATCCACTTCTTCAACTTGTTTTGCTAATTTGCATTTCAGTACTTTTATATCATCTTAAAAATAAATACAAAGAAGAAAAGTTTTCAATTCTTTCTTTCTTCTTCTGGCTTCTTGCTGCAAACACCTCCGACACGCCAACCTCATGAATATGCTAATTAGCGTATGATGTCATCTAGAGACCTTTAGCAACTTCTCCAGCAGTTTTACCTCCTTTCTGTTGAGCGTAGTTCTTTAGAGCAGTTTTCAATCAGGTTCTCATTTCACACTCTGAGGTTTTTACCTCGTTACGTTATCGGGTTTCAGTTAATTTTATTGATGGTACAGATTTATGACTTTTGGGTTGTATAAATAAACTTTATATACATTTTTAGTTTCTGATATTAAAATAACAACATCCCAATCTGTCTGTTAGTTTCAGTTCATCAGTCTGCGGCTTGAGCCTGTTGCTCTCTGCGTTTTTGATACGACCAGTCATTTACAAATGGTTGTGCGGCGGGGGAGGGGCACCTGAAAGGGTTAAAACAGGGAGGAAACATCTTACATTAAGACATACAGACAAATATTCAAGGCTTTACGAGTTTCTACTGTTTTTATCACTTTACTGTTCTTTAGTCCAAGTAATGAATCAATATAGTGCCCAGTTATTATTTTGAATTGTTGTATATGTGATTTCTTTTTAGTCCATTAGTATTGGTGGATGGATGTAGTATTTATTTTGTATTTAGTTTTTAGTTTTTTTCCATGTAAAATAAAGAGAGTCAATATAAATAGTTTTTTACAATCAATATCATTCTTTTCATAAAAATATAATATTTCCTTTTTCTAAATGAAAAGTTGAACCAGTCAACATCTTCAAGTCAACATCTTCAAGAAATATCTTAATATTGTAAATCTGATCAAAAAGGCATTCATAAAGAAGCAGCTAAGTCATTTATTGATCGGTGTGCGCTGCTACAGTTTGTCTCTGTGTCTAAACTGCACAACAAAGCTGCTGACGTGCAGTACTGAGGTCTAACGGCAGGGGGCGGCAGCAGCAGCATGCAGCCTCCGGAACAGCAGAAGAAGAGCTCGACCAATCACAGCGCTGGGTGTAGTCTGGGATTTTTTGGCTTGGGTGGTGAAATATAAAACATTGCCAGTCAGTGCCCTGGTGGGAACAACACAGGTCACCTGGTCTCATCCTCCCTCCTCGCGCCGTGTGGCCGCTGCTCTCAACCGAAGGTAAACACTGTGCTGAACGTGGGCAGTTGAAGTTATGACATTATTTAAGTTAACGTAAACATGTCAACATTGGGATAATATTTAACGTTGATTACATTAGCCTAACGTGACGCAGTTTATTACACTAGCTTGTGTCGCAGTTTGTAAAACGTGACTTGTCCTAGGACTTTTAGCTGCTGCAGTAGCTGTGTCATGTGATATATTTTTACATGTAAACCACCCGCCTTGCTCCGTCCAATATGGCGACCACGTTGACATCGGTCAGTTGATGTAGTAATGTAGTTAACCCTCGTGTTACCTTACTGTTGTACCTACATCCATTTTCAGGTGAACAGGCCTCATTATATCACATCATCATTATGTTCATATGATGTGTAGAAAGTCAAGATTTTAGTCTTGTTATATTATGACTTCATTCTCGAAATTTCCTCAATGTCGTTCCAATACTCATATATTCATAAAAGTATTTTATTGATAATTAATAATTAACTATTTGTTCTTACATTACCGTATACGTTTCTGTAATAAAAACATATGTTACAATACACAAAATAAATCCATTTTTATTGAATAGCTGAGGGCACCCGACATGTTGAATAACTTGATAAGGGGGTGAGTGGGGAAATGACTGTGCAAACCACAGCAGTGGGCAAGGTGTGACACCAGGTAGGTCACACCTGCAGGTATTGCAACACCTGCCCGTTCATTTTATAGCATGTAGATGAGGAAGTAAGGTCCGAAAGAAGAGCAGGCAGAGGAGTGACGGGTTTAGAGACAGAATTAAAAGAAAGAAAGAAAAAGTCTTTAACAGACACTAAGAAGTCTCACGTCATTGCTTGATGCTACAGTGTGTGAGTCTGTGGCGTGAAGGGCAGCTGCGTGGCGTGAAGGGCAGCTGCGTGGCGTGAAGGGCAGCTGCGTGGCGTGAAGGGCAGCTGCGTGGCGTGAAGGGCAGCTGCGTGGCGTGATGCCACTCTGAGCTCCATGTTCTTTACACACGGGGGTGAAGAATGTGTTGAAATCCACAGCATTCGTTTTGATGTGTATTTTAAAATGAGAGGCAGAAGTGACTGACTGTGAGGGGTGGGGGGTTGTTAAAGACCGAGGCCGCCACTGAATGAAGAGTTTGTCCAATTTATGCATCAAAACACAAAATACAGTTTCTCACACGGTTATTGTGCAAGAAATGGCCACTCCACATCCCTGTGACACATTCAGGGTGTTCACAGTATTTCCCTGTGGTATGTCCGTTTCTGTGACGCCTGTTTCCTGTTTGTTCTGCAGGACATTCTTTGTCTGGTGTTCATTAGTTTCTCCCAGTTCAAGAGTTTGTTTGGGGCGTTTTCTTTGTGTGATTCAAGGGTCTGAGCTCAGGAGGTGTGGTCTGTTGTTGATAGGATCAACCTATCGGGTCGCAGTGGAACGGGATCGGACACCAAACCCAGCCGGACGCTCCTCCGCCGCTCTGACCTGACGCCTTCTCCCGTCTGGTTTCTCTCCAGGTTTGTCCCTGAGACGACATGAAGCGCTGCCTCGGACTCCTGCTGCTGCTGCTCTGGTGTGGGATGCTGCAGCCGGGTGAGTGGACCGGGACACGGGCCCTGAACGCACCACACCTTCCTTCAGCCCTGCTTTCATTTATCAAGCCAGACACTTTTAAAGTTCGTTAACAGAGTAATTAACTTAAAGAATACTAACACTTTACATTGTTTGACACTTTACTTTCTTATAGAATGAAAATTTAAGTTTTAAAGACAAAGAACTGAAGTAACTGTCAAACTCACTAATCTATAAACCAACAGTGACTGAGATAACAGCGGATCCATAAATCAATCTGCTGGTTTATTGATCTGTATTATCATGTTGACAATATAGTAAAACACAAGTGGAATCAGATAAAGAAGTTGTTAATTGTTGACAAATAAACTCTTAAAAAATCTTTACATCTGCTCACATTATATAAATATTTATAAACTGATTAAACATGTTGAATAAAGTGTCATCAGCCCTCAAGCTAACTAAACGTATTGATCATGGAGGAGAAAACTTGTTTTAGAAGGTGTGTGTGTGTGTGTGTGTGTGTGTGTGTGTGTGTGTGTGTGTGTGTGTGTGTGTGTGTGTGTGTGTGTGTGTGTGTGTGTGTGTGTGTGTGTGTGTGTGTGTGTGTGAAGCTTTTATGAGTCAGTCCATGAAACAGTTCTTGACTTTGGCAGAAACAACTGACGCTTCCTCTCAACAGATTTAAAGGAACATTCATCCACTTCACTTCAGAAACAGGAACTGGTTTGAAAATATCTGATTATCTCAAAATAATCAAACTTTTCCAGAAACGACTTCACAGACTTCCGTGTGTCAGAGTCTGTGGACTGAAAACAAACTGGGAGATGAAACAGTTTATATTATAATAAATAATATATAATTGGATTGGTTAAAGTATTAAAACCAGTTTTTTCTTCTTCTTCTTCTTCTTCTTCTTCAGGAGCTGCACTTCGCTGCTATAACTGCATTGATAACACCGGGCGCTGTGAGAAGGTCCAGGACTGCACGAATGAAGACTCCTGTCTTGTTCTGAGTGAAAAAGGTCAGTGTCCTTAAGAAATAATAATGATAAGAAATAATAATCTCTGTTTGTGAAACTTTTCATACAAAAAAATACAGCTCCAAGTTTCACCCTCAGTTTTCCCACATGAACGATCCAGGTGTCGCATCAAACACCTTCACAGCGTCAAAGGAGAAATTTAGTTTGGTGTAAAAAAACAATGAATGATGTCAGTGTGGTCCTCACAGGTGTAGTAAGACTGACGAGTGTGTGTGTTTCTTGTCTACAGGTGGGAAGACCGTCAGTCAGTGTATCAGGTACTCGGACTGCAAATTGTCCAACCTCGGTGTGATGTTCCCGTCCATGTCCAGCTTCACCTTCCGCTGCTGCACAAGCAACCTGTGCAACTCCAGCAACGCCGTTACCACGACAACGCCCACCCTGGCCCTGCTGGGATCCCTGCTGACTGTGTGGTGGTCCTGGATGTGAAGTCATGGAGGATAACAACCTGCAGCAGTTATAAAGTTAACACGAGCTAAACGGATGCTGTTGTTCTGTCGCCTGTTTCACTTCCTGCCTCTCAGGTCACATGTCAAATTAATTAATCCACTTCTTCAACTTGTTTTGCTAATTTGCATTTAAGTACTTTTATATCATCTTAAAAATAAATACAAAGAAGAAAAGTTTTCAATTCTTTCTTTCTTCTTCTGGCTTCTTGCTGCAAACACCTCCGACACGCCAACCTCATGAATATGCTAATTAGCGTGTGATGTCATCTAGAGACCTTTAGCAACTTCTCCAGCAGTTTTACCTCCTTTCTGTTGAGCGTAGTTCTTTAGAGCAGTTTTCAATCAGGTTCTCATTTCACACTGAGGTTTTTACCTCGTTACGTTATCGGGTTTCAATTAATTTTATTGATGGTACAGATTTATGACTTTTGGGTTGTATAAATAAACTTTATATACATTTTTAGTTTCTGATATTAAAATAACAACATCCCAATCTGTCTGTTAGTTTCAGTTCATCAGTCTGCGGCTTGAGCCTGTTGCTCTCTGCGTTTTTGATACACCAGTCATTTACAAATGGTTGTGCGGCGGGGGAGGGGCACCTGAAAGGGTTAAAACAGGGAGGAAACATCTTACAATTTCAAACGTGTCTCTGAAGACCGTCATCGTGTCGACCTCAGCTGTTTACTATTGATTCCATTAACAAAAGATTTTTATCACCAGCGGAGACGAAACGGAACCTGCGACAAAAAATCTCCAACATGTCGATGAAGAAATTAATAAAATGGAGTTTAAATATAAAAACAAATAAAATCTCTGTAGGAGAGAAAAACTGTGGCTCCAAAATCACTGGAACAAAAACCACAAACCTGAAGAGACTGAAACTGAACCACAACTACTGGATATTGTTGCAGGTCCAGATCCAGATTCAGATCTAGATCCCAGAACCAGATCCAGATTTCCCCTGAATTCTGTAGGAAAACTCAGAGACTCCTCCGGTCGACTGTTTTATTATAATGAGACTTGGTTACAATCATTTAAATCTTAGAATAAATGTTCTTTGAATAATGTTACATTAACTGCTGGAAGTGTAGGGAGGAGTCAGATCAGAGCGTCATGTGACTGAGGATGAGTCGAGGTAAATACTGTGTGTAATAATAATCCAGTTTGTAGGTGGAGCGGGGACAGTGTCTCCAGGTGTTCAGTCACTCATGTCTTCCAGTCCGTCCTCTTCAATCTGTCGTCCAATCACCTCCAGCTGCACTGTCTTCTTCTGTCCTTTGTGCTCCGCCTCTCTCTCCGCTGGTTTCTCTGATTGGGCGTACCAGGGCTGAGGGGCGGAGCTGTCACAGGTCCGGCCTCCTCTGCGGAAACCTCCTCTTCCGGCTCGGACCAACCCCCATCCCTGCGGCTGGACCTCGGACCCCCCCTCCTGGACTCCCCTTGTCTGGTCCAGCTCCTTGGCGCTGAGAGACGGCATCCGGACCGGAACCGTGTTGCCGAACTTGGAGTAGTTGACGCAGTAGCGGCCGTCCTCCTCTGTGATGATGGAGACGAAGCGGCGCCCCCACAGGATCTCCTCGGGGGTGTAGGAGGTCCGGGCCTGCATGCTGATCCCTGTTGTCTCCACCACACCTGAAGACAGAGACAGACACAGCTCAGCTGGGCCCGGTCCAAATGCACAGAACCTCAGAACAACTTGTTCTGTTGGGTTACTGAAAAAATCTGAAATGATGAAAGTCAATGTTTCAGAAAAGAAAGCTTCAGCATGTCACCTGACGAGGACAGGTGAGACTGATCGGGTTAATGAAACCAAAAACATTTTTATAAGATCAATACAAACCTGAAGTGAAAATCAAAAGAGAAAGAATTCACAAAATAAACATCAACACAGAGAATTCTTCAATGTGAGTCTCTGTGTGGAAAATAAACTGACTACATCATCAGGGCTCTTATTTTGGAGTATTTCTGCCTCCTGGTGGCCAAAAATGGAACAATGCAGCTAAAAGAACGTGGAAGCTGGTCTTCAATCAATGATTATTAAATATGTAATGATAACATTGTTTTATGTAAAACGAACTAAATTAAATTATTTAGTCAAATTATTCTAATTTTTACCTGTATTTGTCAACTCCTGCTGTTGCTGTTGGTGCTCTAAAAATAAATAAAATAAATATGACAGAACTTGATTTATTCTCATTTCTTTAACTGCTTTACTTTACATTCAAATTGGTAGTTTTATGTGTATTTTATGTGAATTCTTAAAATGAAGTAAATTGCACAAGCTATTATTTTAAAAAATCTATTAGTTTAAATCCAAATTTTAAGAGCAAGAAAAAAAATTCTTTAATTAAATATTTAAAGGAGCTATTTGTGGGTTTTGCAATCGCTACATAGCTAACATTAGCACTAGCACCTGTTTGTTCCTATACTCACCAACAGCTGTCTCCAGAGGTGGAAAGAAACCATTTTGTTCCGCTTCTATTTCTATCACTTCCTTTCTAGTACTGAAGTTAGCATGCTAACCAGCTAGCTCCTAGACTGTCTCATCATTTTCCGATACCGAGTCACTGAAGTGTAAGAGGACATATTATGACCTTTTGTCTGTTAAATGCAACAATGACTGAAGCTCTTACCAACACTGCTTAGTAAACAGTTGTTGATGCTAACGTTAGCTACGTAGCAATAGCAAAACGTACAAATGTTAAAGTGCGAAGATGAACGTTGAGTCTGGAGGTTTTTGTGGAAGCATCAGGTTGAAACTTCTCTCTAACTCTCATCAACAAACAGAAATATTCCATTGTATTTAACATGTTGGTATTTCCATGGCAGATCCTCCATAATATGAGTCCAGGTGCGCGTGACCCCTGACCTTCCAGGATGACGATGATCTCCAGGTCCTCGGAGGCCAGGGACTGGGCGGAGAGCTCGTACAGAGGACTCCCTCTCTCCATGGTGTGGCTGATGATCAGAGGAGAAACCAGGAAGATGCCGTTACTCCTCAGAGGGTTCTCCACCTGAATGTCCAGCTGACACACCGGGATCACCTCGCCCTCCGCCGTCACCGTCCGCCGGATCACCTGGAGGGAAAACCTCAGGCTAAACAACCCGACACAGTGACAGTGAATCAACAGCTTCAGTGTCATGAACCAGACGAACTGAAAACAGCCTGAGAACACGAGGCCGGTCCATCATGAGTCCTGCTTCATCTTCAGACTCTGATTAATGTGAATGAGGTTTATAATTCTGTACAGTTAATATGAAGCCACAGCCAGCTGCTGGTTAGCTTAGCTTAGCATAAAGATTGGAAACAGCTAGCCAGACTTTGGACAGAGAAATGCTGCTTTGCATCTCTTTGTTGTGGTTTTGTGCATCTTTCTTTGTTTTGTGTCTCCTTGTGTCTCCTTGTGTCTCTTTGTCTCTTTGTGTCTCTTTGTCTCTTTGTGTCTCTTTGTCTCCTTGTGTCTCCTTGTGTCTCTTTGTCTCCTTGTGTCTCTTTATGTCTCTTTGTCTCTTTGTGTCTCTTTGTCTCCTTGTGTCTCTTTGTGTCTCATGTGGAGATTTGTGGGTCAGTGTTTCATAAAGCAGCCGTTCTGTCGTCCTGAGTTTAATTGCGTCACGAATGTTTCTGATGCGCCAGTTTGTTCTGCAGCTGAAACATGAAGGAAAAAATCAACAGCCCTGACTTTAACTGAGCTCTGACACCTTCGGACCTGGACCTTGACTCTGGACATGGATCTGGACCTCGTAGACCCGAACAGCTTTATGCTACATGAGCAAACGGCTGCTGATGAAGACCATGTGATACGGCCGAAAGCCTTTACCTGCAGCTGCACGGTGGCAGAGATGATCATACTCTTCCTCAGGTCTCCGACTCTGAACATGAAGGTCGGCCGGCCGTTTCGAGGAGCGATGACAGCGTTTCTGGAGAAGATGAGCGTCTCTGCTCGCCGGTTGGCCTGGGCCGTCTTCATGAAGACGCAGCCCAGCATCACGGCGTTGATGATGAGCCCCAGAATGTTCTGGATGATCAACACGGTGATGGCCAGAGGACACTCCTCCGTCACCATCCTGCCGCCAAAACCGATGGTCACCTGGGGGGGGCCATGGAGTTCACAGCTCATCAAACATCAAGACAAGCGCATCTGGATCAGTCAACCTCACACACAACCGTAGCTCTCACCTGGACCTCGATGGAGAAGAGGAAGGCGGAGGTGAAGGACTGGATGGCGGTGACGCAGGGGACGGGGCCCGGCTCGCCTTCGGGGTCACGAGGCTCCAGGTCTCCGTGAGCGAAGGCCATGAGCCACCAGATCATGGCGAAGAGCATCCAGGAGCAGAGGAAGGCGGAAGTGAAGATGAGGAGGGAGTGCTGCCACTTCAGGTCCACCATGGTGGTGAAGACGTCCTGCAGGAACCGACCCTGAAGCAGAAGGACGCAGGTAAACACACCTGAGCAGAAGCTCTTGTTACAGCGCAATAGTTCATGGATCATCATCTTTACTTTTCGTCTTTTACAAACAACTTCCCCAAAAGATTCAGTTTTTATTGGATAAAACAGGGAAAAGCAGAAAATCCTCTTGTTGAGAAGCTGGAACCAGAAAACGTTATTGATGATTAATCGATAATTAAAACCGTGTCTCCTTATCGATCGACTACGCTCTGAATAGACATGAACAGAGACAGGTGAGGTGGCGGGTTTCAGGGCTCCGGTCTACCTGCTCCCTGATGTTCTTGTGAGCCACGTTGCAGGACCCGGTCTTGGTGATGAAGCGGGCTCTCTGAGACCTGGAGCGGCTGCGGTTCGGCTGGTTCTGGTCCTCGGCCAGACGGGTCAGCAAGAAGCCGTCCAGCAGGAGCCCCTTCCTGGCCAACATGATGCTGCTGCTGCTGCACACCTGTACACCTGCGCGCACACACACACACACACACAGACACACACGTACGTCACCGACACACTGTCATCATCACTACGGCCACTAGATGTCACCTAGCAACAAAACCTAACTATGATGTCATAACAACCTGCTGCACAGACGACCTGTGGTTTCTTACAGGAGGACAGTCTCTGCATTAACTAGTCCTTTATTCTAACCTTAACCATCACAACTAACTGACTAACCTTTAACCAGTTATTGAACCTCCATGTCCCACAGGTGCAGCGGACTCCGTCTGACCCTCCATCAAACATTCGACCTCAACATTACAGCTGACTTTGTTTTGTTTCACCTTATTTACATCTGTAATTACATTTTGTTGTTGTTGATAATGAATTCTGTTTCCACAGTTTGACAAACATGATGTAAACAAACACGGATCCTCAGTGTGTGTCCTGGAGCCAGTCAGTGGGTCGTGGTTCGATTCCTGGTTTTGTGGAAGTGTCCTTGAGCAGGATACTGACCTCTGATCAGTGTGTGAGATAGTGTAAAGTGCTCTGAGAGGTCGATAAGACAGGAGAAGTGATGTGTAATATCAGAGTCCATTAAAACATGTTGTTCTCTGACCCGAGCTGGAACACGGAGGTTTGTTCTTCCAGTTAATCAGGTCACAAACGAGGTTTCCAACAGGATTCACTGAATTAGTAAAGATAAATAAAATCACACGAACTTCATTCAGCACAAAGGATCTTTGTCTGTGGTTTAAGGCATGAGCAAGACGTATGCTGCCAGTGCAGCCAGTATAATTGTCTTTATATTAAAACTATGTCACTGAATAAACAAACAAACAAACAAACAAACAAATAAAAAAATAAATACGTGTAGTTTTTTGCAGGATCTGTCCAAAGAAACAATATGCACGTCCTATGAGTTTAACATATTATGATATTAATCATTCTACAGAGACTCTGCTCCGCCAGGAGATTTTATATCATTTACAATAAACACATTATGAGCTGATATAATAATTTAGCATCAATACATTCAGATTAAAAAAGCAGAGGATCATCTCTGCTGCACTACCCGTGTTTACTCAGGATGAACGGAAGCGGATCAGCTGAGCATCAGCTGTGATTACATCAGTGTCCATACAAACACAGGAGATGTAAACAGGTGAGGTTACCTGCTCCGGAAGCTGCAGCTCTAAAAACTGACTGATGCTTTTATTTATGTCGAAGATCAACACGACACCTACTCCATCGGTCCAACATCAGGATGTTTCAGACGTCCACACAAACACCAGGACACGAGTCAAGTTCACACTCAGCACAATGCTGGCTTCCGCTCGTCACCTTCAAAATAAAAAACCAAGACGTTTTCGATAGACATGCAGCAAGAGGAAAAGAGCAAGAGGAAGAAATATGCATCAAAATCCAACTCTAACTCCAGTAAAGTTGATTGTTAAAAATAAGAAATGTTTATTAAATATTGATTAGTAGAATATAAAATTACACCAACACATATCGGCACACTGTCCTTCCTCAGTATGTGTTTTAAGAAATGTTCAAATACGAAACTCAAAGAATACAAAGCCAGAAAATTATATAAATTATATTTACAATCTCGCTTAAACCTTCTGAGTTTTTATGAGATGTTCCCACTCTTTTCAGACTTTTGAAATCTTAGCGCTTGTGTCTACTACTATTTTGAAAGCAGGCTGTGGCGGCTTCCGGTCCTGTGTGATCTGAATGTGTTGAAGCTCGGTGGCTTCAGCTGCAGGATGCTGAGCAGCTCTGCAGAGGCTTCCTGCTGCCGCTAGAGGGCGGGAGAGGAGAGGTTACTCCTGAATCCCTGGAAAATACATCATTTTAAATTTAATGGTTTATTCATGGAGACTCTAGTTATTTAAAATATATGTGCTTGAATTACAGGGTTATTAATGAAAAACACCTGATAAATGTGTCAAAAGTCAAATGAATAACATTATTTTTAAGGTTAACACAGGAAAGAGAAGTAATGACGTTTGGATTTCTGTAATTTTGAGAGATCTAATGAAAAACTAATTTTGTTTTTTAAATTTAATGAATTTTTTAGACAGATATGATTCACATAAATGCAAATTTCCTGTTACCATTCTTTTTTTGTTTGTTTGTTTGTTATGTTATGTTAAAGGAATTGAAACAAATTGTGTATTGTATATTTTAAATATTTTATAATTTTTCTAATCATGAATTTATTTATGTATTAAGTTGTCTACATTGTCTGCTACTGTTTCCATGTGTTTATCTTTATCCTTTTTCTTTAGATTCTCTATTTACTCATTAGCTTGATTTTTAAATGCATTTCCGAGCACCGGCCTGTAGGCGGCAGCAAAGCTCCGTCAGGGAGAATCCCCTGCTGTGAACAGACCGTAGAAGAAGAGGAGGACTGTTTGGATGGAGGACCAGAAGAAATGGCGAACACTTACAGAAGTAAATTCATTTAAATTCAACTTCAGGTTTTAATGTGAACAGTTTTAACGATGCTTCATGAAAGTTAATGTTTGACGTTGTAAGTGTCGTTTGACAAAAGCGTTGTTTGTGTCTGTACGTGACGTCGCTTCATGTATTAAACATGTTCTCAGGGACAACAGCTGTTTTAATCAGCGGTGGTGGAGGAGGCATTTGGCGGTAAATCCACGCCACAGTCAGCCGTTAATCTGCAGCTTCGCGCGGCTCTGAGCAGCTCAGTGTGTCGGGTTTACAGTGTTTGTATTAACATTAACTTAACCAGTTATCTTTACCAGCATTAACCTGACTCTAACCAGTTATCTCCCCCAGCATTAACCTCACTAACCAGTTATCTCTACCAGCATTAACCTGACTCTAACCAGTTATCTCCCCCAGCATTAACCTGACTCTAACCAGTTATCTCTACCAGCATTAACCTGACTAACCAGTTATCTCTACCAGCATTAACCTGACTCTAACCAGTTATCTCTACCAGCATTAACCTGACTAACCAGTTATCTTTACCAGCATTAACCTTACTCTAACCAGTTATCTCTACCAGCATTAACCTGGCTCTAACCAGTTATATCTACCAGCATTAACCTCATTAACCAGTTATCTCTACCGGCATTCACCTGACTAACCAGTTATCTCTACCAGCATTAACCTGACTCTAACCAGTTATCTCTACCAGCATTAACCTGACTAACCAGTTATCTCCCCCAGCATTAACCTGACTAACCAGTTATCTCCCCCAGCATTAACCTGACTCTAACCAGTTATCTCTACCGGCATTCACCTGACTAACCAGTTATCTCTACCAGCATTAACCCGACTAACCAGTTATCTCTACCAGCATTAACCTGACTAACCAGTTATCTCCCCCAGCATTAACCCGACTAACCAGTTATCTCCCCCAGCATTAACCTGACTAACCAGTTATCTCCCCCAGCATTAACCTGACTAACCAGTTAACTTTACCAGCATTAACCTGACTCTAACCAGTTATCTCTACCAGCATTAACCCGACTAACCAGTTATCTCCCCCAGCATTAACCCGACTAACCAGTTATCTCCCCCAGCATTAACCTGACTAACCAGTTATCTCCCCCAGCATTAACCTGACTAACCAGTTAACTTTACCAGCATTAACCTGACTCTAACCAGTTATCTCTACCGGCATTAACCCGACTAACCAGTTATCTCTGTAACTGCTGGACGTGGAGCGTCTGATTGGTGCGTGTTAGTCAGAGAAGAAGAAGAACAGAGGCTGAAACCTGAAATCTCACCTGAAAGAACCAAAACTAAGTTTAACAAAAGCAAAGGCATGCGTCGCCATGGAACCAGTATAAATCCGTTTTTAAACCTGAAGCATTTATTGATGGATTAATCGTTCTTTATATAACAAAAACTTACAATTACAATTTTTATGACATTAAAATATAAAATTAAGGAAATGCTTTTTTGCTTTTCCTGTGACGTCCCTGATCCTCCATAGTTTTGTAGTTTCACCATTTATTTATTTAGTATTTTTCATTCTTTATGCTGCTCTTCTCTGCTCATCTTTTTTATTTCTTTTGTAATTATATTCTGAGCTGTGGACAGATTATATTCAGATTATTAATAATCTCTGGCACATTAATCACTGTTGATGTTCTGGATGTGACGTGTCATTGTAGTTAAACTCTGCTCAGTGGATCATGTTTGAACTAAAGATCAAACTCCATTTAAAAGAAATGAAAAGCCAACGTTACTGATGGAAGGCAGATTTACACGCTCTCATTACTGAGTTTGCCCTGATGTGATGAACCAACACCAGAACTCTGACCTTCGCCTCCACAGCTGTCCCACAGCTGCATCATGTCCCGTCACATGACTGGTAACAGGCTGTGCTCTTGCTGCAGGGCCATCAGGAAGGAGATGGGGCTGCAGGCGAGGATGTCAGCGTCGCAGCTGAAGAAGAAGTGGGACAACTTGAAGGAGAAGTACAGGGTGAGCGAAGTTTGATCAGAACTCCAGGTTGTTTCTGACGCACAAACAGACACACAACATGGTGCACGGTGGAAACTGTTGTTTTTATTCCTCTGTGTCGGCGACGGTCAGAGCGGCGGCCATTTTGTTTCCTGGTTGTCCGTCCATCTCGTTCTGATGGACACGATGTCTCAGTAACACCTTCACTGAACTTCTTCAAATTTAGCACAAACACTCACTTGGACTTTAGGATGAACTGATTAGATTTTGATGGCTAAAGGTCAAAGGTCAAAGTAAGTGTGACCTCACAAAACACCTTTTGGCCATTACTCAAGACTTCACAGCAATTATGACAAAATTTCACACAGATGGTTGAAATGTTTTCTGTGGCTCTGGATGAACAGGGATGAAACCTGAACCAGTCTGAGTGGAGGAGGTGATTCTAGTTACTCTGTGGTTTTTATTGATGAAACTAACACAAACCCAAAATGTTGAACTGTTCCTTTAAGCAGTTTGTGGAGTTTTGATCGACCATGAGCTGAAACCCTGATGTTCCTTCCTGTGTAGGTGCTGAAGAACCCTCTGGAGGGCATGGAGGACTTGACCAGGCCCAGCTCGTGGCGCTGGTTCCACCTGATGGACGAGGCCATGAGCGGCCGCCTGGCAGGGACCGCCAGCGTAGTGCAGCCGTCCCTGCTGGACGAGGACGAGGAGCACACCTCAGACCTGCCGCCGCTCAGCCCTCCCAGCACCAGAGAGGCTTTTTCTTTTCCTGGACTCAGTGTTGTTGAAAGGGGAACCGTGGAGGAGGTGGGGGCGCCCGGGGGGGTGCTGGAGGTAAGTTGGATCAAACAAGAGAACAGAGCTGAGTCACCTGCTGCTGCAGCCGGAGGAGACAGAGAGGGTCTGAGAAGCCCGGACGTTCAGCCTGTGACGGGCCAAAGCCAGACCGCCCTGCTGTACGCCACGTTACCGCCGGACACCGGCAACACGCCGTGCTCCTCCAGAGACCTGGTCAGAGAGGCCGCCGAGGTGGACAGGAAGCTGTGGGAGCTGCAGAGGGAGAGAGAGGCTCTGGAGAGAGAGCAGGCCGAGTTCGACAGAGAGCTGATCGCTCTAGAGAGAGACAGGGAGCTGCTGAACAGAGACATGGCCGCTGTGGAGCGGGACAGGACGGCCGTGGACAGAGACCGAGCGGCCGTGGAGAGAGACCGAGCGTTTCTGGACCGAGACCGAGCGTTTCTGGACAGAGACCGAGCTTTTCTGGACAGAGACCGGGCTTTTCTAGAAAGAGCCAGAGAGGACTTAGAGAGAGACAGAGCTCTGTTCAGGAGAGAGAGGGAGGGGGAGGCTGTGGACACACATCATGCCGAGAAGATGACGGAGAAGGAGGTGGTACTTCAGACCAGGTTCTACCAGAGTCTGATGGCCTCAGATCTGGACCCAGGCCAGCTGGAGACCAGACAGAGACTGGTGTCTTTGTTCCAGAAGCTCGTTGAGAAACTGTGAGTGGAGGGTGTTTCCATGTGTGTTGTATAGAAGTGATGAAACCCTCCCAAAGATCTGACCTGAGCCGCTTCTGGAGGTCCGGTCGTCCCTGGTGTCAATAAAGACTCAGCACTTCCTGTCCCGAACTCAGGAACAGGGTTTTTATTGGGCCTCCCTTAAAACAAAGTTCTGTCTTGTTCCCAGTGATTCATTGAGTGATGCTGTGACCTACAGTCTCTTTAGCCTGAATCAGTCTCCATGTAGTCAGACTGTCTCATTACAGCAGAATCAGCTGATCAGCTGTGATCAGCTGATCACAGCAGAATCAGCTGATCCAGCTGATCACAGCTGTCTGCAGTGTATCATGATGTTCTGTTTTACTGTGATACTGAAGGAAACTTATGGAGTTCTGCAGGTAGAAGCTTTTTTTCTCCAGTTTCCAAACAGATTCATGGAGCTTCATTCATGATTGACATCAGAGGTAGAAAAGAAAACCTCTGACTCAAGTGAACGAGAGGGAGACTAAAAACATCCAGTGGTGATCTGTCAGCGTGAATTAAAAGGAAGATAAATCTGGTGATGTTCTGTATGTTTCCTCTTATCAAAGTGCTGTCATGTGTGATTCCTCTGAACTGTTCATCATGTTCACACCGTCCTGCTACATACTCCCTACAGCACCACATGCAGATTAATCCAGCGCTGAAAATAGTCCCCAACAAATACATTATATCCTCCTGTTTGTTTGGTAGAAACGACAGTGATCAGCTGTTTTTTACTGAGACCAGAATTAAGTATGTAAAATACTGCAAAGAGATGGTGACTCAGTATTAACAGGAGACATTTTACTGCAGATGAAGCTGAGAGTACGTGTGTACTTTTACTTACATTGTTGTGTTGGTACTTTTACTGAATACTCAATATGAAAACAGCAAATACAACAAACAAACAAACAAACAAACAAAAACAAGACGAGAAGACAAAGAAAACAAAGAAGAATGACTAATCAATCAAATCAAACAGAAGTGGAATATTTACAAATATCAGAAAATGTAATTGTTTAGGTCACAGTTCAAGCAGACATGCCAAACATCTGTTGTACATTATGGTATTTTTTTCTGTTTTCTGATGTTTTATTATCTAAATGATTAATTGATTAATCAGAAAAATAATTATCAGAATAATCGATAATGGAAATAATTGGTAGTTTTAGTTCTAACTGTATTAAATGTGAAAGGTCTCTTCATAAACAGTTTGCTGGATTGTTTACGTTTACATCAAACCCCGCCCTCCCCAGCAGCGGGTCACGTGACAGAGGGCAGGCCCGCGCGGTGATATCGAACGCACCCTCCTCTCGGAGCAGAGGAAACGGGATGTAGGCTAGCTCCGGTAACGGTAACGGTTTTATTTACTGTGTTATTCGCTCCCGTGGTGATGGCATAAATGACCGTCGGACGGCGGGAGTCGGACGGAGCCGAAACCGACGGGAGCCGGTGTCGTCGAGCGGCGGGAAGCCCGTATCCGCTTCGGTTTGTTGTTTAGGTTAGCTGCCCGTGCTAGCTCACAGCCTGCTTCTTTTAACGGTTCACCGGGAGTTATCCTCGGAGGACACGGACAACCACCGCCTGGGGAAAGTTACGGTAACCCTCCCACCGGCGCTGCCTCGCGCGAGGGGCGGAGGAGCGGTGCTGCAGGAGGAACAACGCGGGAAAGCTGCGGATGTAGTTAGCATCAGGCCTGAATACCAACACACTTCCACCCCTCCCTCCTTGCCTCCCCCCTTTCTCCCCCCCTCCTCCCCTGCCCCCCCCTCGCAGCCCCTGGACTACAGACCCTCTCCCCCATGATCACGATGGAGTCAGGCCTCAACCCGCTGCCACAGTTCCCAGAAAACTCCTATAAAAGTAAGTAATGGTGCGGTGTGTTTATACCTGTAGGCCGCCATGTACAGGTGAGCTGCTGACCTGCCAGTGTTGGTGACCTTTGACCCCTGCATCTGCAGTGACGGAGGAGGATGTGAAGAGGCTGATTGAATTCAGGGCGTCCAACGAGGCTCTGTTCACCGGGAAAAGAAACTCTGCCAAGATCGCGTGGAGGTATGAGCCAGACCTCCGCCGTCTGAGACTTCATACCTGTGCAGGTACCTGTGTGGGTGAGGTTCCCTCTCAGCTCACCTGCTCTGATTCTCCTCCGTCTCCCTCAGCACCATCCTGAAAGGTCTGGGCCTGGAGGGGAAGCTGACAGCCGACCAGATCGCCAAGAAATGGGACAACCTGCGGACGAAGTACAAGGTAAGGTGTGATGCAGAGAGGCCACGCCCACAGGAAGTCACCTGGTTTAAAAAACTGTGAAACCGATCACTGTTCTCCACCAGGAGACGTTCTCCGTGTTCCCTCAGGGTTCTGTAATCCTCGTTGTGTTCTCCAGGACCTGAAGCAGCCCTACCAGGGTCAGGACAACATCGGGGGCGTGGTGGAGTCGTGGCCCTGGTTCCACATCATGGATGAAGCCATGCAGGGTCGCCTCTACAACAGCAACCTGGTGCTGAGCCCGGAGAACGCCGCCAACACCGGTCACCGCGGCAACAGCCAACCCAACCAGAACCAGGAGAACACCGACATCCTGGAGTTCCTCATCAAGACGGAGATGGAGGACACGGTGGCAGCAGAGGCGGCGGAGGACGATGGGACGGTCCACACAGAGGCTCCTCCCACCGAGGGCGTGCCCATGGGCTGGAGGAGGATGACGGAGTGCTCCTATAAGAGTGGGTGGAGTTTAGCAACGACATCATCGCCGTGTGTTTCACAGTCGTGTTGTTGATGTTCTCTGCATCTGAACTCGAACCTGTTGTTCTCGTCGACAGTGACGGAGCCGGAGACGGAGCGGATGATCAAACTTCGAGCCGCCAACGAAGCGCTCTTCACCGGCAGGAAACATTCAGCCAAACCGGCCTGGAGGTGAGTCCCACACCTGCTCCAGGACTCTGCGTTACAGAGGTGTACGAGTTAACACAGAGTCAGATTAGAGACTAAATGTTGATTCAATCTGTGTCAGACTCACTGAAATAACAGATGGAGATACGACTTGTTTTTACGTCTCACATATCTGAAGTTCATAAGCTTAAATTATTGATGTGATGTCGAGGAAGTTTCCCGGGAGCCGGAGAACGGGTCAGCTGAAGGTTTCTACTCTCAGCTCGGACCCCGAGGAGTGGTAGTGGATCAGCTGTGACGCCACATCTTCAAGACAAACCTTATTTTCTACAAATGTTTCTGTGTTTGAATCATGTCCCTGTTGTGTGGGGGGGGGTCAGTGTGTGACTCCGCTGCTCTTCACGTGTTGCAGAGCCATTCTGTACGAACTGGGTCTTCAGGGGAAGCTGACCACGGATCAGTTGGCCAAGAAGTGGGACAACCTGAAGAGGAGATACAAGGTAGGTGCAGCTCCACTAACGACCAGCGTGTCAACAACAAAACACAGCCCCAGAGCTTTCCAAAATAAAACACAGCCCCAGAGCTTTCCAAAATAAAACACAGCCCCAGAGCTTTCCAAAATAAAACACGACCCCACAGCTTTCCAAAATAAAACACGACCCCACAGCTTTCCAAAATAAAAGGCGTCCAGCAGGAACAAGAGATGAGTTCTAAAACTCAAAGGTAGTAGAGTGGACGTAGCCTGAGCTTCATGCAAGATCCAGACGGACGATCTGATTTGTTCTTTATTGTGTTTTCCTCTCGTTCAGAAGATTCTGTGACGTACAGATGAAATGATGGACAGACGGAACCTGCTTCCACATGTTCCTCCGTCTCATCAGCTTCAAATGTTGTCGTACTTTCTTTTGTTTGAAAACTCTTATATTGTTATAAATGAATAGCTGCAGTAAAAGTTTATTCTACATCCATCACAAGTTAGAAATTTAACTTGAGCTAAAGCCTCATTTCATCAAGTGGTTCAAAACACAAAGATTCTCAGGTTCCTGTGTGTGTGTGTGTGTGTGTGTGTGTGTGTGTGTGTGTGTGTGTGTGTGTGTGTAAAAACAACAATCAAACAATCAAATGATCCATTAATGAGATTGTTGCAGATCAATTTTCTGTGTGTTGCAGCTCTTTACTGTTTACTGTCTTTACTTCACTCATACCACAGTATAAAAATACTCCATCGAAGTAAAAGTACATCCAGTACCTTCTGACATCCTCATAATGATCCGTGTCTGATCTACTATTGATCAGATCTGATCAATGAACCCGTGACGTTCTTCAGGCTGTGCACTTGCAGTTTTTGTTGAATCAGATGTAAAACACTGAGCAGACAGGAAGTGTGAGATGTTTGGGATCAGAACAGGAAAAGGTTCTTGAATGAGGCCTGATGTTTTTGCAGGTTAGCTCCGCCCATCACCCGTCAGACGCTCCTCCGTCCTTCTGTCATTACACGACATCCTCACGTTGTTGTGCACAAACTACAAGAGTCAGCTGGTGATGAAATGATGGTGTAGATGTAGAATGATGTAGAAACGTGATCCAGAGTTTCCTGTCTCCTACAGGAGCTGAAGTTTCCCGCTCGGGGGGTGGAGACGAACCCCAGCTCCTGGCCCTGGTTCTACCGAATGAACGACGCCATGGAGGGGCGCTTCGCCGGCGCCGCGCCCATCCTCACGCCTATCGTGGAGGACGAAGACGAAGACTGCGAGCCGCTGTCGCCGACGCCCAAGAAACGAGCCCGCCGGAGCCGGGGGGGGGATGGCGGAGTTCCTGACGGAGTCGGAGATGGACCTGCTGGTGGATAACGAGGAGAAGAACGGGTCGTCGGCGCTGGGGGAGCTGCACCGGATGGCAGAGTTCACCTACAAACGTAAGCAGTGATGGAGAGCTGTGTCAACCAGGAAGTGTTTCTCTCTGCTGCCACACATCTGTCCCACATCTGTCTCGTCATGAAGCAGATGTGACAGCAGAAACGATCAGCTGTGATTTAATGAAGCATCTTCACACTGTGATTAACTGAGTTAACCAGTTCATTTGTTTCAGCCTCCTAATGTCAATTAATCAATTAAAGATGTCAATTCATCCTTTGATCATCAGACACAGTGAGAAATATCCTAAAGCTCAAACATGAAAAATATTCAGTTACTGAAGTTCAGTCTGAAAAATGACTCCATGTTTCTTCTTCTGTGTTTTATTTGAAGTGTTGATCCATCAGAAGATATAAAAACCATCTCAGTGTAGTTTCACATCTCCTCTCTCAGGCTTCTCTCTGCAGCTCTAGTGACAACAGGTCAGTCAGCCAATCAGAAGAGAGGAGGCTCTGAGCCTTTTTCATTTTAAAACCTGTGATGGTTTGGTTCTTGTGTCCGTCCTCTCCCACAGTGACAGAAGAAGACACCAGGCGACTGATTGAGTTACGAGCCGCTAACGAGTCTCTGTTCACTGGGAGGAGAAACACGGCGAAACCAGCCTGGAGGTAAAGGAAATAAAAATGTTTCTTTCATTTGATTTTATCTTGGGACAGTTTGAGTTTGGAGAAACGATGGACTGAAGTTTCTCTTTACGATCAGCAGAAAACACAGTGATGAAGATTCATGAGATCAGAGCAACAGGATCCAGCTGCAAACTGAAGCCAGCAGCTTTTAGAACTGAACATAGAGAATATTATATATTGATGGAAAATTGTTCTTGTGTGTGTTTTTGAGTATTGGTGTCTTCAGGTCTCTGTATTGTTCTGTATGAGAAACAAGTTAAAGTCGTTATTTAAATCTTTAATAGTTGTGTTTGGTGCTCAGGGGAATAGTGAAGGAGATGGGTCTGACCGGGAAGATAACACCTGACCAGGTGGCCAAGAAGTGGGACAACCTGAAGACCAAATTCAAGGTGAGCACCCCGAGCAGCTGGTGAAATGATGCTGGTCCAGATGTGTGACGTGAAGATTCTGCAGCTGTTACGTCGTTTTTGAAGCAGAAGTGAAAACTGATCTGATGGTTCCAGTTTCTCGGTGTCACGTCGGTGAAGGAACGTTCGTGGTGTGTGATTGTAATCCGTCTCTCTGCTGGTCTGCAGGACCTGAAGTTCCCTCCCCGGGGGATGGAGAACCAGACCAACCCGGCCTCGTGGCCCTGGTTCCAGCTGATGAGCGACGCCCTGGAGGGACGTCTGACGGGGAAAGCTCCCAGAGTGACGCCCGTTTGGACCAACGAGGAGGACGGCGTCTTCGGCTCGTCCCCGCCTCCCGACAGAGACTGTCTGCTGGCGGAGAGGAGCAGCGTGTCGGAGCTGGAGAGCATGGTGGGGGGCGACAACCCCGAGGCTGATGGGAACGTCACCTACATCGACGCCAGCGGAGAAGAGTGTTCGACGCCCTCTGACCTCTCCTATAAAAGTAAGAAGTTCCTCATCGTCATTTATCTGTCTGATGCTAAAGCTCCACGTTTTCTTCTTCTGTGTTTTATTTGAAGTGTTGATCCATAAGAAAATATATTTCACCCCATTAAGCCCATAATTGTCTTTTGCAAAAGTTTCACTGAGATTGAGCATCAGCACGACCTCAGCTGATTGTACATGTCACTCATTAAAGACTGTACAGCATCGCCGGGGGCAACGGCCCATACAACTAAAAAACACACTTTGAATTTGTCCTTATTTAATAGATAAAAGCTGTAAACCAGAATAAAGAAGGAAAACTGCAGCACAGAAAGTTTCACACGTCTTTATCTGATCATCAGTTCTTCTTCTTCTTCTTCTTCTTCTTCTTCTTCTGAGGGGGAGGAGGAAGAGGAGTATTCAAATCAGCTCCTCATCCTCTGCAGCTCTAAATATCTGTCTCTTCAACAAACTCTGAACTACCTCCCCTCCCTCTGAGTGTGCAGTCTCTGAATCAGACGCTCTGATTGGCTGTGACAGCACCCACCAGAGCCAATAGGAATGTGAATGACGTCACTGGCAAAGATGACGGGAGAGAATCGATCAATAAACACACAGACAAAAAGCAGCATCTATAACTTTATCAATTATTTCAAATTCATGAAGAAAATGAATAGAAAGTCTGTTTCTGGCTTTTTTAATATTTGTTTACTTTTGTTTTTATTCATTTTCCGACATTTCGTTTTGTTTTAATGGATCTTTCTCCAAATCTTCCGGTTTATTCTTTGACTGTTTCATTTCCACCGTCGTTTATTGGATCTTAATCCTCTCTGTAAATTCATTCCCCACCTCGTGTTGTGACTTTATGAATGAAAAGAAAAGAACACGCAGACGAGCAGAGGCTCGTTAGAAAGCAACAGTTCTGTAGATGAAGAAGAAGAAACGGCACGTCTCTACCTCAAACGGTGGCGGAGAATGGCACTCTGAAGACAACATGAAATTTGGAAGCGTGTGCGCATGTCCTCAGGCTTCTGTCTGTCTGCATGTCCAACTGTCTCATGTGTCTCTGTCTCATGTGTCTCTGTCTCGTGTCTCTGTCTCATGTGTCTCTGTCTCATGTGTCTCTGTCTCCTGTGTCTCTGTCTCCTGTGTCTCTGTCTCATGTGTCTCTGTCTCCTGTGTCTCTGTCTCATGTGTCTCATGTGTCTCTGTCTCATGTGTCTCTGTCTCCTGTGTCTCTGTCTCATGTGTCTCTGTCTCATGTGTCTCTGTCTCATGTGTCTCATGTGTCTCTGTCTCCTGTGTCTCTGTCTCATGTGTCTCATGTGTCTCTGTCTCATGTGTCTCTGTCTCCTGTGTCTCTGTCTCCTGTGTCTCTGTCTCATGTGTCTCTGTCTCATGTGTCTCTGTCTCATGTGTCTCTGTCTCATGTGTCTCCTCACCTGTGTGTCCACCACAGTGACGGACCAGGACACCAGGAGGATGATTAAACTACGAGCCTCTAACGAAGCGTTGTTCACCGGGAGGAGAAACGCCGCCAAAGCCGCCTGGAAGTAAGAAACTCTGATGTGGATGATTATTGTTCAGCAGCTGAAGCTCCTGTAGATGTCTGTCTGACTGTCCCCCCCCCCCCGTCCCGTCCCGTCCCTCCCCCCCCTTCCCGTCCGTCTCACCCCCCCCCACAGGGCCATCCTGAAGGAGCTGGGGCTGCAGGGGAAAGTCTCCACCTACCAGATGGCAAAGAAATGGGACAATTTGAAGAGGAGATACAAGGTAAGGTGTTACAGTCAACACGTCACATGATCCGTCTCTTAACTCCTCCCTCCTCTGAGCTCATTGGTTCCTGCTGAACATGTGAACATTTAGAAACTGAGTGTTTCAGCCTGTCATTGATTTTATTGATGCCCCTGTTCTCAAATGTAGTCTTTTCTCATCCTCCTCTTCATTCTCTCCTCTCCTCATCCTCCTCTCCTCATCCTCCTCTCCTCATCCTCTCTCCTCTCTCCTCTCTCCTCATCCTCTCTCTCACCTCCTCTCATCCTCATCCTCTCCTCCTCATCCTCTCCTCCTCATCTCCTCATCCTCCTCTCCTCATCCTCCTCTCCTCATCCTCCTCTCCTCCTCTCCTCCTCTCCTCATCCTCATCCTCCTCTCTCTCCTCCTCCCTCATCCTCCTCTCCTCTCTCTCCCTCCTCATCCTCCTCTCCTCATCTCTCCTCTCCTCTCCTCCTCCCCTCCTCCTCTCCCCTCCTCTCCTCCCCTCCTCCCCTCCTCTCCTCTCCTCCCCCTCCTCTCCCCTCCTCTCCTCTCCTCTCCCCTCCTCCCCTCCTCTCCCCCTCCTCTCCCCTCCTCTCCTCTCCTCCTCCCCCAGGATCTGAAGTACCCTCCTGTGGGGATGGAGAGTGTCGCAGACGGCGCCTCCTCCTGGCCGTGGTTCCACCTGATGAATGAAGCCATGGAGGGTCGCCTGGCAAACAGCGCCCCCCTCCTCAGCCCCGTCACCCAGGAAGACGAGCAGCACTCTGACCCCGCCCCCAGACACAGGTCCCGCCCCGCCCTTCCCCCTCCCCCCGCCTCTTCCTCCGAGTACGGACAGGAGGCGTTCTGCGACGGCGCCGAGCAGAGCCAGCGCAGCTCGGAGGCGTGCGACGGGCCGCTGGGGGGGCTGGACAGGGAGTGGGAGATGGTGGAGCGGGAGAGGACGGCGCTGGAGCGGGAGAGGGAGATGGTGGAGAGAGACAGGGCGGCGGTGGAGAGAGAGCGGGCGGCGGTGCAGGCGGAGCGGCTGTGGTTGGAGCGGGAGCGGGCGGCGGTGGAACGGGACAGAGCCATGCTGGAGCAGGAGAGGGCGGGGCTTAGCAGAGAGAGGGAGGTCCTGGACCAGAGAGCGCTGATGCTGAACTCTGTGGGACACTCCGGACACCTCAACGCACTCATGTAGACCATGATGCTCTGGGGGCGTAGACCGTCCCTGTAGAGGCGTCTCTGGTGGTCTGTGGGGGGGGGGGTCTGGACCCGATGACCGATCACAGGAACCGTAGACCTGAGCGCCGCGGAGACACGCGGCTGCCGGTCGTCCACTCAGAGCTGGGGACGGACAGAGGACGGACCTCGCCGGGTGACTGGTCCTGGAGACCCGAGCCACCCGGGGGGTCGGCCATCTTCACGGGGGGGCTGCACACGCCGTAGTGTCACGACCTCCATCATGTGTGATGGTTCAGATCCGCCATGTTTCAGTCAGAGTTTCCTGCTGAGTCCCACCCGGAGCTTTCAGCTTGTTTTCTTCGGGGGGGGGGGGGGCAGAGGCTGTGTCCAGTTTCTTGATATTCACTTTAATCAATATGTGTGATCAGTTCAAACATCACAATCATCCTGCTCCAAAACAACACATAAGAAAAATAAACTGTAAATACAGAGTGTGACACGGGCGGAGGGGGCGTGGCCTCTTCTCTTGCGTATATAGGAAGTTCTTCATGAGAAATAAATAAAGTAGAGAGAGAGAGAGACATTAAAAACATTTGAAACACTAAAGTAGAGTCACTTCCTGGTGCTCGTCTCCCTCCTCCACTCAGACTAGTTTCAGGTCACATCCTGTTTCCTGTTTGAGTCCGGTGACGCCGCCATCACGTGTTTTTGCCGCTGATATCGATGCCGATCATTTTTATCATCATTACAGACGCCGTACTTTACGTCTCACAGTTCCACACGGACGACATGTTGTTTTGTTTCGGCGTCCTGTCGGTGGGAGGCGGGGCTACACAGCTCAGCCGCAGACTACAGCTGATCAGTGTCTACAAGCATTAATTTAACCATCATGTGTTTTTAATGAAAATCGGCCGATCGATCGAGACAGAATATTAAACGTTCATGTGAAACTGTGTGAAGTCTTGAGTAATGGTGTGGTGAGGTCACACTGACCTCCACCTTTGACCTTTGACCTTAAGTCCCCAAAGTGTAATCAGTTCATCCTTGAGTCCAGGTGAATGTTTTTACCAAATCTGAAGAAGTGTCACTGAGATACCTGAAAACAACATGGCCGCCGCTCTGACTGTCTGCAGCGAGGAATAAAAAACAAGAAAATCAATGAGACGTTGATGTTTTGGCGTCAATAATAAATCCGTGTTTGGGAAACTCAGACTTTCACAATATTCTGTAGAAGACACTGAGTCACGAGGCCGAACGCCTGTTTTCCAATAGTCGATCAATTCTGTGTCTTTGAACCTCGTCGTTCAGTCTGATCTTTCCAGACACTTCCTGTCACAGCTTTAACCCCTCCCCCTCCAGGAGCTCCTCCTCCGTCCTCTCAGTTACAGTCTGAAACACTGAACGCTTCATGAACGTGCTGCAGCTGACGACCTGTTCTCCGTCTGATCGTTCACCTTCCTGATGTTTTTACTCCAGCAGATCAATGACTCTGTTGCATGATGTCACACCTGGTTTGTATTTTCTTACCTGTATGTGGACGCTTGTTTTACATCTGCTGTGTGCTGGGGGCTGAGCTGTGGTAAAACCCAGGTGACCTACACTCAGTACTGTACCTGAACGCACCGACCCACGCTCTGAAGCTGCGACGCTTTCACTGCACTTCCTGTGTAATATGAATGTTTCCGCCCGGTGGAGGTGTCCAGGTGTAGAGCAGCAACAACCATGAACCAGTGACCTCTGAGAGTCTGTGGTTCCTACAGCTCTCATCAATAATCCATAATTCATTTCTAATTTCAAAACCAAAAAAACCTAAATGTGTTTTTTGTTTTAAAACCAAAACGGGAAAAAAACATTTTTAGTGTCAGAATCACAAAATGAAATCAATCAAAATGGTCCGATTTGTTATTAATCATTTCTTTTTTTAACCAAAAGTTGAATTCACAAGGTTTTATATGATTTTAATTTCTAATTTGAAAAACAAAATTTCATGATGTATTTGTTTTTTTGTTTCCAAACAAAAAAAGGTCAAATTTAGTTTTTTACAAATGAATTTTGTCACGTCTCATTCTGCAGCTCAGCGGACGGACGGGGACAGGAAGTGAAGTGTCAGAGTCAAAATAAAAGGTTTTAAAACTACAGAAGAAGATTAGACTAAATTCTAACATTTTCCACATCAGGCACATGTGTGAATTTATTTTTTCAGAATTCCACAAAAATAATAAAAATAAATTCACATGTCCCTGATGTGGAAAATGTTTTTAAAAGTCACGTCTCATACATGGTTCTAATCCTCTTCCATATATTACAAATACCAGATTTACAGTTTTTAAATTCCACATTATTATTATTATTATTATTATTAGGACGGATTATCTGATGAGACCCGGACGCTGCAGTCAGAGACGTGGGCGGCCAATCAGAGCACAGCAGGAGGTTATAAAACCGACCAATAGGTGGAGAGGATAAAATGAATGTTTTACACTTCAGCTCAGCCAATGTGGAGACGAGAACTGAACTCAGCACAAAACGATTCAAATGGATAAAACTTTATTTCACTGTCCATCTGTGAACACTGACTCGCTCAACCCCTCTCTCTCTCTCTCTCTCTGTCTCTCTCTCTCTCTTTCTGTCTCTCTCTCTCTTTGTCTGTCTCTCTCTCTGTCTCTCTCTCTCTCTGTCTCTCTCTCTCTCTCTCAGACAGGAGGGACAGATTCTGAAACCTGTTTTGAATGTGGAGTTTTTGACATTTCCATATGAAAACCAGCTCTAGGCTACTTTCACACACACACACACACACACACACACACCTCACTCACCTGAAGAACTGGTTGTATCTGAGCCTGGAGGTGAAGACCAGTGTTTCCAGTAAGCCACCAGTACATGTCGACTGACGACTCCAGCTGAGCCTGAATCCAGATGCAGAAACTGATGTTCGGGGTGTTTCCCACACTGGATTTATTTCAGCTCCTCACATCAACATGACTTTCTCATTTTTCTATTTATTCACAAAATATGTTTTTGTATTATTTCCTTTTATTTTTATAGAAACCTGGTGATGTTTCCAGATGTTTCCATGTTCCTCAGACTCTTCAAAACATCTGGATAGAAAATATAAAAAGCCTTTTCAACACGTTTCTGATCCAGAGGTGGAACAGACGACACTTTATCTCCAGTTGTTTTATGTTTGATATTTTCTTGTGTCATTCTCCTGGATCAGGAAACACTGATGAGAATAATATTGATATAAATAGTAGCGAGTGCAGCTTCTACACAACGATCACGATAAACGATTGCTGCGGTAAAACAAACAAACTTCAGTGATGAAGACCATGAGATATGGTTGAAAGCTCCAGAAGCTGCAGCCATTAGTTTTCTGTTTTATATCAAATTAAACTAAATATCTTTTTTTATTACAGTTTTATTGACTGAACGATTAATCAAACATGAAAGGAATCAGTTGCAGAATAAATTCTCGTGTGGGAAACACTGACTTTAACGTACGTGGTTCTGAAGATGGACTCGGGCTCAGAAGCTCCTCCCCCTCTGTGCTGGAAGCCTTAACACCTGAATCTTTGACTCTGAGTGTGTCACAAACATCACGTCTGTGTGAAACTATTTATTTACATGATGATGATGATGATGATTGTCTTCAACCAAAGTTCATCTGTTTGTTTGTTTGTTTGTTGATATTTTTAAAGAAGGACCTGATGACGTGTTTGTGTTGTAGCCTTCAATAAACGGACCAGAGCTTCAACCTGCTGCTGAAACACCGACCAGCTTCATGTTGTTTTCAACAAGTGTCCTGATCACTGAGGGACTATTTCCTGCAGCGGATTAATCCACATCTGGTGCTCCAGTGACTGTTTGGGGCAGCAGGACTGTGTGTGTGTGTGTGTGTGTGTGTGTGTGTGTGTTAAATTGAGATAATTAAAGTCTGTTAATTGAAGGGCTGATTTAAAGCCTCAGGTCATCAGTTGAGTGCAGAATGTGCTCAGGCCTGTTCACAAACCTGTGATCATGAATATAAGTAGTAAACTGAATTATAATTGAAAACCTGTGACACACCCACCGACCATCGTCCGGCCTGAACCAGTTTCACTGCTCTCCGACTCGCCTGCATCAGAAGCTTCACTGTGTTTCTAATTGTTCAAACCACTAATTAAATAAATCAGTCATCAATCAATCAATCATAGTGCAGTCAAAAAAATAAATAAACATTTGGAGAAAGATAAATTAAAACAAAATAACTATTGGAAAGTAGATAAAAAAAACAAAGTAATAAAGCAAAGGTCAAGAAATAGACTTTAGTGGCTTTTCTATTCATGTTTCCATGAACTTTATCAAAAGAGGGAGTTCTGCAAGAATGAATATAATATTTAACTGAAATAATAACAAGGTTTGAAAAGTGTTGTCCGACATCATTACAGGTGAATGTCCTCTGGGCGTGAAACCAGTCAGCTCGATGTTGTGGTCACTTCCTTTCATGCACTTCATGATGTCATCAGCAGGTGAGGCTCGTGGACCCTCCCGGCTGCAGCGGAGTGGCTGTAACCCGGTGATCAGGCCTCAGGAGGCGGAACAGGATCTGCTTGTTTTGTCCTGCCGGGCAGTTCCGGGAGAAACGCCCGGCGGGGTTAGTGTCGGCGGGGCAGGTGTGTGCGCAGGTGAGAGTCACACTTTTTACTTCGAGTCTTTCCTCTCGGGTTCAGGCTGAATTCAGACAAACAGGGGTCTGTCATCAGAGGACACACAGACAGGCTGGATTCAGACTCACCTGCACAGGTGTCTGCGCTTTTTAAGGTAGGAAGTGTTTCACTTTACTATTGTTTTCAGATGTAGTTTTGACGTTGGTTTTATGAGTTTATGTTGCTACTAGATTCATTCATTAATTAGTCACTTGACAGAGAATTAACCAGCAGCTACTCTGATTATTGATTCATCATTTCTGTCATTGTCCGGCAGCTTCTGTTTTTAACATGATGGAAACCTGAATCTCTTTTTCCACAAACTAATTTAATCTCTTTCAGCTTTAGTTCTTTGATTTTCTTACATTTAAAAAAAGACAAAATAAAAAAGATTTTCTTTTTCAGTGTAAAATGCAGGGATGAAGAGAAAGAAGGAGAAAAATACAAAAGTTCAAAAGGAGAGGAAATTTTAAAAAGAATATTCAAGTGTGAGAAAATGTAAATTTATGAATAATGAAAATTTAGAGTCACAGTCACGTTGCTGCTGTTTGAGAAAACTATGGACTTCAAGACTGAAACCAGAGTGTGACTCAGAGAGAGAGAGGAGCTTTAATAATGATTAATAATAACAATAATGAGAAAATGACTTAACATCTTTATCTTCAACAGGAAAAACAAAAAAATGACACGACAACAACGCATCAACCAAAGTAGGTTTTCATTCGAGTGTGTGTGTGTGTGTGTGTGTGCGTGTGGTGTGTGTGTGTGTGTGTGTGTGTGTGTGTGTGTGCGTGCGTGCGTGCCTGTGTGTGTGTGTGTGTGTACGTGTGTGCGTGCGTGCCTGTGTGCCTGTGTGCCCGTGTGTGTGTGTGTGTGTGTGTGTGTGTGTGTGTGTGTGTGTGTGTGCGTGCGTGTGTGCGTGTGTGTGCCTGTGTGCGTGTGTGTGTGTGTGTGTGTGTCATTGCTGTGGTTACATAACCTGGTGTCGCAGATGGTTTCACCCAGAACCTGTTTCTCTGCGTAAGCTCATTTTTATTCACTGTAACAGTTGGAGGGTGACTCCGCCCACCAGGAAATTAAATATTTAAATGAGATTTAAGAGTCCCGTCTCAGTGTTCAGTTTATTAGGAACAGCAGTTAAACTGCCACAGTCCTGTAATAATAATAATCCTCCTGGTCAGTTTGTGTTGACGCTGGTTCACACGTGTCTGTTCAACAATTCTCTCTTTTTATTGGCCTGAAGTGAGAAAGAGAAACATGTCTGAAACATGATGTCACACAGAGGGACAGAGGTACATCAGCACGGCTGTGATTGGCTCAGAGGGACAGAGGTACATCAGCACGGCTGTGATTGGCTCAGAGGGACAGAGGTACATCAGCACGGCTGTGATTGGCTCAGAGGGACGAGGCCGCAGGTCGATGGAAAACGTGATGATCTTCAGAACAACATCACGACCTCAGCGCCATGTTGGTTCAATAAGCAACAACAGATTATAATGTGTTTGTTTATTTAACTACGTCAACACAAATAGTTCCTCATCTGCACTGGTACTGGACTGTTGCTAAGCGACCTGACCTGCACAGTGCACACTAGTTTGCTCTTTTGTCTGCACGCTGCGCGCTGCCTCAGGTGTACGCTGCACGCTGCGCGCTGCCTCAGGTGCACGCTGCCTCAGGTGCACGCTGCCTCAGGTGCACGCTGCCTCAGGTGTACGCTGCACGCTGCCTCAGGTGCACGCTGCCTCAGGTGCACGCTGCACGCTGCCTCAGGTGCACGCTGCCTCAGGTGCGCGCTGCCTCAGGTGCGCGCTGCCTCAGGTGCACGCTGCCTCAGGTGCGCCCTGTGAAGAGGGGATGACCTGCAGCTCGGTCAGTGATGGTGTGTTTGTGTCTCAGAGGTTTTACTGGCTCTGCTGGTGCTGGTTCCGCTCCTGGTTATTATCATCACCTTGGTTCTGCCGGATGACAGCATCACCTTCATGGGTAGGAACATGGAAACACTCACAACTCTACGTCTCATTAATGTGTCGTTTTAATGTGTGGAACCTGTATGTGATCATTTCAGTCAGGAAGTTGTTGAACCTGCTGCGACTCAGTTCAGCTGCCCACATGTTTTTCTGGCTTTATTTACACTAATTAATGAACTTGTTTATTTGGTAAATCACTGAATTGTATTTTCAGACACTGATGAAGTTTGATATAATCATGCTGTCAGGTAAACTGCAGTGTAAACACGCCCATGTATCAAGAGTGACGTTGCCATGTACTGTAAGTTATAAGGCAATATTTTCTTATCACATATAAACATCCTCTGGATATATGAAGATATAAGTTTAACATATGAAACACATGGTGAAATGTGTATATGTAGATAAATTAAAAAATCTATTATATGTTGTGACCATATACAGTCTGTCCATCCACTGTATGTTAACAATATATATTTAATTTATGCAAGTTTATTATAAAATCATATATCAACATATATGGATGGATGTATATTTACACATCTGTCTACGATATAATCCTACATACATAAACATACATGTTTATACTGTATGTCAGTAAATCAAATGTCTCCTGAGCTAACAGTTTGTAAATCATGGACAGTCTCTGTGTTTGTGGGATGTGATAAACCTCCACACCTGCACATGTGGTGTCAGACCAGAGAACACCTGTCACTCAAAAACACCACAGGTGAGGGGGGCGGAGCCTGTCTTTAGCAGATACCCACCTGATCAAACAGGGCAAGTGGATTGTGCTGCAGGAGCATTTCCTGTCGACGGTGTGACAGTGAATGGGTCCCTGTTGGAACCTGTTGTAAGTGACACGGGTTCCTTCCTGCAGGTGTCTGTAACACCTGTCACTGTAACTTCTCTGTGACTTTCCAGCTGAGTGGCGCCGTGGTCTTTCTGAAGGCTTTGACAGATCCAGGCTGATCTCCAAGACCTCTTCTAAACCATCAGGTCAGTGATCCGTTCCACCTGATCAGGATGAATCAGTGACGTGGATCTGATGGATCTGATGGATCTGATGGATCTGATGGATCTGATGGATCTGATGGATCTGATGGATCTGATGGATCGTTGTTCTTCCCTCTGCAGGCGGCTCGTGTTCCTCACAGAGACGCTGCCCAGAAGATCACATCAGTTTCTTCATCCAAAGCGGAGCCGCCAACGTCATGGCTCCAAAGATCTGCATCCAGAACAAGTTGTAGGTGTTTCCTCCCGAGAGATTCCTTCTAACATTCTTCATTTCCTGCTTTTATCCAACCTCACAAATCAAACTTCACATTTCTGTCCACAGGCCTTTATGTAGTTTTATACACAAGCTTTTCTGCCTGTTCCTGTTTTGAAATGACATTTAATGTGAACCGTGCACAATGATAAATTACTGAGTCAGAAACAGGTTTTGTTTTGCTTTGTTTTTGGTCTGTTTGTTTGTTTGTCTTTCCCTGATGTGGTAGCATGTAGCATGTAGCCTGTAGCGTGTAGCCTGTAGCATGTAGACTGTAGCCTGTAGCCTGTAGCATGTAGCATGTAGCCTGTAGCCTGTAGCATGTAACCTGTAGCATGTAGCCTGTAGCCTGTAGCATGTAGCATGTAGCCTGTAGCATGTAGCCTGTAGCCTGTAGCATGTAGCCTGTAGCCTGTAGCATGTAGCTGTAGCTGTAGCTGTAGCCTGTAGCATGTAGCCTGTAGCCTGTAGCATGTAGCCTGTAGCATGTAGCCTGTAGCCTGTAGCATGTAGCCTGTAGCCTGTAGCATGTAGCATGTAGCCTGTAGCATGTAGCCTGTAGCCTGTAGCATGTAGCATGTAGCCTGTAGCATGTAGCCTGTAGCATGTAGCCTGTAGCATGTAGCCTGTAGCATGTAGCCTGTAGCATGTAGCTGTAGCTGTAGCCTGTAGCATGTAGCCTGTAGCCTGTAGCATGTAGCCTGTAGCATGTAGCCTGTAGCATGTAGCCTGTAGCCTCTAGCATGTAGCCTGTAGCCTGTAGCATGTAGCATGTAGCCTCTGTCCTGTCCTGTCTCCTCCTGCAGAACTCGTTATGACGCATTAATATAAACGATGTCAGCTGACATGTGCAACGTATCAAACTCTTCTCAGGGTCCTTGGATCAGTGATAAACAACGCTGGATATGGAATAAACATTGTTGTACTAAATGGTGAGTGTGCATCACTCTGACTTTTATTTAATTAAGGACGAAGCTGCTGCAGGTTGATGCGTCAGTCTGTGTCTCTGACAGGTAAAACAGGGGAAGTCATAAAGATCGGTCACTTCGACATGTACGCCGGGGGTGAGTGACATCAGATATTGATCGGATGATTTGAGCCGATAACGATGGAAGGTTTAAAAGCTGTTTGTGTTTCAGAGGTGAAACCTCTCCTGGAAGTCCTGAAGAGCATCGAGAACGGTTCTATTGTCCTGATGGCGTCTTATGACGACCCCTCCACAAAGTAAATGTCTCTCTCTGCTCCGACATCTACTGTCTCATCTGCTGTCACAGACTGAGCTGTTATCAACCTGTTTTAAATTCGACAGGTTAAATGAAGATGTGAGGAAGCTGATCGCTGAGCTGGGAAGCTCTGAGATCAAGTCCCTGGGCTTCAGAGATAACTGGGTGTTTGTCGGGGGGAAAGGAGCAGCAGTGAAGAGCAACTTTGAGAAGGTAACAGCTGTCAGCTGATTTTAACCCCAAATAGACTCGTTACCATGGTCACAAACATAAGAGATAATCAGGATGAATTACATGGAAATTTCCATTGAAGCTTTAATGTAATGCTGCAGTGTCTTCGACGGAAAGAATTGACTTTATTAACGATTTAACATCCGAGAAAAAAGAGAAAGAAGAAGCTTGTGTATATTTTACTTGATGGCACAGTCTGGGAAATGTGGTTTTCATCCACTTAAAGAGGAATTTAAAGGAATAGTTCAATATTTTAGGGTGAGATGGTGCCAGTTCCCTGAAATGTAAAAAACCATTAGATAAAAAACAAAAAAACAAACACAAATCAATCAATAGATTGATTAATGGACTAATAACGTCATTAAAAGGTTATCTGCTTTCTTGTTGATGTTGTTTGTCTTGAGTAGGAATCAGTTGTTGTTGTTTGTTTTCAGATCATGAAGAACGACAACGCCAAGAATAAATACGACAGCTGGCCCGAGCTCATCGAACTGCAAGGATGCATCCCGAAGTACCTGGAGTGACCCGGGGTGACCCGGAGTGACCTGGGGTGACCCGGGGTGACCTGCTGCCTCCTGAAACCAGGAACCAGACCAGGAACACTCAGCAGGGGAAACTCACCTGGGAACAGGTGATATGATGACTTGTTGAAAGTAGAATGTGGGCGAAGCATGAAAACCTGACAGAAAACTACAGTCTGATATGTAAATTACTGGATGATATAATGTAAATGTTACTGAGACGGCTGAATGCTGACACAGGTAAATGTTTCCTCTGCTTGTCCAGGTGTCACATTTCTATTGGTCAATGACTCTCCAGAGAAAGTGCACGTTACATCTGAAAGAATGTCAAAGCTTAGATGGAAATGTTAGATTAGCTGGGTGGAGCTGTTGTTTGGAAAATAAACTGGAGTCATGTCGACTGTTCTCTTCTGTCTGCGTCTGGATACATGTTCTGTAATTGTATGACGAATGTATGACTACACCTGTTTATTATTGTAATAACTAAATGTTTTTAATTACTGTAGTAAAGTAATAAAGGGATTTTAAATGCTTCTGCACAGTTTACAAGTTTGTTAGCAGGTTATTAGGCATGTATCAGTGACACCTGTCTGACCAGGTGGACAGGTGAAGCTGCTGCTGTTGAATTATAAAGACAATGATGGAGAATTATCAGGTATTTTTTACTAGATATCCAAAATGCACACGTGTAAATCAAATGAAAAACAGATTTTTCTCAACAATTATCAATGAACTGAACCATTTCATAATAAAAACATTAGCAATAATCAATGCGTAATCGATATTCAGACAAAATTCATCAGAAGCCAGAACAAACAACAACAAGTTCCTTTAAAAAAATGTTCATCATATATTGAGTTAAAGGGATATTAAATTTAATATTATGCTTATATTAAACATAATGACCCTGAAAAATCAGATATAGATTCAACACTTTCTGAGTCTGAAATGTGAATAATTGTTGGTTTTCTTTGCCATCCATGATCTCTAATTGAATCTCTTCGGGCAGCTGTTTAGCATACACACCTACATACTCAACACTTACAACAAAACAAAATGAGATCCTTCAGAAAACCTATTTTTATTGTATTTTATTTTTTGCATTACTGTGTAAAACCATAATTTGCATGATACACTGTTTGGGTGGTTAAATCTACAACATTGCATCATGATTTACTAATATTAACAAAATAAAATAATGTTTTGTCTGTAAAACCTGAGTGTGAAGACTGTCAGACTGAAACACTTTATATCATCATCAAACATCATATATCGATGTGAGAGCTGTTGATTTTCCTCGCTGTAAAAGCTGCTGTTCGGCCACCGTCTAAATAAATCCCTGTTACTTTGACGTCTTTATATTTCACTTCAACGGATTCTACAGAGAAACTCATCTGTTTCCACCCGAGCACTTTTCTGAAAGGACAGTAAACCTCATATCTGATTGGCTACACCAACAGCCAATGAACATAAAGGAGAAGAGAGAAGACGATCCCGATTGGCTGATCCGGTGCGTCAAGCGTGACGAAAACTGGGAGGAAGAAGAAGCCGATTGGCGGGACGAGTAAACGGAGTCATAATGGCGCAGTTTTGTTTGTCGAATTTGTCGTAACGTGCTTTGTTTTATTAAGTTAAGAAATAAACTTTATTAAAACGTGTCTGTTTTATGTGGACGGTTCTAAAATGGCGACGTTAGTTCTGGACAACGGAGCCTATACGGCGAAAATAGGATACAGTCAGGAGAAAGTCAGGTAAGCTAGCTCACGTTAACACGGGAGCTAACGTTACTGCTAACATCATCATCATCATCATCATCATCAGAACAGTAATAATGATCACTGTACATTATATAACCCCCAGCTGTGATGTTATACATAACATTCAGTAACGCAGAAGACTCGTTTAATGATTTCTCTGCTTGGTAAACAAGGTCCCTGAAGAACATGTTTTAAGACCAAATATAAGACATCAGGCCTCAAACTACAATTCAAGTTTAATGAATATACCAAATAATGAAAAGATACGATCTGCTTAGTTTTGAGAGATTTATTTTTTCTCAGATTGGTTGATGAATGTATGAACAGTTTAGCCGCAGAGTCTCTGCAGATGAATCCAAGAGGAACTGTGCTGAAAGGCAACTGTAAAATAAATCAGCTTTCTCCATAAAGGTCTGTCAACTCTGCAACACATCACCACCTGAAATCAAATTAACCCCAGATATAAATTCCTTTACAACAAAGTTCTGCTAAAAGCAAACCAGAAACCAGAGCTGAACTCATTTCTAGCTAATTGTCTCTATTTGTAGCTTCTTGTTGTTGTTGTTGTTGTTGTTGTTGTCTCTGTTCAGACTGAACATCTGTTTATTATTAGTTAATTGTAGGATATTATCACTTGTGTTGTTTTTGAAGTGGAGAATTAGAAACAGCTATAAACTCTTTGTACAACACATTAGTTTCATGCTTTGTTTTGAAACTATGTTGAATTGCATCGTCCCTATTGAATGAATGAATGAACTAAAACTACACTGTGATGCCAGTAGCATTTTGTTGAGTTGCATCCTGACATTTAGGGTTATGGCGTGGAAAACAACAACTTAACAGGTCTTAAAAAGTCCTGCATTTACCTGGTGATTACTGCAGAAACCCGTGTTACTCTGTGTAACCTTCTTTCTCTCTTTCTCTCTCAGCGTCATCCCAAACTGCCAGTTTCGCTCCAAGACGTCCAGATTAAAAACCTTCACTGCCAATCAGCTCGACGAGATCAAAGATCCTTCAGGTCTCTTCTACATCCTCCCCTTCCAGAAGGTGAGAGAGTTCAGTCACATGTAGACTCTGCAGCTTTACAACACCAGGTCACATCTGGTCTGGACTCCTGATCATTTCTTCTCTGTTGCTCCATGTTCTCAGGGTTATCTGGTCAACTGGGACGTCCAGAGGAAAGTGTGGGATCACCTGTTTGGAAAAGAGATGTTTAAGGTGTTTTAATTAGCTTCATTTTTGTTCAGTGTCTTTTCTTCACGAAGGCGTCTGCTAATCTAACCTGATCTCTTCGCCCTCCCCTCTGCTGATGTTGGTGTTTTCTGGGTCCAGGTGGAATTTGCAGACACCAGCATCATCATCACGGAGCCGTACTTCAACTTCACCTCCATTCAGGAGTCGATGAACGAGATCCTGTTCGAGGAATACCAGTTCCAGTCGGCTCTCAGGACAAACAGTGAGTCAAAATGTTCATCATTCATTCATTCATTCAGTGGATTCTCTCTCAGTTGGAAATGAGTTCAGACATCCAAGAGTCAAAAACCTTCTCTTCAGATCTGAGAAGTTGCTCTGAGGTCCATGATGTGCTCACTGCAGTAACAGTTGTATAACACATTATCACACACAGAGGTCATTCAGTGTTCTTCAGAGAAATAAAAGAAGCATAAAGGTAAAAAGCACAATAAGAAAACAGAATAAAACACAGATTATAAAATAGATAATATCTCATTAAAGTGCAAGATTAAAAGATTAAATGAAGGCAATACACACAGCACAACCCACACAGCAGAATTCAGGCGTTCGCCCGAACTTCAGTGTAAAAGGACGTATTATTGGAGCCACCTGCGGGTTGTTAATGTTAAAATGCTCATGTGGTTTAACACACAGTTCGTGGGGAAGACACAGTGACAACTAAAGATTTGGACTCAGGATGTGACTAAGTTTCTGGTCTAGGCTTTCGCAGCGTTAGCGGTTGTCAGATATACGTTTTATCTGTGTGTAATCTGGTCTGTGTCTGTGTTCACGCAGCGGGCTCGCTCAGCGCTCATCACTACTTCCACACCAAACCGTCAGAGCTCTGCTGTCTGGTGGTCGACAGCGGATTCTCCTTCACACACATCTCCCCTTACTGCCGCAGCAAGAAAATGAAGGAGGGCGTCCGCAGGTCAGACAGCAGCAGCAGCATCATTCACCTCCAACCTGCCGTGATGACAGCAACATGTTCATGGGCTGTTGTTTGTGTTTGCTTATTTGCAGGATCAATGTAGGAGGGAAGCTACTGACCAATCACCTGAAGGAGATCATTTCATATCGGTGAATCCACCTCACTCAGACTGGGGCTTCTGTTGCTTCTACCTGGTGTTTGGTTCCACCTCAGATTGTAGAACAGTCACTGGTGCAAAGTAACAGCACATTTACTCAAGTACTTTGCTTAAGTACAATTTACTTTGGATGAGTATTTACATTTTCTACAACTTAGTACTTCTCCTCCTCCACATTGCAGAGGGAAATATTGGACTTTTGACTGCTCTACATCGACCTGACAGCTGGAGTCAGTAGTTAACAGTTTAAATAACAAACGTGATAAGTTTATAAAATACAAATATATATATACTTCCTCTTATAAAATCAGCGAGGAGCTGTGTCTGCTTGTTTTCAGTTGTTTTCAGTTTCACCAAAGACGCGGGACTCTGGGTCAATGATCTGATGATGTCAGACAATCAGAGATCAGTGACAGTTTACTGTACAATGAAGTACTTTTACTGTGGTACTGTAAATACAGGAAGTACTTGTACTGTGGTACTGTAAATACAGGCAGCTGATAACACTACTGACAGAACTTTCTCTTCAATGGGATTTTAATTGCAGTACTTTTACTTTGTGATGGAGTATTTTTGAATAGTTGTATCTGTAACTTGAGTAAAAGGTGTGAATACTGTTTCCACCACAGTGGTTGTTTCCGTGTAGATGACAGAACACAGAGGACTTTAATGTGTAGATGTCAGATCAGTGTTTCCCGTCATTAATATAATCAGTGAAATAAAATAATGTCTCTTCCTTTCAGACAGTTACATGTCATGGATGAAACTCATGTGATCAACCAGGTGAAAGAAGACGTGTGCTACTTCTCTCAGCAGTTTTACAAGGACATGGAGATCGCACAGTGAGCGCACACACACACACACACACACACACACACACACACACACACACACACACACCACAGGCTTCAGGTTGTCTGTCTGAGTCTGGTGAACGCAGTATCTCAGGAACATCTTTAGGGAATTTGTGATTTCCTATTTGTGACTTTTGTGACCTCACAAAAACAATTAACATATTTATTCATACACTAATTATGACACAATTTAAAGTTTTAACATTTTATATCCAAAAGGTCAAAGGTCAGCTTCAGGTGCATGTTGTTTAAGCACATGTTGTGATGAAGCACCTGCTCTGTCTGCACCTGGTAGAGTTTCATGAGGTTTCTGACCTGAGCTGGATCAGAAACCTCATGGCTTCTTCTGTGGCGTCTGTTCTCAGGATGAAGGGGGAGGAGAACACTGTGATGAGGGATTATGTTCTCCCAGATTTCAGCTCAATCAAAAAGGGCTTCTGTAAGGTGAGACAGCTTCCATCTTTTTTAAGAAGTGGAGCCATGCTGGGCTTGATTCACTGCCAGGTTCACCGCTGCCGTCCTCATCAGTCTTTCTGTCCAACAGCCTCGAGAGGAGATGGTGTTCAACGGAAAATACAAGACAGGAGAGCAGATCCTGAGGCTGGCCAACGAGCGCTTCGCTGTCCCTGAGATGCTCTTTCACCCGTCAGACATCGGCATCCAGGAGATGGGCATCTCAGAGGCCATCGTCCACTCCATCGAGTCCCTGCCTGAAGGTCAGCTGATTCCTGCTGTTGCTCAGAATCACATCTCATTTCTTTATTTTCTGTCCTTGTGTGCAAAGTCTCTAACAGTTTCCTCTGCCACCAGAGATGCAGCCCCACTTCTACCAGAACATCGTCCTGACCGGAGGGAACACTTTGTTTCCAGGCTTCAGAGAGCGGCTGGAGGCGGAGCTGCGATCTCTCGTCCCCGCCCACCTCCCTGTGTCAGTCCTACTACCTGCAAAGTAAGTGACTACAGCACTTAACCTCGGTCTGAAGGCGAGAGATCTGACTCTCGGCCACAGCTCTCTTCAAGAAATCCGCTTTGTCAGTGAAAAAGATTCAAGCTTAAGACTTCCTGTGGTTCTTTGTTTTGTCCTGCAGTCCAATCACTTACTCGTGGGAAGGAGGGAAGCTGCTGGCCCACAACCCGGACTACGACGAGATGGTGGTGACAAGAGAGGACTATGAAGAGAATGGACATTGTATTTGTGAAGAAAAGTTTGACCTTTGACCTCATGAACATAAAAATCATAGCCACAAATGACTGTTTCTATTACACAATAAAATAATTCTCATGCACTTCAGGATAAACAGTAAAATATAAACTTTGACTGTATTGTTATATTTTTATTTCAGTATGGCAGGATGTTGTGTATATGTGGATTTGTTGATTGTTTTTCTGAACTTTTTTTACATAAAAAATTGCTAAGACAAGAGTTCAATCATAAGTGTGATTTTTAAAGTGTTAAAATATTTTATCACTGCAACTAATTATTATTTTCCTTCTGCCATTTATTTGGATTAATCAATTAGTCTACAAACCAACCAGTTTTTTGGACCAAAAGTCAAAATATTCCCAAAAACCTGAGTTTAAAGCAAGAAATCTTCTTTAAGAAATCTGGAAATAATTGTAATTCTTTTCACATCGCTTGTAAAATGCAAATTTTTTTCAAGCAAAAATACAAAATATTTTGGTATGAAGTTTTGAAGTTTTTACATGTCATAGATTAATTTATCATTTATCAGTGATCAAAATAATCCTTAGATTGAAAAGTACTTATATTTTAATTTTGCTTTTGTCCTTTTTTGGGGCTTATAGTGTTGAAGAAGTGGGCTTTTTACTTAATAATAAATTGGTTGTTTAGTGTAAAATGTCAGAACAGAGTGAAAAATGGCGCATTATTGCTGAAGCCGTGAATCCTTCGTTTGTCTGAATAATAGTGTTGAGTTCACTGTCAGAAAAAAAGTGGGAAGCTACCAAATCTTCAGACTTCAGAAACTGGTAACATTGAATTTAAGAGTAATTAATCAATTAATGGTTTTCAGCTCTAGAGCACTGGCTGGTTTCTGGAGGTCTGGGGAAACATTAGCAAAAATATTGCCTAACAATGAGTTAACAATGAGAAAACGAAGCATTTAAAGCATTTTAGAATTTAATTTGGGACCGAGCGTTTGCTGTTAAAAACATTGGTATGGCCCTTTAAGCCGGCTCCTTTACGTCTTGTTCTGGCGGGAATCGCATCGTCTCTTGCTAGCTAGGTTAACTTTGCTCGGTTTAGTTTATGTTTTAACCAACTATTGGAGTCTAACCTCTGTCAGAAAGTAAAGTTAGAATAGAGAGAACAGAGGTCCGTTTGATTTGAAGAGTTGACTAAAACCGAGTTGTGTCAACTTGTTAAGGTTTTCTTTGTCAAACCGTAGCTAGCTACATTAGCATCGCAATCTAAGCTAACTGTTAGCCGCCATTAGCAGAGCTCTGTGTTATCTACTAGGTGAGCAGTTAAAATTTCACCATACTTAACTAAATATATGCCGGTAGCAAACCAGACAGGAAGAATGGCAACTGGGAGAAAACAGATGAAGAAGAAACATCCAGAGGAAAAATCGGATAAAAAGGTCTTTGATTTTATTGTAGAAGATGAAAAGAAAGAGCTGAGCGGTTCAGAGGATGAAGTTAGAGAAGGTGAGTGTAAGGTTACTGTGGATTCACCTGGTGTTAGCCTTTCACGCCTCTCTGGTTAACTGAGTAAAAGGACATTCATTTTGAATTTTGATGATTGTTCTAAGATGAAACTCCAATAGTGGACAAACTGGCAAAGAAGAGACCTGCAGCTGACTTTGAAGCAGGGGAGGCAACCTGCGCTGTTGGGTAATGACTCAGTATTAATACTATTTAATCACTGCTTTATTTAGAGATTAAGTTTACTGATACTATGAAATAGATGCTAAAAGAGTTAGAGTATGAAAGCAATGTACTCTGATCCTTTTAAAAGTACCACTGATTTGATCTTCGTCAGTGTGTTGTATTTTCTAATCTTAGCAAATGTTGTTTTTTTTTTCAATTTTAAATGTTAAAATCCTGATCGGAAAGTAATAGTAGTTTAAAACTGTCAGAAAAATGTAATGCAGTAAACAACAACACAGTATTACCCCGTGGAGTGTTTTCAGGCAGAAGTATAAAGCAGAATAAAATGGAAATACTCAAGTAAAGTAGAAGTACCTTAAGATTATACTTAGGTACAGCACTTTGAGTAAATGTACTTAGTTACTTCCCACCACTGTGAAAATAAGTTTTCTCTCTCTCTGCTTCAGAAATGAGGTCCAGTCTATGTTGGAGAAATTTGGAGGTAAGTAGCTGATCACTGGTGAGTAATTACTGACAAATGAAAAATCATATGTGGAGTCTTGAGAAGCAAGTGATTTTTTTGTTTATTTTTGTAATACTGATTTTGGCCACACGAGGCTAAAGTGCCCCAGCACCCCAGTCTAAACAGGACTAAAAGTATTTCATGTTTTTTTCCTGGTGTTTTTAAATTTCTCAGACACTCTAAACACGAGGTTCATATTCTGTGTGTTAGTTATGTACCATCACTGTCATGTCTTTCTTGGGCTGGAAATGTATTTTATACATTTTAAAATCCTCTTCTTTTTGTGTCTGAATTTCTTCCAATTCCATTATCTTCAGTTTCTCCTCCAACAAACACACTGGAGGGGGACAAGAACACATCAGGCTCTGTTGTAGTGTCGAGGTTACACATGCTCATATAATTTAAGTAGGAGCAATGATTCCATGATTACACTGACTTGAATATGATTATATGACCATATGGTAATTTCTCAGACCCACAGTATATACACATACCAAACAGCCAGAGTATTAATGATTTTATTCTGAGTTTAGCTTTTGTAAGCCTTAAAATAAGTTAGAAAACAGTGTTTAGACGAATGTCCTCATACCCAGCAAAGTAAGGAATAGAAAAACTATCATTTTTGTCTTGATACCTTAGATTAAAGCATTGTATCGGCACATATCGAAAATAATATGCAACTCTGTTGCTTAGTGTGTCAGAAACTACAGGCAGTGCTATTTTATTTGCTTCCAGCTGATATCAGCAAGGTGATGCAGGCCAAGAAGAAACGTCTGGAGTGTCTCACAAAGAACTACATGAAGGGAAGTCAACACAAACTGGAGCAGCTGTGGAACAACTATCACAGCCAGAGGTTCGACTTTCTCCTTCATGACACCAGGACGAGTCACATGACTGAGCATCCAGCCAAAATAAATGTTTATTTTCTTTACCATTCAATCATTTTATCACTTAAAAATCTCACCAAAATTATGGCAGTTTCACATTTTCAGTAGAATATTGGTGTTTATACCAGAGCTAAACAGAAACAATGAGCATCGCCTGCTGTAGAAGAAATGTTTATCTGTGTCATCGTGGTGACTACGGTGTGTTTGCAGGCAGAAGATGACTCAGCAGTATTCTCAGCAGGTGTCCACAGCGCTGCAGCAGTGGGAGACTGAAGCCCAGCGAGCTGAGGAGCAGGAGGAAAAGCTCAATGTCAGTTCACTTGCTTGGTTGATTGGTTAGACGGGACCACAGGTCTGATGCTCTGTGTTCTTAGAACATGTGGGTGATGAACTCTTCTCTCTGCAGAATCTGTTCAGACAGCAGCAGAAGATCCTGCAGCAGGCCAGAGTCGTGCAGAACCAGAAGCTGAAGACTGTCAGAGAGCTGTACGAGCAGTTTGTCAAGGTGACTGTCGAGTGTTGTAATGTTGGTCCTGTGTTATGCTTCACTCTGCTTCCTGTCAGCCTCCTGACACCACAGAATCCTTCAAACACAAGTCTGTTTATACATCTCACATCACATCCATGTCTTTTTATGTTCAGGTAGAATCTGCTGGGTATAATTCATGCCAGTATCAATAATGTCAAGTTAAAATGAAAAGAATCTGATGTGTTGGAAACACAGGGGAGGTCTTAGAAGGAAGTGAACTCAAAAAAGTCATTAAAAGGTATTAAAAAGTCTTGAATTTAATTTACAAAGGTTTCCAGTCTGAGCTGGGCAGCAGAGTTTCTTATAATATGTTTTTTTATGTGATTTTAACCAAAAAATGGCTGGAAAATCCCCAGTACTGTCGTGACCTCTGACCTTGTGTAAAATTCATATATGGACCATAAAAAGATAACCTATTTTTAAACTGATAAAGATAAGATAAAGATTTACTGATCCCCCGTTAGAGGAAATTCAAATTTGACACAGCAGCAAAAAAGAATAGCAGCACAATGGGAAAATGTAATAAATAAAATAAGAATAGAAACAGAGTCTAAAGTAAATAATATAAAATAGAAATACTTATTGATTTTAGATTCTGTTTCTATTCTGATTTTATTTCTTATATAACTATATTATTAGGAGTCATATTGTTATATGCTGGCAAAGATGTCATATAAAAGAAAGTGGAATTACTTAGTAAGAGCATGAAAAGTAAGAAAAGTATCAGTGAAAACCATTAGTCCTTACTGGTTTCATGGAGCAGCTGAAGTGAGGTCGTACCTGTTTCCTCCAGAACATGGAGGACATGGAGAAGGGCCATGAGGCTTTCCTGCAGGGGGCGCAACAAGAGCTGAGGAAAGAGATGGCCACGCTGCAGAAGAAGATCCTCATGGACACGGTGAGTTCAGTCTTTCGCAGACGTCTGATGTGCAGTGAAGTTGTAATGTTACAAACCGTTATAAATATTTTACAGTCAAGGCAGACGGTAAATAAAGTGTCTACACTGAAGCTGTTGAATGCCTCAGGGAAACCGTCACTGAAGCACTGAGCAGTAACAGCAAAGTACAAAGACGGAGTCAGTGTTACTCTGACACTCATTAAATATTTCAGTGATTTCATTGATGACATAAACGGGTGTTTCAGTAAACCAGATTAAATTCTCTAATCGATTTACCATAAATATTCAAATGTGTAACTTTATTTGATTCTTTCAGATTTTTCACCACGTGAAATGAAGCTACAGCACAAACAAAAAAATCAAAAAATAAAACATATCAGCTGTTGATATTGATTCATTGCTCATAAGTTCTATATCGAGCATCTGAAACACACCTGAGCAGAATAAACGTAGAGAGTGAAGCACACACACCCTCAGTAATAATAAAATAATAAGAAACTATGAGAAGTGCTTTACAAGATGATTCTGATGGGTTGTCTGTCATGTTGTCTGTCATGTTTCCACAGCAACAGCAGGAGATGGCCACCGTCCGCAAGTCGCTACAGTCCATGCTGTTCTGACCTGCCGTTACCACGGCGATTGAGCTCGTTCATACGTTAAGGCTGCAGTCTGTGCTGGTGGTTGTTATAGCTGAAGGCCTGCAGGGTTGTCATGGTTACGCACCTCCTGTAAACCTCATTTAGTTCATGTTCGTGCAGAGACTCGGCCCTTCGTTTTCTGGAATAAATAGTTTGTGATTTCAGCAATTTTTTAAATAAAAAGGTCAAATGTTTGCTTCTCGTCTTAAAGCTGAGTAAAGTTTCTGTGTGCAGTGACAGAGCAGCCTCTAGGGGGCGCTGTGTGAAGATGTTCTGTCTCAGAGAGAGTTCATAAACTCTCCAACAAGGTTCAGAGTTAAATTAGAAACGTAAATATTTAGTGCTGATGCTTTTTATGAACTGAGACACTCAACCTGAGACAAACACGATGAAAGTGACTGTTAAAATTTCACTCTGCAGAATTACTGGAAAATCATCTTGAGCGTCTGTGAATGAGCAAGAAAATAAATAAAGTTCTTTTTGTGCTGATGCAAAGTCTTTTATTTATTAACAGGTCACTGTATTTCATTATCAACATCCTGCATCAGGACATTAGATTTAGTATAAATGTATGTCTCGTTAGAGCCCACACAGATTACTTTCATATTAATACATTAAGTCCAGTACGGTAAAGGACAGCCGGAGCTATCGGACCTGTATCTTGTATGAAATGACTTAAAGTGCTTGTCATCATTTTTATGAAACCAGTTCAGGCTGTTTCCATTAGTGAGGTGAAATAATACAAAACAGATGACTGTGTAATGTTGATGGTGCATAAAGAGGGAGGGAATCAGCAGGTCTTGAAAAAGCAGTGAATTCAATTCCCCACAAAACAGACGTTAGAAGTTATTGAAAAAGATCTGAAATGTTTTATATCAAACACTTATGTTAGTTATAAAATGTTTTTGTTTGTGATTGTAGCTCCAGACCTCTGAGCTTAATTAATTAGTTATTTTTAATTGGTTCATCCATCCATTCATTTCATCTGCTTTTTCAGGCCCAGTCATGCTTAATGATTAATGAATTATATTAGAGCTGAAACAATCACTCATATCAGTGAACTGAACATCTGTGGCTTTTGACCTCACAGATTATTGATGTTTTATTGACTAAACAATTAATTGATTAATCAGAAAGAAATAATTAAAACTTGATTGTAGCCCTACATTATATTGTTAGGAATATGTTAGGACGTAATGACAAAATTGCATTATATTTGGTATTAAAATGTCTTGATTTTAACTTGAGTCCTTAGATGAACCTTCATATATAAATCCGCACACACATTATATGTCTGTAGAAATGTACTGGATGCATTTTATTTTGTATATTTTGTTTTTCTTTTCTGTATTTTATTTTATTGTGTTTGACTTATGAGCCACACACACCGCCATTAATGCGTTTAATGTATTTTTCTCATCTTGACACTAAAACAGAACAAATGTAAATACAGGAGGAGTTTTCGGAACTTTTCGGTGCTACACCGGAAATTCCCGATGTTGTTACGAAGCGTCTTCCTGTTGTGACTGGCGGCTTCTCCGTCGCAGACTGTCCGTTAAAAAGCCGGTAAAAAGACGACAACACAGAGGTAAAGTTCACCCGTATCACTTTGATAATGTTATTGTTGGTGGAAGGAATAAAGTTTAATTGATTTTATATGGATTGATCGTCGTGTTTCTTTGAACTGTAGCTCTTTTAGCTACATGTCTGTGCTAATTAAGCTAACAAACGAGCCGCTCAGTTTGTTTCTACTGGTCTTCTCGTGAAAACAAATCAGTTGGTGCAGTTTTTCCCGCTTTTATTCTCATGACCCTCATTATTATTGATTATATACGTGACAGGTAAGTAGTTCAAGCTTTGTAGTAGTTTATGGAGACTTTAATCTGTGGAAACCGTAACGTTAGCTCGTTTTTCTGCGCGGTGTTTTCATCGTTAACTCGTTCTGTAATTGACAGTGTTTCAGGTGAGTGTTCCTGGTTTACCTGGGTGACATGAGACCGGCTCTGCGGCGACTGTAGAGTCGGGAGCAGGTGTGTGACAGCGCCCCCAGGAAGCCATGGATGAGCCGGCAGCAGCCAGCCCCTGTTCGTCTGAACCGGACAGTCCCGGAGGTCTGAACCGAGGCTGCCTGCTCGACCCCGCGGACCTCCTGTACCACGATCTGTCCATCATCGTCCCGGAAACACCCAGGTAACACAGACCAGTACAGACAGGTGACAACAGGTGTTGCTCCCCCATGAACAGCAGCAGAAAGTGATGATATTTTTAAAACTCTAGACCTACCTTTCTAGTCTGGCAGTTAATTGAATTATATTTTATTTATTTATCTTTCTACTTATTTATATATTTTAAGCTGTTTTACTAGTTTGTCCCTTTAGTCCATGTTTATTTCTGGATCGTTTTCCTTTTAATACTATTTCTACTTTTATTTCTCATTTTACTCTTTTCCAAATATCTCCTCTCTTATAAGAGTTTATTATTTTATCTTTACCATTTGTTCTTTTTATTTTTATTATCCTACTTTTTATTTCTGGTTCTACTCACTTTAATACATCTCTGATTTAGCTTTTATTGTTTGATCATTATCACTCTATTGTTCCCTTTGCTCCAGTCTTCAACGTTTCCTCAGCTCCTGTTGTTGTTATTGTCTTATTTTTATTGTTTTTAGTTATTACTTGGTCATTTATAAAGTCTGACTGACACGAACAACTTCAAAGCTTCTAGTCTCTGAACTTTACTGGAGGATGAACTTCATTCTTTTTAACGATATTCCTTCATTTATTGTTTGATGATCACTTCCAGAATCTGCCATGACATCTGTCTTTCTAAAGTTCATACTGAATAAATTACTCTTGGTCTAATATCAGTGACAGGATTTCTTTGGCCGAACAAACTGTTTAAACCTGTTTGTTTGGTTCAGTCCGCAGCTCAGTAAACGGAGGAGACACGGTCGGACCACAGAGGAACATTTCAGCGCTGTAAGTCACCGAGCTGCAGCACAGTCATGACAGATGTTGGTCATCTTATTCTCCAGGCAGAGGTCGACTGCTGTGGTTTTCTGTCCTCAGGTGGCGGCCGGCGGTTCACTGGAGCGACCAGAACGTCCCCCCAGCACTGAACGAGGTTTCTCATGTAAATCCAAACGCAGGCGTCTGGCAGCAGCGATGGGAGAGCAGAGTGTCGGTTTTGTTCCCGCTTCATCTCTGAGGTCTCTCCCTCTGGGCAGCTGGCTGCAGACCCCGCTGTCAACTGCATCCTGTTCCTCCTCCTCATCATCTTCCTCCTCCTCCTCCTCCTTCTCCTCGTCCTCCTCATCTTCCTCGTCCTCCTCCCCCTACCTCACTCCAGTCTCAGCGGAGGATGTGGAAGAACTGGCTTCGACTGTGGCGGGCTCCACAGAAGAAACCAGTCCTGCTTGTCTTAACCGGGGGAGGAGGCGAAGTCCGATGACGGCTTCAGCTTCGCCCTCATCGGCGCCGCCCCCCCACTCTGACTCTCTGTCCTTCCTGACAGCAGAGGAGAGGAGATGGCTGAACGGTGAAGGAAACACAACAGGTGAGGACACAGTATAAATGTTTACATCTCTGTATTAACATCTCTTCTGAAGTCAAGTTGTATTTTAATTTATTTAATTCAATTTTATTAATTATATCATTAGGAATTAAGTACTATAATAATTTAAGAAAATATGCTCCCTATTCTCCCTCCTGGTTTTCATACTGTAACACTTGGTTCAATTAAATTACATTTTGGTTGAAGTTAATTTGCCTAATTAAGTAAATGTGAAGTTGTGGACCATCAGAACTTTTTAAACGCTACAGTGGCTTATTTGAATATTTTTATTTTTCATTTAGTTTTTAAAATTTATTTTAGATTTTTAATATTATTTAAATAATTAATTATTTTATTTATTTTTATATTTTGTGGCTTTTATTTTACTTACGGAAAGAAAGGGGCAAAAGTTTCAATATGTTTTAATTATAATTATTTATTTGTTTTTCTTCGTACATTTGGAACTGTCATTAGTATTAATGCTGATACTGTAGTTTGATGTGCTGAGGTTTTTGTTGTAAAAGTAAATCTTTAAAACTAAACCTTTAATCAGCTTTAGTCTGAATTAAACGAGGAAGGAAACAACTGAATTCCAGTTAGAGAGTAAGTTTCCCGCCCACAGCTGTTTCAGTTCTTTGGTTGTGATGTCTTGTTTCTCCTGCAGTGGCGGCGGCGGCGGCGGAGGAGATCGTCATCAGTGACGATGAGGACGCCGTGGTTCTCTCTGCACAGATGGAGGAAGACGAGGCGTTGGCCTGGAGCCTGCAGGTGAGAGGCTTCACCTGCAGAGTCACACTCTGACGCCTCACCTGTGCAGAGCGGCCTCACTGCAGATGATCCTGTTTTTATCTTTCAGGCCCAGTTTGACCAGGAGGAGGCGGAGTCACACAGCCGACACCACCACCATCATCATCATCAGCTTCACTATCATCTTCATCAGCAGAGCCACCACAGGGTGAGACAGACTGTGTCTCTAAACACTCAACACACACGCTGTAGTTTGTGTTGACTCAGCCCCACACACCGTCCTGCTGCCCAAAATGTGGATTCATCCGCCACTGAAAATAGTCCCAAACAAAAGCTGCATTTCCTCCTATTTGTTTGATAGAAACTACAGAGATCAGCTGTTTACTGAGAGCTTTGAAACATGAAACCAATGATATTCTTTCAGGAGAAAGTAGTTCTGCTGATGTGGAGGAACACCGGAGTAACACTGTGTCTGGAGAGAAATGTTTTTATACAATAATAATAAAATTAACAACAATAACAATAATAATAATGATTTTCAAAATGTGTAAATAAAATTCAGACTGAATCTAACATCAGATATGATCACGACATCAGCTGCTTAACCTGATTCTTTCAGCCAAACTACAGAAGAGAGACTGAAGGTGAAATGTGGTCTGTCTGTGAACATGTGGGTGTGTCAGTGTTGACCACAGTGACTCTTCCTCTGCAGTATCATCCTCATCTGGAGCACAGCTGGATGTCTCAGGTTCTGGCTGCGGTCTCTCCTCCGACCTTTGAAGACGGTACGATGACACTCACTGAGCGTGTTCTTTTATCTGATTTAATGATGGTCTCCTAGATCTCCGGTGTTATGGTCCTGGTTGTCACCTGTGGTTACCGTGGTAACAGCAGGTGGATTCATACTACAGTAAACAGTGTTATCAGGATCCTAAAACTCCACCGATCCATCCATGTGACTCTGAAGCCACAGAGCCTCTAGAGAGCAGGTGGAGGATTTGATGGTGCCCCTGGTCTTTACTGTTTTTTGGTTTTTTTTTCAGATCTGATTGGTCAACGCAGAAGACGTGGGCGGGGCAGAAGGGGGAACGCCATGCCCAGCTTCTCAGAGGACCCTCAGGGGAACGACTACGAGGTGAGGAAGACGAGAGACACTTCCACAGGCAGCATCTTTGTCCACTTCACCTGAGTTCAGTGTCTGACTCAGAAGAGAGCAGCTTCATGATTGTGATCAGAGCGGCTGAAGAACAGGAAGCTTTTTATTTATGGGTCTGGAAACATCTTAAAAATGAATCTGTTAATTAATCACTTGTGCATTTATTAATAATTATTCAATTATTTATCACTTCAGGTTTTGACGATTAGTAGAAAAAAAATCTCACGTCAGAATCTAGTTTGTACCTGATACTGAGACATTCATTTTTCATTGTTGACTCCTCCTCCTCCCTGAAGGTGTCATCGTCCACGATCAGATGAACTTTATCGATCAGAAAGTTCTTTATGGTTCTTTTTCTTAATGAGATTATTAATTAACGCCAAAAAATAAAAACAAAATAAAATAAGTTCAATACAAATGTTTTAATGGTGACGAGTTTGCAGTTACAGTCACTGACACATTACCGGTGAAGGGGTCTCGTGATTCCCCACCGCAAGCTGCTTGTAACCATGACGACGGAGGACTTTGATGTATATTAAGCTCAGGTAATCCTCTACAGACTCGTCCTGTCGTCTGCTCGTGTTTCAGGCTCTGCTGGAGTTCGAGGAGCGTCAAGGTGCCGTCGTGTCCAAGAAGTTGACTCGGAGGGAAATCCAGAGGTTTCCCACCAAAACCTTCAAGTCTGCCAACGGCGCCGGGAACACCCAGTGAGTCCAACAGGTCTGGACCTGGTCTGACCTGGTCCTCAGTATTTCAGACTCTTAATAATTCAAACTGTGTCTGACTCTGGCGACTGATTTTTGTCCTGGGATTGATTGACAGGTGTCAGATCTGTTTCTGTGACTACACCGATGGGGAGAAGCTGAGGATGTTGCCGTGTTTCCATGACTACCACGTCCATTGTATTGACAGGTGGTTGAAGGTAACGCCTCACATCCTGCTCCGCTCTGAATCCAGTTTCTGACTCCAGGGTCAATGAAAAAAAGAATTAATAATAAACTGAACTTTGGATCATTAATCAGATAAACACTGACTGTGTAATTAATCAATTAGTAATGATATCTGCTCCGTACTGATGTAATACAGGTGAGAGTGAACAAGCAGCATGAAGCTGGGTCGGAGCTGCAGCTGCAGCGATTAGTCGATCAATCAGCAGGCTGTTCTGATAATTGATTAATTGTTGAGTTCTTTTTTTCCCACGACACTTAAAGCCAAAACAATTAATGGAGTAAATATTAATAATCTGCTGTTAAATATAATTAGTTCATCAGTTTGGCTGTAGTGAAGTTTGGAGCTGAACTCGTCACCTGTTTTGATAATCGATACATTGTTTGATTTTAATAATGATTTTATAAATAAAAGATCCAGCTGAGAGGATTTTTTGTGACAGTAAATTGATCGATTGATTGATTTTCAGATCATTTTTACACAGTTGATCTGATAATCCAGTTGTTTGAGGACGTGAAACTGACGTGTTGAGTGGTTTATCTCTGAGCTGCAGCTGCTGATGAATCACGAAAAGCTCGTTAATGGGATGAAACATCTGTCAATGTCTGATGAATCCATCACCACATTGATTACTCGTCTGATTAAACCGTCTCCCCTCCGACAGGATAACACCACCTGTCCGATCTGCAGAGCCAACCTGGCTGACGGTGACTCCCTCGCCCCCCCGACCCTCTGACCTCTGACCCCTGTTTCTACTGTTTTGTACCGGGAGCTGACGGGTTGGTGGTCTCTCTTCCTGCCAGGAGGGATGAAGGAGAACTCATCAACTCTTTTTTTATGACTTTATTTAAGTGTTTTCTCTCAGAGCTGAATGAACTCGACAGGAATAAAACATTAAAACCTCGAAGCTGCTGCTCATTTCTGTTGTTCTGTCATTCCAGTTTTTAATGAGCCTGAAATAAACAAAGACTCTTTATATTTTGTACGTGTCTTGTTTTTCTGGCAGCTGATGGTGATTAACACAGGTGGTTTCAGTGGGTGGAGTCTGTCCTGAGTCTCTGCGGCAGCTGTTTATTCCTCATAGTAGCGTTTCTTCAGCGCTCTGTACTTCCTCAGGTAGTAGAGCGCCTCCAGCTCTCGGGACACGTACTCCCCACGAGCGATCATCTCCTTGATCTGCTCCGGGTCCTGGACTGACTTGTTCTTGGTGAACGCCGCTCTCAGTCGGTCTCTGAAGTACTCGCCTCCTTTGGGGTACTCCCGACCGAGGTAGAGGAGCTGAGGGGGACGAAGAGGAGAATGTTTAACAGCAGATCACTGTCATAATTTTTCAAATGTGAATAAAAGAATCAAAGCAGGTTTGTTTTTCCCCCTGAGGCCATTCATTTAAAAAAATCCACTTGCCACTTGGAATTTCAAAAGGCTGCCATTTTCCAAGATGGCTGCCATTTCTAGCATAGGAGACGTTTTACCCACTCATTTAAATGATTTTACAATTGAATCCTATGTTTTTGACTATGAGGACGTCAAATTCACAATTCTGTATTAAATATTACTTTTAATCATTAAAATTATTTTTATGCTTATGAGGTTCTTGGCCTGTCTTGTGTGATTGTTCTAATTCAGCAAGACTTTTAATTTGTAAGTGTTCATGTTTCATTTTTTACAGTGAACTAAATTTCAGCTTCTATGTTGTTAAAATGTTTGATTTAACACATCATTTAGATAACTGATGATGAAGTGAACGACTTCATCTGCTAATCAGAGGAAGAGAGAAGCCAACGCTAACTGCTAAGTTTAAATGACTAGCAGAACCGAATAGCATGTATACTAATAATATGTGCATATATGTATATAAGTACAAACATACATTTATATATGAGTATATACTATGACATTTTTATGCCTTATTCTAGTATGAATAGTACTATGCTGTTTTTAAGAAATGTTATACTTAACTGTACTATGACGTTTCTATAAAATGTAATACGTTACTATTCTATGACGTTTTTATAACATTCTTAAGTATAACTAAGCTATGACGATTTTTGACGTTTTTGAGCCTTACTATACTATGACTTTTATTTTTTAAACGTTTTTATGTCTGACTGTGCTATGACGTTTATATGAAATTTTATACCTTTTATACAATGTTGTTTTTATAAAATTTTATGCCTTGCTAAACTATGTTGTTTTTTGATGATTTTATGTCTGACTATGCTATGATTTTTTTAAACTTTTTTCATGACTTACTACACTATGACATTTTTTACTTTTTTCAAGTCTTACTATACTATGACGTTTTTTAAAAATTTTTCATAACTTACTATACTATGACGTTTTTTAAAAAATTTTCATTACTTACTATACTATGACGTTTTTTTAATTTTTTCATGTTTTACTATACTATGACTTTTTTTTTAATTTTTCATGTCTTACTATACTATGACGTTTTTTTATTTTTTCATGTCTTACTATACTATGACTTTTTTTACTTTTTTCATGTTTTACTATACTATGACTTTTTTTGACGTTTTCATGTCTTACTATACTATGACGTTTTTTTTTATTTTTCATGACTTACTATACTATGACTTTTTTTTGACGTTTTCATGACTTACTATACTATGACGTTTTTTTTATTTTTTCATGACTTACTATACTATGACTTTTTTTTTTACTTTTTTCATGTCTTACTATACTATGACGTTTTTTGACATTTTCATGACTTACTATACTACAACATTTTTTTTTACGTTTTCATGTCTTACTATACTATGACTTTTTTTTGACGTTTTCATGTCTTACTATACTATGACGTTTTTTTCACTTTTTTCATGTCTTACTTTACTATGACGTTTTTTTTACTTTTTTCATGTCTTACTTTACTATGACTTTTTTTTTATTTTTTCATGTCTTACTATACTATGACGTTTTTTAAAATTTTTTCATGACTTACTATACTATGACTTTTTTTTTACCTTTTTTCAAGTCTTACTATACTATGACGTTTTTAAAAAATTTTTCATGACTTACTACAGTGACGTTTTTTTTATTTTTCATGACTTACTATACTATAACTTTTTTTTTACTTTTTTCATGTCTTACTATACTATGACGTTTTTTTTACTTTTATAATGTCTTACTATACTACAACGTTTTTTTTGACGTTTTTCATGTCTTACTATACCATGACTTTTTTTTTATTTTTTCATGTCTTACTATACTATGACGTTTTTTTTATTTTTTCATGTCTTACTATACTATGACGTTTTTTTTATTTTTCATGTCTTACTATACTATGATGTTTTTTTTACTTTTTTCATGTTTTACTATACTATGACTTTTTTTTGACGTTTTCATGTCTTACTATACTATGACGTTTTTTTTTATTTTTTCATGTCTTACTTATACTATGACGTTTTTTTGACTTTTTTCATGTCTTACTATACTATGACTTTTTTTAAAACTTTTTTCATGTCTTACTATACTATGACTTTTTTAAAACTTTTTTCATGACTTACTATACTACAACGTTTTTTTTGACGTTTTCATTTCTTACTATACCATGACGTTTTTTTTACTTTTTTCATGTCTTACTATACTATGACGTTTTTTTTATTTTTTCATGACTTACTATACTATGACTTTTTTTGACTTTTTTCATGTCTTACTATACCATGACTTTTTTTTTACTTTTTTCATGTCTTACTATACTACAACGTTTTTTTTTTTGACGTTTTTCATGTCTTACTATACTATGACTTTTTTAAAACTTTTTTCATGTCTTACTATACTATAACTTTTTTTGACGTTTTTCATGTCTTACTATACTACAACGTTTTTTTTTTTACGTTTTTCATGTCTTACTATACTATGACGTTTTTTTTACTTTTTTCATGTCTTACTATACTATGACTTTTTTTTATTTTTTCATGACTTACTATACTATGACTTTTTTTACTTTTTTCATGTCTTACTATACTATGACGTTTTTTTTACTTTTTTCATGTCTTACTATACTATGACGTTTTTTTGACGTTTTCATGACTTACTATACTATGACGTTTTTTTTACTTTTTTCATGACTTACTATACTATGACGTTTTTAAAAATTTTTTCATGTCTTACTATACTACAACGTTTTTTTTGACGTTTTTCATGTCTTACTATACCATGACTTTTTTTTACTTTTTTCATAACTTACTATACTGACGTTTTTTTAAATTTTTTCATGACTTACTATACTATGACTTTTTTTTTACTTTTTTCATGTCTTACTATACTATGACGTTTTTTTTTGACGTTTTTCATGTCTTACTATACCATGACTTTTTTTACTTTTTTCATGTCTTACTATACCATGACTTTTTTTTACTTTTTTCATGTCTTACTTTACTATGACGTTTTTTTTTATTTTTTCATGACTTACTATACTATGACTTTTTTTTGACTTTTTTCATGTCTTACTATACTACAACGTTTTTTTTGACGTTTTTCATGTCTTACTATACCATGACTTTTTTTTACTTTTTTCATAACTTACTATACTATGACTTTTTTAAAATTTTTTCATGACTTACTATACTATGACTTTTTTTTTACTTTTTTCATGTCTTACTATACTATGACGTTTTTTTTGACGTTTTTCATGTCTTACTATACCATGACTTTTTTTACTTTTTTCATGTCTTACTATACTATGACGTTTTTTTTACTTTTTTCATGTCTTACTTTACTATGACGTTTTTTTTTTTTTCATGACTTACTATACTATGACGTTTTTTTTATTTTTTCATGACTTACTATACTATGACTTTTTTTTACTTTTTTCATGTCTTACTTTACTATGACGTTTTTTTTTATTTCATGACTTACTATACTATGACGCTTTTTTAATTTTTTCATGACTTACTTTACTATGACGTTTTTTTTACTTTTTTCATGTCTTACTTTACTATGACGTTTTTTTTTTTCATGACTTACTATACTATGACGTTTTTTTTACTTTTTTCATGTCTTACTTTACTATGACGTTTTTTTTTATTTTTTCATGTCTTACTATACCATGACTTTTTTTTACTTTTTCATGTCTTACTATACCATGACTTTTTTTTACTTTTTTCATGTCTTACTTTACTATGACGTTTTTTTTAATTTTTTCATGACTTACTATACTATGACTTTTTTTTGACGTTTTTCATGTCTTACTATACCATGACTTTTTTTACTTTTTTCATGTCTTACTATACTATGACGTTTTTTTTACTTTTTTCATGTCTTACTTTACTATGACGTTTTTTTTTTTTTTCATGACTTACTATACTATGACGTTTTTTGACATTTCCATGACTTACTATACTACGTTTTTTTTTACGTTTTCATGTCTTACTATACTATGACGTTTTTTTTACTTTTTTCATGTCTTACTTTACTATGATGTTTTTTTAGTTTTTTCATGTTTTACTATACTATGACTTTTTTTAAAACTTTTTTCATGTCTTACTATACTATGACTTTTTTAAAACTTTTTTCATGACTTACTATACTACAACGTTTTTTTTGACGTTTTCATTTCTTACTATACCATGACTTTTTTTAAACTTTTTTCATGTCTTACTATACTATAACTTTTTTTGACGTTTTCATGTCTTACTATACTACGTTTTTTTTGACTTTTTTCATGTCTTACTATACCATGACTTTTTTTAAACTTTTTTCATGTCTTACTATACTATGACGTTTTTTTTGACGTTTTTCATGTCTTACTATACTATGACTTTTTTTTTATTTTTCATGACTTACTATACTATGACGTTTTTTTTACTTTTTCATGTCTTACTTTACTATGACGTTTTTTTTTTTTCATGACTTACTATACTACAACGTTTTTTTTTTACGTTTTCATGTCTTACTATACTATGACGTTTTTTTTACTTTTTTCATGTCTTACTTTACTATGATGTTTTTTTAGTTTTTTCATGTTTTACTATACTATGACTTTTTTTTGACGTTTTCATGTCTTACTATACTATGACGTTTTTTTTTATTTTTTCATGTCTTACTATACTATGACGTTTTTTTGACTTTTTTCATGTCTTACTATACTATGACTTTTTTTAAAACTTTTTCATGTCTTACTATACTATGACTTTTTTAAAACTTTTTTCATGACTTACTATACTACGTTTTTTTTGACGTTTTCATTTCTTACTATACCATGACTTTTTTAAACTTTTTTCATGTCTTACTATACTATAACTTTTTTTGACGTTTTCATGTCTTACTATACTACGTTTTTTTTTTACTTTTTTCATGTCTTACTATACCATGACTTTTTTTGACTTTTTTCATGTCTTACTATACTACAACGTTTTTTTTGACGTTTTTCATGTCTTACTATACTATGACTTTTTTTAAACTTTTTTCATGTCTTACTATACTACAACGTTTTTTTTGACGTTTTTCATGTCTTACTATACTACAACGTTTTTTTTGACGTTTTTCATGTCTTACTATACCATGACGTTTTTTTTGACTTTTTTCATGTCTTACTATACTACGTTTTTTTTGACGTTTTTAATGTCTTACTATACCATGACTTTTTTTTACTTTTTTCATGTCTTACTTTACTATGACGTTTTTTTTTATTTTTTCATGACTTACTATACTATGACTTTTTTTGACTTTTTTCATGTCTTACTATACTACAACGTTTTTTTTGACGTTTTTCATGTCTTACTATACCATGACGTTTTTTTTGACGTTTTTCATGTCTTACTATACCATGACTTTTTTTTACTTTTTTCATGTCTTACTTTACTATGACGTTTTTTTTTTTCATGACTTACTATACCATGACGTTTTTTTTGACGTTTTTCATGTCTTACTATACCATGACGTTTTTTTTGACGTTTTTCATGTCTTACTATACTATGACTTTTTTTGACTTTTTTCATGTCTTACTATACTGTGACTTTTTTTAAAACTTTTTTCATGTTTTACTATGCTACAACGTTTTTTTTGACGTTTTTCATGTCTTACTATACTACGTTTTTTTTTTTTACGTTTTTCATGTCTTACTATACTATGACGTTTTTTTTGACGTTTTTCATGTCTTACTATACCATGACTTTTTTTTACTTTTTTCATGACTTACTATACTATGACTTTTTTTAAAACTTTTTTCATGTCTTACTATACTACAACGTTTTTTTTGACGTTTTCATGTCTTACTATACTATGACGTTTTTTTGACGTTTTCATGACTTACTATACTATGACGTTTTTTTTGACTTTTTTCATGACTTACTATACTATGACGTTTTTAAAAAATTTTTCATGTCTTACTATACTACAACGTTTTTTTTGACGTTTTTCATGTCTTACTATACCATGACTTTTTTTTACTTTTTTCATAACTTACTATACTGACGTTTTTTAAAATTTTTTCATGACTTACTATACTATGACTTTTTTTTTTACTTTTTTCATGTCTTACTATACTATGACGTTTTTTTTGACGTTTTTCATGTCTTACCATACCATGACTTTTTTTTACTTTTTTCATGTCTTACTATACCATGAATTTTTTTTACTTTTTTCATGTCTTACTTTACTATGACGTTTTTTTTTATTTTTTCATGACTTACTATACTATGACTTTTTTTTTGACTTTTTTCATGTCTTACTATACTACAACGTTTTTTTTGACGTTTTTCATGTCTTACTATACCATGACTTTTTTTTACTTTTTTCATAACTTACTATACTGACGTTTTTTAAAATTTTTTCATGACTTACTATACTATGACTTTTTTTTTACTTTTTTCATGTCTTACTATACTATGACGTTTTTTGACGTTTTTCATGTCTTACTATACTATGACTTTTTTTATTTTTTCATGACTTACTATACTATGACTTTTTTTTACTTTTTTCATGTCTTACTTTACTATGACGTTTTTTTTATTTCATGACTTACTATACTATGACGTTTTTTTTATTTTTTCATGACTTACTTTACTATTACGTTTTTTTTACTTTTTTCATGTCTTACTTTACTATGACGTTTTTTTTTTTTTTCATGACTTACTATACTATGACGTTTTTTTTACTTTTTTCATGTCTTACTTTACTATGACGTTTTTTTTAATTTTTTCATGTCTTACTATACTATGACTTTTTTTTGACTTTTTTCATGTCTTACTATACTATGACGTTTTTTTTTACTTTTTTCATGACTTACTTTACTATGACGTTTTTAAAATTTTTTCATGTCTTACTATACTACGTTTTTTTTGACGTTTTTAATGTCTTACTATACCATGACTTTTTTTTACTTTTTTCATGTCTTACTTTACTATGACGTTTTTTTATTTTTTCATGACTTACTATACTATGACTTTTTTTTTGACTTTTTTCATGTCTTACTATACTACATGACGTTTTTTTGACGTTTTTCATGTCTTACTATACCATGACTTTTTTTGACGTTTTTCATGTCTTACTATACCATGACTTTTTTTACTTTTTCATGTCTTACTTTACTATGACGTTTTTTTTTTTTTCATGACTTACTATACTATGACTTTTTTTGACTTTTTTCATGTCTTACTATACAGTGACTTTTTTTAAACTTTTTTCATGTCTTACTATACTATGACGTTTTTTTTTTTTTTTCATGACTTACTATCTATGACTTTTTTGACTTTTTCATGTCTTACTATACTGACTTTTTTTACTTTTTCATGTCTTACTATACTATGACGTTTTTTTTTACGTTTTCATGTCTTACTATACTATGACTTTTTTTTACTTTTTTCATGTTTACTATACTAAACTTTTTTTGACGTTTTGATGACTTACTATACTATGACTTTTTTTAAAACTTTTTTCATGTCTTACTATCTACAACGTTTTTTTTGACGTTTTCATGTCTTACTATACATGACTTTTTTTAAACTTTTTCATGTCTTTACTATACTTGACGTTTTTTTTTGACGTTTTTCATGTCTTACTATACCATGACGTTTTTTTTTACTTTTTTCATGTCTTACTTTACTATGACGTTTTTTTTTTTTTTTCATGACTT
>BDMU01000124.1:559458-596775 GCA_002217815.1 Seriola quinqueradiata
TTTTCATGTCTTACTATACTATGACGTTTTTTTTAAAGTTTTTCATGACTTACTATACCATGACTTTTTTTACTTTTTTCATGTCTTACTATACTACGTTTTTTTTACTTTTTTCATGTCTTACTATAGCTATGACGTTTTTTTAAAATTTTTCATGACTTACTATACTATGACTTTTTTTTACTTTTCATGTTTACTATACTATGACGTTTTTTCATTTTCATGTCTTACTATACTATACGTTTTTCTTTTCGTTTTCATGTCTTACTATAACTATGACGTTTTTTTTTACTTTTCATGTCTTACTATACTATGACGTTTTTTTTATTTTTTCATGTCCTTACTATACTACAACTTTTTTTTGACGTTTTCCATGTCTTACTATACCATGACTTTTTTTTGAAACGTTTTTCAATGTCTTACTATACTATGACGTTTTTTTTACTTTTTTCATGTCTTACTATACTGACTTTTTTTTTACTTTTTTTCATGTCTTACTATACTATGACTCTTTTTTTATTTTTTCATGACTTGCTATACTATGACGTTTTTTTTACTTTTTTCATGTCTTACTTTACCATGACTTTTTTTTTACTTTTTCATGTCTTACTATACTATGACTTTTTTTTTTACGTTTTTCATGTCTTACTATACCTATGACTTTTTTTTTAACTTTTTTTCATGTCTTACTATACTACAACTTTTTTTTGACGTTTTTCATGTCTTACTATACCATGATTTTTTTTTTTCATGTCTTACTATACTATGACGTTTTTTTTACTTTTTTCATGTCTTACTATACTATGACGTTTTTTAAAATTTTTTCATGACTTACTATACTATAATTTTTTTTACTTTTTTCATGTTTTACTATACTATGACTTTTTTTGACGTTTTCATGTCTTACTATACTATGACTTTTTTTTACAATTTTTTCATGACTTACTATACTATGACGTTTTTTTTTACTTTTTTCATGTTTTACTATACTATGACTTTTTTTGACGTTTTCATGTCTTACTATACTATGATTTTTTTTTACAATTTTTTCATGACTTACTATACCATAACTTTTTTTTTACTTTTTTCATGTCTTACTATACTATGACGTTTTTTTTACTTTTTTCATGTCTTACTATACTATGACGTTTTTTGACATTTTTCATGTCTTTTACTATACTAACTTTTTTTTTACTTTTTTCATGTCTTACTATACTATGACGTTTTTTTTTATTTTTTCATGTCTTACTATACTATGACTTTTTTTGACTTTTCATGTCTTACTATACTACAACGTTTTTTTGACGTTTTTCATGTCTTGCTATACTATGACGTTTTTTTTACTTTTTTCATGTCTTACTTTACTATGACTTTTTTTTTATTTTTTCATGACTTACTATACTATGACGTTTTTTTTATTTTTTCATGACTTACTATACTATGACTTTTTTACTTTTTTCATGTCTTACTATACTATGATGTTTTTTTTTTTTTTCATGTCTTACTATACTATGACGTTTTTTTTTAATTTTTTCATAACTTATATACTATGAGTTTTTTATTTTTTCATGTCTTACTATACTATGACGTTTTTTTTACTTTTTTCATGTTTTACTATACTATGACTTTTTATTTGACATTTTCATGACTTACTATACTAGGTTTTTTTTTACTTTTTTCATGTCTTACTATACTATGACTTTTTTTTACTTTTTTCAAGTCTTACTATACTATGACGTTTTTTTTAATTTTTTCATAACTTATAATACTATGACGTTTTTTTTACTTTTTTCATGTCTTACTATACTATGACTTTTTTTTTGACTTTTTTCATGTCTTACTATACTATGACTTTTTTTTACTTTTTTCATGTCTTACTATACTACAACGTTTTTTTTGACGTTTTTCATGTCTTACTATACTATGACTTTTTTTTACAAGTTTTTCATGTCTTAGTATACCATGACTTTTTTTTACTTTTTTCATGTCTTACTATACTATGACGTTTTTTTTACTTTTTTCATGTCTTACTATACTATGACTTTTTTTTACTTTTTTCATGACTTACTATACTATGACGTTTTTTGACATTTTTTCATGACCTTAATATACTACGACGTTTTTTTTTTTACGTTTCAATGTCTTACTATCTATGACTTTTTTTTTACTTTTTTCATGACTTACATATACTATGACGTTTCTTTTATTTTTTCATGACTTTACTATCTATGAACTTTTTTAAACTTTTTTCATGTCTTACTATACTATGACTTTTTTTATTTCTTCATGTCTTACTATACTATGACTTTTTATTCGACATTTTCATGACTTACTATACTAGGTTTTTTTTTACTTTTTTCATGTCTTACTATACTATGACGTTTTTTTTTGATGTTTTCATGACTTACTATACTATGACTTTTTTTTAAACTTTTTCATGTCTTACTATACTATGACTTTTTTTAACTTTTTCATGTCTTACTATACTATGACTTTTTTTTTTACTTTTTTCATGTCTTACTATACTATGACTTTTTTTTGACGTTTTTCATTTCTTACCATACCATGACTTTTTTTTTATTTTTTCATGTCTTACTATACTATAACTTTTTTTGACGTTTTCATGTCTTACTATACCATGACTTTTTTTTTACTTTTTTCATGTCTTACTATACTACAACGTTTTTTTTTACGTTTTTCATGTCTTACTATACTATGACTTTTTTTTAACTTTTTTCATATCTTACTATACTACAACGTTTTTTTTGACGTTTTTCATGTCTTACTATACCATGATTTTTTTTTTCATGTCTTACTATACTATGACGTTTTTTAAAATTTTTTCATGACTTACTATACTATGACTTTTTTTTGACTTTTTTCATGTCTTACTATACCATGATTTTTTTTTTCATGTCTTACTATACTATGACGTTTTTTAAAATTTTTTCATGACTTACTATACTATGACTTTTTTTTGACTTTTTTCATGTCTTACTATACTATGAACTTTTTTTACTTTTTTCATGTCTTACTATACTACAACGTTTTTTTTGACGTTTTTCATGTCTTACTATACTATGACGTTTTTTAAAATTTTTTCATGACTTACTATACTATGACATTTTTATTTAATTTTATACCTTACTAAACTATGACATTTTTATACCTTACTATACTATGATACTTTTATGAAATGTTATGCCTTATTATACTATGACATTTTTATGCCTTACTATACTATGACATTTTTATGCTTTACTATACTATGACATTTTTATGCCTTACTATACTATGACATTTTTATTAAATTTGATACCTTACTATGTTTTTATGACATTTTTATGCCTTACTATACTATGACATTTTTATTAAATTTGATACCTTACTATACTATGACATTTTTATGCCTTACTATACAATGATTTTTTAATGAAATTTTATGCCTTACTATACTATGACATTTTTATGTCTTACTATACAATGATTTTTTTTAAATGAAATTTTATGCCTTACGTTACTATGATGTTTTTATGAAATTTTATTCCTTGCTATGCTATGTCATTTTTATGAAATTTTACTCCTTACTATACAATGACATTTTTATGAAATTTTATGCCTTACTATAATATAATATCATAAAAACATCATAGTAAGGTATTAAATTTAATAAAAACATAGTTTTCAAAATTGACAAAAATTTGATAAAAATGTCATAAAAATGTCACAGTATAGTAAAGCATAAAATTTCATAAAAACGTTATCGTATAGTAAGGCATAAAATTCATAAAAACATAGTAAGGTATCAAATTTGATAAAAAATGTCATAGTATAGTAAGGTATAAAATTTCATAAAAACGTAATAGTAACTTAAGGTATAAAATTTCATTTAAAAAAATCATTGTAAAGTAACGCATAAAAACGTAATGGTATAGTCAGGTATAACATTTCATAAGAAAACATGCTAAGGCATAAAATATCATTAAAATTTGATAGTACAGTAAGGCATAAAATTTCATAAAAATGTCACAATATACTAAGGCATCAAAACATCATAGTATAGAAAAGCATAAAATTTAAAAAAAAAACGTCATTGTAAAGTAAGGCATAAAATTTCAGAAAAACATCATAGTATAGTGAGGCATTAAATTTCATTAAAAATAGTATAAGCATAAAAAAATCATAGTATGGTACAAAATTTCATAAAAACAAAGTAAGACATCAAATTTCATAAAAATGTCATAGTAAAGAAAGGCATAAAATTTCATTTCCAAAAAATCATTGTATAATCAGGCATAAAAACGTAATGGTATAGTAAGGTTTAAAATTTCATAAGAATGTAACAGTATAGTAAGGCATAAAACATATTATAGTAAGGCATAAAAATGTCATAGTAATGTAAAGCATAAAATAAATTTAAAAAACGCCATCGTACAGTAAGGCATTAAATTTCATTAAAATTTGATAGTACATTATGGAATAAAATTTCATAAAAATGTCATTGTTTAGTAAGGCATAAAAACGTAATATTAAGGTATACAATTTCATAAAAACATAGTTTTCAAAAGTTGATAAACATTTGATAAAAAGGTCATAAAATTTCATTAAAATTTGATAGTACAGTACGGCATAAAATTTCATAAAAACTTAATAGTATAGTAATGCATTAATAAATAAAGTAAGGCATAAAATTTCATCAAAAAAAATTGTATAGATTTTAGATGTATAGAAGGCATAAAAACGTCATAGTAAGGGATAAAAACATCATAATAATATAAGGTATAAAGACATCATAGCATACTATGGCATAAAATTTCATACACATTTTATAGTATAGTAAGGCATAAAAAAGTATAGTTAAGTAAGGCATACACATACATACACATGTATTTTCATGTATGAATGCATGTGTATGTATGTGTCTATGATATATATATATATATATATATATATATATATGTATGTATGCACTTTATAACTGTAATGTATATATGTATGTACGCATGATAGAACACATGTATTTGCATGAGAAGTTTCAGAATGGAGTTGAAACACACACCAGGTGTTTCTGCACAAACACTGATCAGACTTTCAAAACTCACAGACTCACATTTTTATAGAGTCGAACCACTTCAGCTCTCAGAGGGTTCGCCATGGTCCAGGAGGATTGGGGGGGTGAAGGGCGGGATGGGGGGCTGTCAAACTGAAAAACAACGTCTTTGTTCTTCTGTATGTTGACTAAATAAAAAGTAACAGGATATCAACATTTGAAGAGTCTCTTCTTTGACCTTTGACCTTCTCAGATCACCAAAAGATAAACAGATTAAATGTTTATGATAAAATATAATTTGTGAAACTAAGACAGAATTAGTTTTCAGGCTTTAATTCTAATGTATTTTAGACACAAAGGTTTAAGGTCGTTTGACAGAATGATAGAAAAATACAACATATATAAATCAAGAAAAAACTAAAGTACACGGTCAGTTTGTTATTAGACAGAATAAACAAATTAAATTAAATACACTTTATTTTATTGTATGTATTCGGTTGTTCTGAATGTTTTTATTTATTATTCATTTATGACACGTCAGCTCTTCTCAAATGAAGCTATCGCGTTTTAAATTTCAGCCTGAACAAATAATGACAAACTAAACTACAGTTGACAGACAGGTGAGCTAACGCCTTAACGTTGTTACGTCACGTTGTTGATCTACGATGAAACGAGGCTGAATCAGAACTAATCCAACATGTAGACAGTTATAGCCGTGTTACCTGTCCAGGTGACCTCTGCTGCTCCTGAACTTTCCCTGGAACAAAGTGCAGTCTGGTGGACACTCAGCGTCACTTAGCTTTGACGTAGCTAACTCAGCTAACTTCACAATAACTCACTTAAATCTGCTGAAATCGACAAACAGGTTGATTCCGGTGTTTTGTCGTTTCTTTCCTTTGTTCAGTCGATAACTTCGGCTAGTGACACGTCAGAGCAGTTTTATGATGAGTTTTATTTTTTTTAAAAAACAACTTTATATAAACGTGTTCGTTGTATAGGACGTGACAAGTAAACAACCAAAGAGTAGCACGCAGACAGAGATAGTAATCCCCCGAGACGAAGCGGAAATGCCGAGCGCATGCGCACAAATGCAAAACACTTTGAGGTTTTTCTGAATGTATTTTTCTGTTTATGGAAATTCTGCTTTAAAAGATTAAATTATATGAAAGTTTTATATTTTACAGGCTCAACTGAAGAGAAAACATGTTTTATATTTTATTGGTCACGTGTGAAGCAGGAAATCACCTTTTAGTGAAGCAGTTTGAAACAGTCCAGAAAAAAGTGAAATCGTCCTTTTTGTGCTTTAGTAAATCTGAATTCATCCAGTGGTTCAAATGTGGAGAAAAATAAGTGAAATCAATGTTTCCTGAATCTGACAGCCGGATTTAAACTGTGTTGATGCTTAAACTCTAAAAGCTGTCACAACAATAAGTTGACACGTTACAGGTATAACTTACAACTTAATCACAGCTTCGTTTCATCAGTGTCACTTCCTGTTCTACTGATTTAATTAGGTGACACACAGATGTAAACAAACATGAGAATAAAACATTAATCAGCTGTTTCCTGTTTATATGTAGCTCAGCAACAATTAAAAAAGAAAACTAAACGAATCCTCGTCTCATTTTAACATGAATCTTTTTATTCTTCAGACAAAACATTTGTTCATAAAAACATGATACAGACACAAAGATGTAAACCGCTAAACCCTGTTCTCAGTCTGACAGGCGGTGAATTATATATTTATATTTAAATTACAAGATTCATACGTTCAAGGATTCATCAATATTCTGTCTCCATCTACAAACACACACGTCGGCTTCACTCTGGTCTGTGACGCTGCGTCGCCGTCAGCATCAGGAAGCCGAGGCACTGCTGGTGTTTCAGTCAGAGGCGGTGATGAGGAGAGGAGGAAGACTCCAGCTCCCAGCAGGCAGCAGCGTCAACAGTTTCCCGCCCTGAGCAGAGACTGGCTGTGATTGGCAGACATCTGTAACGTCCGCACAGTCTGGAGCAGCTGCTGCCTGTCAGGCTGAACTCAGGGCGCAGGTCAGAAGTCAGTAGTTGGTCTTCAGTCTGCGGTTCTCCTCCCTCAGCTTCTCGATCTCCTCCACCAGAGACTCGTTCACAGAGTATTTCTCGATCAGACCGTGGATCTCGTTCTGAAACACGTCAGACAACACGAGGGTTAGTTTCCTGTCGCCACGTCACTGTTCACGTGAACCTGAGACACAGAGACGCTTCCAGACGTCTGGACGCTCCACCGCTGAATATTTATACTTGTTCAATCCAGACACATTCATGTTGAGTCCAAACACACAAAACACAACAATAACAGATTACTGAGCTGCTGCAGGGACCAGGTTACCATGGTAACTTCACAGGAGGTAAGTTCCAACCTGAGATCTCACAGTCACCTGGTTTGTTTCCTCTTAGTTTATTACAGGTGATCTACCACTGACTTCTGATATGATGTTTCAATACAGTCTGAGCCTGGACTTTTATTTTTATTTATTTCCTTATTTTACATTGTTTGGCCATAAAGGTTCAATAAAGATGTAGAAAAAAGGTGAAGATGAAACCATTTAAATCCAGAGATGAAACATACCAGCTGGATGTAAAACTGTCGGATCATCTCCACCTGGAGGTTGACGATGTCTCTGTGACAGGTGTCCCTGAGAGCAGGAGGAGGGAAAACATCAGGATCATGAGGCCCATGTGGACCCTGAAAACAACAACAGGTATAACTGAGGTCAAAGGTCAGGGACAGACCTGAAGTCCTCCAGGGTTTCGTGGATCATGTTCTGGATGAAGTGGCTCTGCAGGGAGGTGAAAGGAGCCCCTCCTCCCTGTCCGACCACGTCTGCGATGTTCTGGGAGAGAGAGGAGGAGACGGCGGCCGACAGAGCCGGACCTGCAGACATAGAATTGTAAAAAGAATTTATAAATAAACGATTAATCATCAATAAATACTGAAAGTTTGAAAATGGATTTACAAACTCTTAAATAAATGAGTTATAAACACATTAATTAATGGTGTATAGATTTATAATCAAGACAATCCTACTTGGCTATGGGATGTAACAAGCTCTCTGATTGGTTGGAGAGCTGACCAGTGGGTTTTAGCAGTACTGAAGAACCAGTGTCACAGAGAGGCTAAATGGCTAAGCTAATCGATGAGCTAACAGGAAAAGCAGCTGGAAAAAGGAAAGTGAAGAGAATCCAGGAAGATATTCCCATTGTTCAAGTGTCTTTTCAAATAGTTTTGATTCATGACTAAATAAATGTTTATAAATGGTTTATTTAATGAGAGTTTGTAAATCCATCTTTAAATCTGAAGTATTTATTGATGATTAATCATTCATTTTTACAATTCCTGATTTTAAAGTCTCTTAAAATATGAAATGAAGGAATTATAATAATTGCTTTATGATCCCTGATCTTCTGAACTTAGAGGCTGTGCAGCCGTGCGGCTCATCACCTGCGCAAAGAGCGGGAAAACCAGCTGAGGTGGAGAGCAGGCGGCGGTGCTAAAGATCATGTGGTGAACTCTGAGTTTCTATGGAAACAGTTCTGTTTGCGGCGACACTGTGGGAATCAAACCCGACTGACCTGCTGCTGCGGTGGGCGGAGCTCCGTGGACAGGTGAGTCGTAGCTCAGCTGGGCTTGAATACCATTGGCTCTCCGGAGGCTGGGCTCCGGAGTGAAGAAGGGCGGGGCCGGCTGGCTGTGATTGGTCTGCTGGGAGGATGTGGGTGTGGTCTGATCCGCCCCCTCCAGGCTGGAGCTGCTGGTCTTGTCAGACTGTCGAAGAAGCACAGTGATGAAACAGAGTCACAGTTTCCATGGTGATGAGCTTCATGTTTCCTCTTGTATTTACAGACATTAACTACACCTGCAGATACTGTTCAGAGTTTAAATGTTTTATGAGCAGAGGTCAGAGGTCAGCACCTTCCTGGGGTCACACGGTTCAGCAGCCGCAGCAGTGACCGGCTCTTCTTCTTTGATCGGGGGGGTCTGGAAGACGGACAGCGGGCTGTAGCATCGACCGGCTGAGGCGACCAGGGGCGTTCCCAGGGGGGTCTTACGATGAGAGTTGGCCCCTGAGTGAGAGTCTGACACAGACGCAGGAATCACTGACGCTCATCACAGTTATTACACGTGTTATACATGAACTTCAATCACCAGGTTACGCTTCATTACAGATTATTCCACAACACGTCAGGAAGAGACTAGAATCACCTCGTGACTGTATCCCTCCGCCACTCAGTATAGTTTCAGGTAAATTACTGTGTGAAGGCTTAATGGCTAAAAAGGGTTTAGTGAAGTCACATTGACCTTTGACCTTTGAACACCTAAATCTAATCAGTTTGTCCAGGTGAATGTTTTTTACCAAATCTTGAGAAATTCCTCAAGGTGATACAGACATATCACGTTCACAAGGCCAAAACTGTGATTCGTGAGGTAATCGTGACCTTGACCTTTGACCTTTAGCCACCAAAATCTAATCAGTTCCTCCTCGAGTCCTAGTGAATGTTTGTGCCAAATTTGAAGACGTTCTGTCAAGGCGTTACTGAGACATCGTGTCCAAGAGAATGAGACGGACGGACAGACGACCTGAAACAAAATGGCTGCTCTGACTGTCGCCGGCACTGAGGAATAAAAATTTGGGGTGGGACTTTGTGACACCTGATTTCTCCAGGTAGATTTCCCCTGGAGAAAGATGGAGGCATGAGCATCACACAGGAAGCAGACAAGGAGAGACGGAGCAGCTGAGTGGACGAAAGAGGAAATCATTTTAAATGAGTTCAAACTAACGACAAGCAGCTTCTACAAATATAAATGTTCTTATTGGTGGAATTCAGTCTCGTCGTCCTCAGACAGTAACACCTGGTTTCTTCACCTGGTTGTTTAAGTGCATGTCAAAGTGAACTTCAGGACGTCATCATACTTCTGTTCAACTATCACAGTAACTCTAAATCCCGAGTGAAGGAGGTCTGACCTTCTCTGACCGGGGAGAAGATGTCCAGACTCGCCCGGCCGACGACCTGCTGACCCTCGCCCTGTCTGGACAACATCTCCAAACTGGTAACTATGGAAACACAGCATCCAGGTTAGTCCAGAACCAGCAGGATCATTCAAAACAACAGCGCTCCGACTGTCGTACCGTGCGTTCTTCCGAACGGCGTGTCTCCAGTCGTCCCCGGTGTCCTCGAGTCTGAGACAGAGGGACAAGCTGAAGGTTACGATGTGTTCGAGTGTCGTCGTGTCACAGACATTTATGTGAGAAAACAAACTCCCTGGAAACATCATCACTCTGAGAATAAAATGGAGACCAGTTCTCCGATCCTTGTTTTTCTGAGATGTGATTATTTATCAAGTTTGTTTTTCAGCTGCAGTTTGTGATTCAGTTGTTATTTACACCTCAGCAGCTGCAGCTGATGCAGTTTAATACAACATCAATTCTTCCTTTGAAAGTCGTCAGAAATGTGTAAATTCAATATGTTCATTACTGACTGGTGTTGGACTGGATTACATTAAACCAACAGACGTTTCTAATATTTACTTTTTATTATTATTATTATTATTATTATTATTAATAAATCCTTTCAGCAGATCGTCTGATTGGGATTTCTTTTTCAAGAGAGACCTGTGTACAAAAATAGACTCATACAAGTTGAGGCAGATAATTCACAGATGTGTATTTTACATTTTCACAAAAATAAAAAAGCACATGCAACTTGAGAGTGTGACTTCATATTAAGGTGTTACTGAGACATCGTGTCCACGAGAATGAGACGGTCGGAGGGACAACCTGAAAACAATATGGCTGCCGCTCTGACTGTCGCCGGCGCGGAGGAATAAAAATGGATGGTGCAGTTTTGTAAAACTGAACCCATATTATATATTTATTTGTAATTCTTTAATTTATTTAGATTCATTCTTTTTGTTTAATTTAATTCTGTTCTTTTTCTTGAGTTTGATGTTTTTATCCGTCTGTAAAAAGCGTGTGATTACAAACACGGTGCAGTTAGACAGTGATGGGGCAGAACAAGGAGGGAGGGGAACTAATACAGCTGTATTAGTGGTTAATTACATTCTGTACGACTTTAAACACCAATAAAAACACCCTGAATAAAGCACATGTTTATTATTGAGTGGTTTTACTGGTGTTGTTGTGTTGTGTAAATGTTTCTAACATTTACAAACAGAGTGTTCAGAAAGTTTTCACACCCCTTCACTGTTTGTTTAGTTGCAGTTTTAAGCTGAAATTTTTTTAATTGATTTTTCTCCTGATGATATGAAAGTCTCTGACCTTCTCGTGCAGGAGAGAAGACGTCCAGACTGTTTCGTCCAACGCTGCTGAACTTCTCCACAGCTGGCGGCTGCTCTGACCCCTGATGACCTTCAGCCTCCCGGGACATCACCTCGGCTGCAGCGCCCCCTGCTGACACACTACTGTGTTCACTGCACATTTATACATGTGGACAAGAGTCGTACTGGAGATTAACATCACACAAAATAATGTGACATGTGTTCAGGTAAACCCACCTGTACCCATCACCTGTCTGTGGGGGGCGGGGCCTGTGCTGGGGGTGGGGTCTGGCTGGTTGCTGGACACTTTGGTTGAGGATCTCTTAGTACTGGCGATCTTTGAGGAGCCCAGTTTACTGGACTGGGAGAGAGACAGAGAGAGAGAGTCAGAGTCAGAGAGAGAGAGAGAGTCAGAGTGAGAGAGTCAGAGTCAGAGAGAGAGAGAGAGTCAGAGTGAGAGAGTCAGAGTCAGAGAGAGAGAGAGAGACAGAGAGAGAGAGACAGAGAGCGAGAGTCAGAGAGAGAGAGAGAGACAGAGAGAGAGACAGACAGAGAGAGAGAGAGACAGACAGAGAGACAGAGAGAGACACAGTCAGAGAGAGAGACAGAGAGAGAGAGAGAGAGAGAGAGTCAGAGAGAGAGAGAGAGAGAGAGAGAGAGAGAGACAGAGAGAGAGACAGAGAGAGAGAGAGAGAGAGAGAGACAGAGAGACACACAGTCAGAGAGAGAGACAGAGAGACCGACAGAGAGAGAGAGTCAGAGACGGGGGGGGGCAGAGGCAGAGAGAGAGAGAGAGCGAGAGTCAGAGAGAGAGAGAGAGAGAGACCATTTAAACGATGAATTTAGAAATGTGCGACGGAAACGGGTGAGTCAAAGGTCAAAGGTTAAATATCTTTGGTCAGAGTGAACGATGTGTCTGTCTGTGGTTATGGACTGGTCTGTTGGCACCTTGTTTCTGTTGGTGTTGCTCTGGAAACGAAGGCAGGTGACGGAGGTTTTATGTGCCACAGTGACCCTGGTGGGGGCGCTGGAGTTCCTCAGGTCGTACTGGTAGATCTTCCCCTGAGTTGATCCGACCACCAGGCCGGTGCCGTCCAGGGTGAAGTCCACCGAGGTCAGAGGAGTGTCCGTCCGGATCGACCTGAGGACGCTGCAGAGACACAGAGACAAAATGAGTCTGAATGTTTTTAACCTGCGTCGTGTTTCTGTTTCACTTTCTTTTACATGTTTATAGTTTATTTCTTCATGTTTCACGTCGGGATGAATCTGTGTGTTTATTTGTTTGTTGTCAGGTGTGTTACGTGTTTATTCATAAATAGAATCACCTCCTCGTGGTTTTCTGCCTCCACCACTGAGTAATGGCTAAAAAGTGTTTTCTGACGTAGCCGTGACCTTTGACCTTTAGCCACCAAAATCTAACCAAAAATGTATTTTGTGAGGTCACAGTGTGTCAGAAGTAATGAAATTCCCTTTTGTTATTACAGATATATTGAATTCACACGAATGTTAGATCACTTTGACCTTTGACCTTTAGCTACCAAAATCAAATTCATTTTTCAGTCCAAATTTGAAGAAAATACCTCAAGGCGTTCCTGAGATATATTCACAAGGCCAAAACTGTGTTTGGTGAGGTCACCATGACCTTGACCTTCGACCTATCAGTTCATCCTCGAGTCCTGGTGAATGTTTGTGCCTGTTCCTTCAAGGTGTCACTGAGACACCGTGTCCAAGAATGAGACAGACGGACAACCTGAAAACAAAATGGCTGCCACTGACTGGAAAAAAATAAATCCATGGAGACGGCAGCGGACATTATAACCCTCATCATCATCATCACCACCATCATCATCACCTGGTTGAATCAGACATATATAAACCTTCACAGTGTCGCTCTTACATCTTGCTGGCCGTGTCGTAGCAGACGATCTTCTTGTCCAGGCCGACGCTGACGACCAGCAGCTCGCTGGCGGGGGAGAAGGCCAGGCCGGAGCCCGGGGCTTTGTGGGCGCTGTCGAAGACGTGGAGCTCCTTCTGGGTGTTGGAGTCCCACAAGACCACGGTGCCGCTGTCGGACACGCTGCCCAGCAGGGAGCGCTTCAGAGCGGACAGCCGCAGGTCGTGGACGGGCTGAAGGTCAAACAGCTTCTGTTAGTCTCCCTCCGCCACGCAGACTAGTTCCAGCTTACAGAGTCCAGAGTCAGAAAATATGAACCATCTGTGTGAAGTCTTCACTAATGGTGTTTTGTGAGCTCACACTGACCTCGACCTTTGACCCCTAAATTCTAATCAGTTCACGATTGTATGAATGTTTTTACCTGCAGGTGTTACTGAGACATCGTGTCCAAAACAATCCAGACTAGGGCTGCAGGTAATTATTATTTTTATTTATGGATTGAATATTGATCTGCTGGTTTTATAATTATTAATCATTTATCGTTTCAGGACAGTTATTAATCAAAAATGAAACCATAATTAAACGGTAAATGAAGAAGATTCAAAGACAGAGCGTCTCACCTGGTTGCTGCCGTGGCCGAAGGCTTTGCTGGACAGGTTGGTGGTCAGACTGTGGAGGACCAGATCTCCGCTGGTGGAGCCGGAGGCGATGCAGCTGTCGTTGGCGTTGAAGGACACGCAGGTCACCTCCTCTTTATGGTCCTGAGAGACAGACAAGAGGGAGACTGGAGACCCGGAGAGCCTGTAACCTTCACAGGATCCACACCTGTCCTGAGTCCAGTCTTACCTTGAGGGAGCGGTGCAGTCTCTTGGTCTTCAGGTCCCAGATGTGAACACAGTGATCCAGACCTCCACTGACCAGAAACTGAGACGAGGAACTCAGACACACACGAGTCTGCTTTTTCTGAACGGACAGTAACAAACAACAGTCGTTAGTGATCTGCAGTGAGTTCAGGCTGCAGGTAAACATGTTCATTTACCCACCTGTGACCCAGGTAATCAACTATGATTCTCTCTCAACCTCTCTTTGGCTTCTGCATATTCACTTTCAATTAGCAGCAGACAGTTCACATTATGTGACCTTCAACTAATGTGTGTAAACAGAAGATTCAGTTCAGTACAACAACATCACTATCTATGAGCCTAGACGCCTCTGTGACATCATAATCAGAACAGCTGTAATGGCCTAGTACAGGTGTGCCTAATAAAGTGGACACTGAGTGGATGTTGCAGTGGTGATGAAGCTGTGCACTCACCCCTTCGGCCAGTTCCACCACTGGAGCTGGAGTCGCCTTGAGGCTGGACACCACCAGTTTGTCTCCGCTGGTGCTGGCGCTGACCAGGTAGTGGTCTGAAAGAGCTCGTCAAGGTGCTTCATCGTTTCATTACCACATATTAATAAACACCAGAGCTGCTGTCTGGCTCCACAACATCTGGATCAGATGTTTAGAGGCTTGTTCTGGTCCATATTTGTTTTCATCTTATCTCTCATGAGCTTCTGTTATTTTGGAAAACGCTGACATGGAGCTACAGTAGAAACTTCAACATAAAGCTGTTGATTCAGACAAAAACACGAATCGTTGTTTGGTTGCAGCTTCTCATATGTGAGAATTTACTATTTCTTTCTTTTTCATGGTAATAAACTGAACATCTTTAGTTCTCTGGATTGTTGCTCTGAAGGAATGAGACATTTGGTGACATCACCCCCAGATTTAGGAAACTGTCAGGCTTATTCTACTAATTTCTTACATGTAACAGACCAAACAATTAATCAGTTATGAAAATATTCAGAATATGTGATTTATGTACCAAAGTGTATTGATTAATTACCAGTTCAAGGTCTTTAGTGTTTCTATGTTTAGCTTCTGGATCTTGTTACTGAGCTGATAAAAAACACATGAACAGCTCCATCCATCAGGATACTGTTGGAGCTCCAGCAGGCCTGTGCCACAGGGTGGCTGATGCTGTGGGGGTTAAACTGCTCCAGCGGCGCCATGGAAACCGCATCCCAGATCTTCACACAGTCTCCTGTGGACACCAGGCGGGTCACCTCCTCCATGGCAACACCTGGAGACAAACACATGGTTCCAGCTGCTCAGACGTGACGATGGCATCCTTTACTTTGTCATGTATGACTGTAAACTAATTATCTCTGAGGTTTAACGTCGGCCCACTCCCATCAGGCTGTATAACACTTCAGCCAAAGGAAGTAGACTAATTTAATTATTATCAATTAATATTAACTATCATTATTATTACTACTAATGAGTTTCTGGACACATGAATTTCCAATAGGGGATAAATAAAGTATCTATCTATGATCTGTCTTTCTATCTCAGACTGGGCTGTGGGAAACTGTAACTACTTTCAGCTATTTTATAGACAAAATGATTATTCAAGACAACTAATCAGCAGAATAATCAATAATGAAACGGTGACATTTTGTGTTTGTCTTTTCCTGCGTTCAGGAAGTTTTTCACATTGACAGACTGAAACAACAAGTGGTTTCAGGCTTTATAGTTTTTATCTGCACTGACTCATCTGTTGATATCTAACCCTCTATTCCTAACCAGCGACCTCCGGATACAGAGGACACGATGGATGGATGAATTAACCAATTACACAATAACTAATTAATTCAAGGTTCAGGTATGAGCTTCATATAAACTCTGTAACAGCGGTATTGGACATTTTCCAGACAGTTTTTGCTAAAATCACACTTTAAAACTATTTTATGAGCAACTTTACAGCCTTCAGCCAGACTCAAAAAAAACATTTAAGACCTTTGTAAATTAAACTAGAGACATTTTAAGACTTTTAAAGGCCGTTTTTTTTGTAAACAGAAGCCTTTTTAAGACCTGCAGATGTCACCTGGGTGTTTTCGATAGAGTCAAACTTTAACTGGATAACTTTCAAAACACTGGCAACTACCTACGTTAACTAACCAGCTCACTAGTTCGTGTATCCAAACAGCACTTGGTGAGTTTAACGAGTAAACCGGCGGTTAAGTTTGTGAACGGCAGCTAACAGTCAGCGCTAGCTACAACAGAAAACACCGAGTTTAAAAGTTACCGAACAGACACGAACGGCACGTTAACCGACAGCAAACAACCAGTAACCGTTAGTTGAGTCATCACACGTTTAAAGCTTTTCAGTAAACCGTGTCACACTCACCCCGAGAGTTATATTAATTAAACTAAAGTTCTTGAAGCTGTTTTTGATCCGCCTGCAGCCGCGAAACCGCCACTACGGAGACACACGAGGGACAAAAAGGAGAACATTTTTATAGTGACTTTATTGTTCAGCACAAATTTGTTTTTTACAAAGTAGAGGTAGTTTACAGGAGTATTTTGTTTTCGATCAACTTTATACTTATACTGCACATTTCTGGGACCTTAAAGTAACACCTTCACAGTGTTTGTTTTGTCCAAACCTCAAAATGATAAAAAAAAAAAGATTATTATTATTATTATAAAATGTCTGGTATTGTTACTCGAAAAATGTAAGTGAATATCAGAGTAGTTGCTAATTCATTTTTCGTCTATCAGCTGATGATTTTAGCTCTACTTGTATTTACTGTCAACTAGTTTAATCAATAACAAAATATCATATTTTTATGAATTAATCAAGTCCCCTCAAAGACCCCGGGTTTACTCTTTCTAGATTTCTGATATATTTCTAGATATAATTTGATAAATGGAACATTTATTGTCGAATAACAACTATGTCTGGTCCTCAATCCTCCATCTTGGTCCTGTTCCCGTTGAGGAATTCTGTCAGAATTTAGGTTTTGAAACTGAACAGTTTTAGTTTATATTGTAAGGTTAACCAACAATTATTTTAATTAATTATTAATAATTAATTAATAATCGAATCAATGTTAGAAAATGGTGAAAACAGCATATTACTATTATTTCCTGGAGCCCGTAGTGACATATTCTAGTTGCTTTTGAGTCTGACCAGTGTTCACTTTGTGTGTACAGTGTGTTAACAGTGTGTTGCAGCTTGTAGCACTGTGGGCGGTAAATGCTGTAGTTATACCAATCCACCTGAAGAGGGCAGCGTTGCCTCATCGCCTTGTCTCCTCTGCCAGAACAGAAGCACCCGAAGAAGAAATCTCCCGCCCCACCCCTTGTGCTTTTTAAACCAAGGCGGGACTCCACTTCATTCACTTCTGTCAGTGTATTTGGTGCTGAAACATCACTTACCAGTTACAGCTTGTTGCCAAAATGGTGAGGACTAAAGCCGACAGTGTTCCCGCATCATACCGAAAAGGTACAGTTACAAATTACCGTCATTTATTACGAATTCAGCGACAAATCGCTAATTTGAGCAGGAATGTAGCTGTTTTGTTATGTAGTCTGGCGGGCTCGGGGCGCACTCAGCAAAAGCCAAACAAAGCGACATGATCGTTTGCCCCGCACAAATCTTTAACACTGTGATCCCGTGTTTTTAAAGCCAACCTAAATATTAGCATGTGAGTGCAATAGGAGCTTGTTATCGGTTAAATCCAGAATCAGTCTTTCCAGTTACAGCCTCCCGCCAATACGGACGCTGCGTTGTCCGTCCTTCCTGAACAGTCGAGGAGCAATCTTTAAAAAAAAAACTAAACGAAACACAAATCCAAGTCGTGTTGTCACCTAAAAGTGGTAGCTGTAGTTTGATCCTGCCGTCCCCCTGACAAGGGGACATTATACTCAGTCTTTCCCGACGGTAGCGTCTTGCTTTCAGCAAACTGGCGCCAGTTTTGAGCGCCTCAGTGCGGCTTTATGCGGACGTCTCACCAAACCCCGTTAAGAAGTTACATAATTCAATGTTATCTTGCTTTGCATCGAAGTACATGTGTGACGGGACGTAATTAACAGTTTTTTATTGACTCATGGTCTTTTGGTGAATTCGGCATACAGCTGGTCTGTCGTTCAGCCCTTAAATTAATAAAAACTGATATTTTAAAAATTTAAATGTCCATTTAGACAGTCCATACATGCAGACAGTATGACATGCTCATTCTCACACTGCAGCCTCGTTAGTTTTTTTTAAACAAGGTTTTTTTCTTAAAGGCTCATTAACTCACTGTTTCCTTTTTGTAATGTTATATCAAACTCAAATCTGCTTTTCATTCATTCTTTCACAACCCAGTTTCCCCACAGGTGCAATGAAGTGTTATCTTAATGGTTTCTCTGATCTGATAAGGCTGTCCTAGATCCAGTTTGTTTTCTTTGATGTTTTGTCACACATCCAGTCCTCAGGGTTTGATTTTTATTTCTTTATTTGCAGCTGTTGCAGCTTCTGCTCCCAGGAAGTCTCTGGGCTCCAGTTCAGCGAACTCCTCCTCCTGCAGTAGCCAGTCCTCGACACCTGGTCAGTCAGTTTGACCACAGACACACCACTCAGTAAATTCACTGCTCATCACATGACACAACTGAGGTTATGGTTTTATTTTATTATTTTTATTTTAAATTTACAGCCAAGAACAAATATGCTGGTGGTAACCCAGTGTGTCCTCGTCCCACCCCGACCTGGCAGAAGGGCATCGGGGACTTCTTCGGTGGTCCCCCCAGGAAGCCAGAGAAGGAGAACCAGAGACCCCAGGAGGTTGAGGATGACGAGGAGGCCGGAGGCAGTGGGATGTCAAAGGCCAGCAGGAAGTATGTCAGCCCATTGCATTTCACTATCAGGCCATGTTGTTGGCCATTGAACCTTTTACCTATAGATCAAATGCAGCTGGACATCAGCCTGGAGGTTTTGAAACTCCATGTCTGGTCTTGGAACAGTTGGTTGTGTCTTTAACCTCAAATTAAAACTCAAATTTAGACACTTGAGAGCTGAGGTCTCGTTTACTGACCAGGTAATCCTGTCAAGCAGACTTGAATTCAAGTTGGTGCGTCACTGAAAGCAGAAGCCTCATTCGTCAGTAGCTGTGGAAGCAGCTGCTTGTTTATGGCGGCTCTGAACTCAACACACTTAAAACAAATGAAGAAGAACATCATTTGAATCAAATCCATCAGAACAGAAACTCTGCAGGTCGCTCAGAAGAGAAACAAGATGCAGGAAGCAAGAAGAAACGTTTTTAGTTTCATTCTGACTGCATGATTCAGATTTATATTTATATTATATTACATTGTTAGTTATGACGGAGAGGTGGCCATGTAACTTCATGAGCAACAAACACTGTCATGTGTGTTTGGACGCGTTCGCATTTCTAACTAATTTCCTTTGTTCTGGGTGATTTACAACGTTTCTGTATTTGCTTGTTTTTTAAGAGATCAACACACCTCAGCTTAAAGGAGCTATTTGCAAATTTTGCTATTGCTACATAGCTAGCATTAGCATTAACAGCTGTTTACTTACCAGTCTTACCAAGAGCTTCAGCCATCATGTTTACAAGACAAGAGGTTGTAATATGTCCTCTAAGCAGCGGCTTCTTCAGGGAAGACTGGACGCTACAGTGACTCTATTGGAAAGTGATGAGACAGGCTGGGGCTAGCTAGTTAGCATGCTAACTTCAGTTGAATAAAGGACATGATAGAAGTAGAAGCAAAACAAGAGTGATCGTTTCCACTCCTAGAGACAGCTGAGTAAAGGTTTGATGCTGAACTTGAAGCTGCAGTTCATTGAACTAGATCCTCAGATTGAATGAACTTGGTTTATTCAGGTAATTAAAATCTTTGGTGTCTGTAACGTATGAAAACTGAAACTTGAATTTGACAAAAAATATTATGATCTGATTACACATGTAGTTTCTGTGGAGAATCTGGAATTTATTTGTTCCCCACAAACACTACTGTCTCCTAACCACAGTTGTACTGATGTGAGTGTGTTAACAAGATGTCACCAAGATAAAATCTTTCCCTAAAACGTCTGTGACACCGTTAGTTTTCTTTCCCTTAGTTTTTATTTTGTCGTCTGCAGGTCCAGACCGCTGCCTGCTGAGGAGGAGGAGGAGGATTGAAGATGATGAACGGCTCTGTTTGCTGCCTCCACTCATGCTCAGGGGCATTTAAATGTACATCTGTATATAATTTCTGCAGGATTCACTTTGTATAGCTCATTAAACTTGTTTTTTTTTAATGTTTTTAACCTGCAGAGTTGTGTCTGTTGTTTGGCTTTAAAAGCTGTTTGAGGTTCTAATCACACCTAAGAAAAGAGCCATAGAAAAACTAATATTCAGATATACAATATGTTGTGAAGTATTTTGAAATTCTGTTTCTGGAACGTTAGAAATGTTTAAAATATTGTTCGTATTGAATGTGAAACAATTTTTCCCGCTACTTCTATTGATGTCATGATTCATGTCTCAGTTGGAATAAAGTTTCTTCCTGAGTTAAATTTAAGAAAACGGAAAGACCTTTAACTTGGAAGGGGTGGATTTGACAAACAAAAGTTGGACCATAAGATTATTAGTTGTTAATATAAATGATCAAATTCTTATTAGATTAGATTAACTTTATTTATCCCACAACTGGGAAATTCATTTACCACAGCAGAAAAATAAACATCTATAGAAATATGCAACAAAAATATACCAAATATACACAATACACATGATATGTACATGAAAAAGTGCAAGTTTGCACATGGTCAGGAAGAGCAGGAGTTGTGGAGTCTGACAGCTGCTGGAATGAAGGACCTGAGGAACCTCTCCTTACAGCGAGGATGTAAAAGTCTGCTGCTGAAGAAGCTGCTCAGAGACCCTACAGTGTCATGCAGAGGGTGAGAGGTATTGTTCATGATGGATGTCAGCTTAGCTAACATCCTCCTGTCACCTACTTCCTCAATGGAGTCTAGGGGGCAGCCCAGGACAGAGCTCTTATAATAATAAGAGCTAATAATAATAATAATAATAGCGGTGACCGACAGTTTTTATGTGTCTACGCCAGTGACAATCAGAGCTATGGAATAAATCAGATTAATGACTATTGTCCTCTGCGGGACACGTGGTCCTTCCAGGCTGAAACCAGTTAAACTTTGCTCCATTAAAGTGGTTCAGGTGTGAAACCAGACTGCAGTTCTCTCCATCACCACCAGGTGTCACCAAACAGAGGGACTCATCACGTCTGCACTTACAGAACTGTTCAGGTCCAGGAGTAATGAACACTGCTGCCTTCAGGTGACTGTCGGAAATCTCTGAACTAAAACTTGGAGACGTTTTCTTTTCCATTTTTTTAATAGACATTCAGCATCAAACAGATATTTCCATACAGTGTGTCTCATATCTCAGACTGAATCTATATGACATAAACTTGTGTGTCTCAAATCTCAGAATACGTCTCAAAGTTTACGTATATAGAAAAGAAAAACAAAGATGAAAAAGAACTCAACAGCTGAAGTTTAAGGCAAAATGTTTCTAATCTAGTTCAATTAAAATCTGTCAGGATTAGATATGAACTGATTTATTTTTAAAATCATTTTTAGATTACATTCAACTTTATTGTCCAACTGTCTCAGTGCAAACAGTATAGGAATGCACATACTCTACTTACAGAGATGAATAAATTACAATGAAGGAGGAAGAAGGAAAGTGCTGGTATTAGACATAATATACTTAATAAACACCTGGATATAAACGTGTACAAGGTGCAGGTCAGCTGAGTACAGTATAAATATGAACACGCCAAACGGCAGGTAAGAATACATTTTGTTTGTATGACACTTATCAAAAATCTTCTGCTGTGACTAATATTTTGTTTTGATTTTCACACATAAAAAGTCACATCTCCTCTCACTTCCTGATTGAGAAATATGGATCAGACCATGAGCCCCGCCCACCACCTGCTGGCTCCAGGTGGACAGGTGAAAGAGCATCAAGATGGTTAGAGGAGGAAACATCAGAGAGACTCAGCCACATGTTTGAGCCTCAGTCAGACCCAGACTCAGAGAAGCAGTCTGAGACCAGAACCAGAGACTAGCAGACGGATCAGAACTGTTAGCATAGTTAGCATTTTTTTATTTGTTTTTGTTTTTGTTAGCTTGTAGCTCGCAGTGGCTGACACAGTGTTAGCGGTTGTGATAATGCTAACTGTACTTTTGTAAATTTTCTGATGTAAAGCACTGAATGATTTTTATTTGTGAATGTTGCTGTATAAATACATCTTTACTTATTTACTTTTTTACATTTATTTAGCCCCGCCCCCCCGTCCCCACAAGCTGACAGGATTGGTTCCTTAGGTTTGTGACGTATGACACTCTGGCTGTCTGAGTCTGTTGTTATGAGACTGTCATTGGTTCACTGCAGTTCAAGGTAGAAACACTCAGTCATGGTGCTGATGATTATTTCACTCATCATATGTTTAATCGACCTGTCCAGAGTGAACCCCGCCCTCGCCCAATGTCAGCTGGGATTGGCTCCAGCCCCCCTGCGCCCCTATAAGGATAAGTGCTATAGCTAATGTACGGATGTATGGATATGTCTTGTAATATATAAAAACATCATATGTACATATTAACACTTGATTTTCATGGGGGGAGTCACACAGGGAGGATGGTGGACTGGACTGTGTGTGTGACTCAGATCAGTTTAGACTGCAGAGTCATCACTGCTTCACATACACACACGCACACACACATACACACCGTCCTCTTCAATATCATTCCTATAGTTTCTCCATCTGTGGAGAGAAGCAGACAGACAACAGTTAGCAGCTTTACACATTAACACAGCTACAATTTCAACTACACCCAGAAAATTTGACCAGTTTTATCTTCCCTTCACTGGCTTCCTGTCCACATCAGATCAGACTTTAAGGTGCTTTTAAAGATGTACAAAGTTCTACATGGACTCTCTCTTCCATACCTGTCTGACCTCCTGAAACCTTATACTCCATCTGTGTCGGCTGCAGAGTCTTTTCCTATCAGAGCCCTCTGACATCAGACTGTCTGACTCCACTGAGACATCTTTGCTCTGATACTGTGTTTAGTACAACACTGCTGAAAGTAGCATGGACTGACTCCATCCCTCTACTGACCTCAGAGTCTCCAGTCTACAGTCTGGACTCTCCACAAGATCATACAGATCCTTCATGTCTGAATCCTGCAGGTGGTTTCCTCTCAGGTCCAGGTGTCTCAGATGGGAGGGGTTGGACTTCAGAACCGAGGCCAGAAAATCACAGCTGATCTTTGACAACCTGCAGAAACTCAATCTGTGTGAAGAGTGAAATATGTAGATGAAAATCATTGATGAGAGAGAGAGAGGGGGAAGTGTACAAAGCACAATGAAGGTTCCACATGAAGATGTAAATTAACAATAAGACTAAAACTAATAACAATAAGAAGATAATACCTACACAATGCAGTTTCTGGAGAAATTGCAGTGGGAGCGCTGCTTCTGCCCAAGCTGAAGCTAAACTGTGTCGCTGGCTGCTAAAGACAGAGCTACAACTAACTCCGTCCAACAGTCGGCCTGTCTGTTTGTGTGTCAGTTAGATTAACAGAGTGAAATTAATTGCCCAATGTTTCAAGACTAACACTGTACTGAAACATATTTCCAGTGAAAACTGTTGAAATGTGTGTAAATCATTGACTTGTATTCAGTGTTGGAGCAGCATGTAGCGGGACTTTGGCAGAAAGACAGCTGAAAGTCTCGGGACCCGTTTCAAGTTTAAATGACGTCTCTACCTGAAAGTATGCTGAAGTAGCTCAAAAAGTTCTGAGGATTTTAACATTCTCTCCTTTCATTTTCATAGGAAAAAAGGTGACAAAATGTTTGTTATTTCAGAAATTAGGAGACATAGCGCTGAGAAAAGTAATGCCCTCATTAAGGTGCACGTTTTGAGAAATGTCTTGATATAAAAGACTCTGATATAAAACAATGTCACATCCCTCCATCATGTATTATGTGGGAAATATCTCATATTCTGTGTTGTTTTTTTAAATAAAACAAGAGGCAACATGTCTTCAAACGGGCATTTAGGGGGTTAAAATCATGAAAACTAATAAACATTTGGTAGGTTTGAGCAGAACTGAAGTGGTTTAAGAGATGTATGCAAAAAAAAAAGCAGAAAAAAATATTGATATATGATGATTTTATAGCATTTTCTTTGTGTGTCCTTTTTTGGACGCGAGGAACCCCAGAGGATACAAAGTGTGTTACCAGTGTATAATAGACCTGTAACAGTAACTGACAGTAGATTTTAAAAATATGTCAAAAAAGACACTTTCTTGCAGAAATCCATACCTTCAGCTGTAACACAGCCAAAATGATCAGCAAATCAAAAAAGAAAAGTGAAGAAAATGTCCAAAAAAGGACAGAGGGACCCCTGAGGGTTAATAAATCCCATGAACCGCTATTTAAATTACCACTATTATGTTTTTTTCTGTGCTAAATTTAACATTACTGGGGAGGAGAGCAACGCGACTAGAAGTGACAGCGAGAGAGGGCTAGTAGCTTCTCCTCTCCTCTGTCTCAGCGGAGACCGTCACAACTTCATTCACTCTTTTAACAAAACAAAACAAAAAGCAACGAAGGAAGCAGTAAATGGACTTACATATTTAAGACCTAACTAAATGTAATTTAAGACCTAACATGCGGCTAATGTAAAGCTAGCGGAGCTTGGAGAGTTGGTTATCTGGTTGCTAGGCGCACGCACACAGGTCAGGAGCTGCCGTTGCCATGGCAATGTGAAAATGTGCCCAGAATTTGGCTTCTACATGGCTTCAAACAACTGCAAATTATGAGAAAACCGTTACTTCTTTTCATAAACCGAAAAGACCGTGCCAGACACTGAAGCCAGAAGTTTCTACAGTCTCTATTTTATTCAGATATTCCTTAAAATGAGTGAGTAAGCTCAGTGCGAAGACAGAGTGAGATTCTTTTGAAAAAAAAAGACGATTACATTAGGTGTCAATGAGAGTGAGACAGGTATTGCTGCCGGACTCGGCACCCCCGTTTAAATTTTGTGCAGACCCTGCCTGTCAAAGTTACATTTTATGAATCCCAACAACTACGTCTACATTTTCAGAAAGAATTATTTGTCTCCTTTTTACGGTTTGGCCGCGAGCTCGAGTTAAAAATAAAAATAAAGGTTATTTTTTACTGCTTCACGCACTCTAGCCAATTGATGCTGTCACTCTAACTTTGAAGAAAAAGTGATTTGCACTCCTCCTTTGAGTGCTCACAGTTTGAAAAGTTTACATGTTATGTAAAAACAGTTGTTGTGTTTTGGAGAGAGCAGAAGTTTTCCTCCGTTTTATAGTTTGAATCACATTTCTACGTGCAGGTATGAGAGAGCTGGGTGACTCAGAAAAAAGGTGAAATTTTGTAGAAAAAAGGTGAAATTTTGTGGGTTTCTAAAGGAAATTCCAATGCATTCCTAATGCATTATTTATTATTAGTATTTTGTGAATAACTTTGGGAAAAATTGGAATTTTAACACCAAAAGTCATAGCAGCTCTTTCGGGATCAAGACGCACGTTTTGATGTATATATTACCGGGGTTTTCTCAAAGCTGCGGGACGAGTTACGCTCCGCCCCGAGGCCCTCCTCTCAGCTATTCCAGCTGTAGAGGAGCACCCGTGGCACTAATGACATAAATAATTGAATACTGTTAAAAGGATGTAAGAACCACTTAAAATATATAGGAAATACTTGCATTAATATATGCAAAAGATTACAACAGCTCCCGTCAGTGAACTGACCTCAGAGTCTCCAGTCGACAGTTTGGACTCTCCAGTCCAGCAGACAGAAGCTTCACTCCTGAATCCTGTAGGTTAGGGTTGTGACTCAGGTCCAGGTCTCTCAGGTGGGAGGGTTGGACTTCAGAGCTGAGGCCACGACTTCACAGTGAGTCTCTAAGAGCCCACAATAATCAAGTCTGTAATAGAGAAAATATAAAATCTGTTAGAATCAAATCAGACAATTTGTAGTAAAAAATACACTCAATGTATATGATGAGAAAACAAGATAATGTTCTGCTAATGATCTGCTCTTCACATCTGTGGTTCAGATCATCTTCTCTTATTGTGTTTGACACGCAACAATAATTCTCACTGTCTCAGACCTGCAGAGCTTGGATGAATGGGAATCTTAGTTTTGCAGATAAAGGAGGGAAAATTATGTCACGTCACCTGGAGCCGGATCCTACTATTGTCATGGATTCACAGTTATTAAGTGAAACTCCAGCCCTCATCTAGAAGATTATTAAGTTCAATATCCTGAAGCTAGAGGTGATACATGTCAAGCAGAATGCACGTATCATCATACAACAGACACAAGTCGAACACAGGAGACATGAACCTGACAGTCAAAGGGAAGATGACACAACTGATTTGGCTGATCCTGTGCTGAATATTCAGGTTGAAGTTATGAAGGACGTTTTAGTGATAATGAGAGGTATTCAGCGTCTCATGGATAGATCCTCTACCCCTCATTCCTCCTCTAAATATTCATCCAAATGTGAGTCGTCTACAGGGAAGAGAGACCCTGCACGCAACCTACTGGCAATTCCTCAAGTAGAACAGCAAGCTGTTCAATTTCCAAGTGTTAAATCACCACAACACTAGTCATAGTCCTGTCCATCACCCTGTTGCTGTTGCCTTTCCAATGCCCATTTCCGTAACTTGTCAATCCTTGATGCTGCAGTTCGTTCACCTGGTCTGCCTAGGCAATCCTCTCTTCATGAGACCTGCTAACTTCTAGCTTTTCTTTAGCACTACCAAAGGGCCACCCACGAAGTCCATGTGTTCAGCCTTTGAATCCTCCAGCTGAAAACCCTACTCAGCCTCTTGTTTCTTTCTCCTGTGCTTCTCACCCAAGTCATTGCAGCTCTTGATGAACGTTATGGGCAACCTAGACAACTGGCATTAAAGAAGCTCAGCAAAATCATGGATCTCCCCCCTATTACAGTATGTGATGTCTCCACACGAGAGCCACAGAGTAAACATAGATAGAACATTAAAAAATAAATGTATCATCTAACAATTAATTACAATTTAACAAAAGAACCTTTTATTAACTTATTACAACCAATGGAGACTCTACATTTTGGCCCTCACAGCATTTACTGTTATATACAGGTATATACCGTGTTTACATGAAGTTGACTAAACTACTGATCTGATCTACTGATCAATAACTATAATGATCATGTCTGGACTCACTCAGCCTTCCTGCAGTTCCTCACAGCTGGGATCAGTCTCCGTCGTCCCTCCCCTGATGTGTTGAACTTCTTCAGGTCCAACTCATCCAGAACCTCCTCTGACATCTGCAGCATGTAGGCCAGAGCTGAGCAGTTGATGTCAGAGAGTTTCTCCTCTGATCTGTTCTTTGACTTCAGGAACTCTTGGATCTCCTGATGAACTGAGTGATCCTTCATCTCCATCAGACAGTAGAAGAGGTTGATGCTTCTGTCAGGAGAGATAAAATAACTGTTCATCTCCTTCAGGTTGTTGATGGCTCTCTGGATGGTTTCTGGACTGTTCTCTGTCAGACCCAGCAGACCTCCTAAGAGTCTCTGGTTGGACTCCAGAGAGAGGCCATGAAGGAAGCGAACAAACAGGTCCAGGTGACCATTTTCACTTCTGAAGGATTTCTCCATGGCTCTCCTCAGGAACTCATCCAGGGTTAAATCAACATGTTGTTTCCCCAGGAAGTTCTTCAGGACCTCTGTCCTCCTGTTGGTGTAACAGTGGAACATGTAGACTGCAGCCAGAAACTCCTGAACGCTCAGATGAACAAAGCAGTAGACTGTTTTCTGGAAGATCACACTCTCTCTTCTGAAGATCTCAGTACAAAGTCCTGAGTACACCGAGGCCTCTGTGACATCAAGACCACACTGCTCCAGGTCTTCTTGGTAGAACATGATGTTTCCTTTCTCCAGATGTTCAAACGCCAGCCTCCCCAGCTTCAGAAGAACTTCCCCGTCAGCCTCCGTCAGCTCCTGTGGACTCGTCTCACGTCCCTCATGGTACTTGTTCTTCTTCCTCTGTGTCTGAACCAGCAGGAAGTGTGAGAACAGGTCAGTCAGGGTCTGGGGCAGCTCTCCTCTCTGGTCTGTGGTCAACATGTGCTCCAGAACTGTAGCAGTGATCCAGCAGAAGACTGGGACTTGACACATGATGTGGAGGCTCCTGGACGTCTTGATGTGTGAGATGATTCTGCTGGACAGCTCTTCATCACTGGATCTCCTCCTGAAGTACTCCTCCTTCTGGGCGTCAACAAAGCCATGTACTTCTGTTACCCTGTCCACACATGTAGGAGGGATCTGATTGGCCGCCGCAGGTCTGGAAGTTATCCAGACGAGAGCCGAGGGAAGCAGATTCCCCCTGATGAGGTTTGTCAGCAGCACGTTGACTGATGACTCCTGTGTGACATCAGACACAGACTTCCTGTTGTTGAAATCCAGTGACAGTCTGCTTTCATCCAGGCCGTCAAAGATGAACAGAACTTTACAGACAGCGAGCTGCTCTGCTGTGACCTTCTGTAATGTTGGATGGAAAACATGGAGCAGCCTGAGAAGACTGTACTGCTGATCTCTGATCAGGTTCAGCTCCCTGAACGAAAGCAGAACCAGCAGACTGACATCTTGGTTCTCCAAGCCCTCTGCCCAGTCCAGACAGAACTTCTGCACCGAGAAGGTTTTTCCAACGCCAGCGACGCCGTTGGTCAGAACCACTCTGATGGGTCTCTGCTGGTCAGGTGAAATTTTAGAGACGTCTTCTCTCTGTTGGACAGGTAGGACTTCACAGATATGGCGTCTCTGTTGGACAGGTAAGGCTTTAGAGATGTCTTCTCTCTCTTGGACAGGTAAGGTTTCAAAGATGTCGTGTCTCTGTCGGACAGGTAAGACTTTAGAGATGTGGCGTCTCTGTTGGTCAGGTGAGACTTTAAAGACGTCTTCTCTCTGTTGGTCAGGTAAGACTTTAAAGATGTCGTGGCACCTGATTGGAGCGTCATGGAGGGTCTTCTTCTTGGAAGTTGTCTCCAGCTGCCTCACCTCATGTTGGGTATTAACCTCTTCACTCTGTCCCTCTGTGATGTGGAGCTCAGTGTAGATCCTGTTGAGGAGGGTTCCACTTCCTGTTCCATCAGTTCCTTCAGTCACATGTTCACATCTGGTCCTCAGACTGATCTTATGTTGATGTAAAACCTCCTGCAGACCACTATCTGCTGAAAGAGAAGAGACAACGTCAGACTGAAGAAACAGAATCTGAAATCTGATGATTATTTTCATCAGCTGCAGAAAAACTAAAGACAACAAAGAAAAGATTTTAATGTTGTGGTATTTATAATCATCTTAAAGGTCGATGCTGTGTGATGTAACAAATGACTCTGTATAAAACAACAAGTCCTGGTTTCAGAATGATGACATCATCATACAGATGTTCAGTCTCACTTTGTTTAGTGCTGGTCTGACTGGCTGTCTGCAGTCCAGGTCTTGTTCTGGGTCTTTTTCCACACTGGGGACAGGATGAGTCTCCTGAAGAACCAGACTGGTCCCAGTATGAGGTGAAGCACTGTCTGCAGAACCAGTGTCCACAGCTGGTAGAGACTGGATCCTTCAGGATGTCCTGACACAGAGCACAGCTGGACGGCTGCTCCTCCACAGAGACACCTCTCCTCTTCCTCTTCCTGTGAAGACATTTCTTTATCACTAACATGTCACAGGTCGACATCTGTGTTGTGATTGGTTGCCAACCTCAAGGGGTTAGGTTTTAAGTAATATGAGTTGTACTGAGGGTAGACACCAGGGGAAGCTTTAAAACATCTGGACCATCAGTAATTCCATGCTACTGGTTGGTCGTCAACATACCCACCCCTTGTTGATGGAGGGGCTACGCTTCATATACGTTAGGCTGTATGTAAGCCTCGGCTGTGGGCTCTTGCTAGTGGGAACATTTGGGCTGCGTACCAATCGTGTGTCTTATGCACAACTGTGAATCAGTATTTGGGACAGTCCATTTGAGTGGTTCAGGTGCTCTGCTCCAGCTCCGCCCCCTCACCTGCTCTGTCTCTACTTCCTCTACAGGTTCTCATTCCTGTTCAGAAGGTGAACAACAAATGAGTGTTTTCATCCAATCATATTTTCTTTCTCAACACACGTGTGGAGTTTAACAGGAAAACAGTTTCACCCCTGATCAGAATGATCTTAAACAGTTTATATATAAATCAAAGACTTACTGAACCCAAATTCTCTTTCCTCCTCCTCTGCTCAAAATTCAACAGTCCATTTGTGCTCTAATACTGACACTTAGACAAACAACACATGAAATGAACATGTCAATTATAAGAGATTTATTTATTTACTTTTTGTCTTCGTACTCTGTAAAACGGCCTTGGGTACCTTGAAAGGAGCTATAAAAATCTAATTTATTATAATTATTATTATTATGATACTGAAGTTACACTTTTATCAATAGGTCGTAGCCAATAAAACATGCAGATATTAATAATGTCAACATTCCTAACCTCAAGTCGTAGGTAGGTTGAATGGGGAATTGTTTCGTCTCTTGAAACAATGAAGGTCTTTGTCGTTTCCCCTCAGAAATGAATGAAGTGGTAGCACCCAGAGTTTAACCTTCTTACCACGTCCAAAAGATGTTTTGGACCAATCCGTGTTCCACTATATGATCTTTCCGACACCATTTTGACGTCTCGTGTGGTTCTGTGTGATTACGCCTATTCAGAGTTACGTCTCTGTCTTTCAGTCTGCAGACAGACCCAGTCTCACAGACAGGGACAGGCGCTGTATTACAGCCTAAGTACGGCATTTTAAAATGAATTTGTATCATTGGTTAAAAAAACCAAAAACAATTCAGACAAAATGTTGAAAATGTCCTTTAACTCTAATCTTTACTGTGATTTATCTTAAAGACTCAGACGTGTGAATCATTAAAGTGTCTCCTCCAACATGGAGACACTGTGTTTCTTCTCTGTCCTTCTGTTCATGGACAGGTCTACAGACTGGTGGAGCGTTCACAGCTGTTCATATGAAATCAGCTGATTGTGGGCGTGTCTGATTCCACCTATGGAAACTGTAGAGGTGGCGTTCAGGCTCGTGTTCGTGCACCAACTTTCAGGTTGATGAAACAGTAACATGAGAACGCTCTGCTTTATAAATCTATTTATTATATCTGTGTTTATGTTTCCTTCAAATGTTTCAGTTTACAGTAGAAACAGTCTCTTACTGTGAGTCTGAGGGTCCAGGTTCATCACTGAAGAATGGAGGTTCGTCTTTAGACCGATCACTCTTCATAGACGGACAGATGGGTCCTGGAGACTCTGCTCTCAGTCTGTGGTTCTGACCTCTGCAAATACAAACATGTGTTTAATCACATCACATCGATCACTGATCAATTCTCTGATGACAGAGTCAATATTAATGTCAAGCTCATGTTTTCTTGCGTGTTACTCAATACATGATTGAAGTTTGGAAATCAATCAATACACTGTTAATGTCAATATGAAAACTCTCCATTTCATTTGTTTTATTATCTCTCTACACAACGATTTAGTGATGACTTCAACTGCTCAACAACGTATAAATATATTTCACCGGATTATGTGAACTGTGGATCATTTATTTCATCACTCGGAGGATAAAAATGGCGGCACGTTGTTCCGGTTGCCATGGCAGCTCTACACTGAAGTGACACTGAAGTAGCAGCTTTAGAGTTCACAATGTAAAATACAGAACAAAATGAATTAAGTTCAGGAGAGACTGTCCTAGTTCTCAGGGTTTATCACAGCAGGATATTTGATATTTAGTCAAGAATTCTGACTAAATATTTGCTCTGTGCTCCTCTTCCTCCACTCAATCACTCATTTTCTGGACTCCATTGGTTCCTACTGAAATGTAAATCTTTACATATATATATATATATATATATATATAGTTTCCTTTTTAAAAAGAATCAGTAATTCCCTGAAACAGCTGCTCACTGTAGATTTAATCAAACAAACTAACTGTGTACACTCTGCTCCACCTCGGCCCTTTAATTACCGACATCTTTAAATCTCGTGTTCATCAGCTGAAGGAGAAATATGGAAAGTAAAAAGTCAGAATATTCTTTGTTTGTATATTTTCTCAGGAAACCAGCGACCTCAGCAGTCAGTATGAATACACTGAAGTTATTATCTGCGTCACTACAGCAGCTGTTACAGGAAGTGAGTTTTACTGCAGCAGCTCTGCACTAAACACTGTTAGAGTTTAAAGGTCTCTTACTTTGTGTCTGAGGGTCCAGGTTCATTATTGAAACCTGGAGGTTCGTCTTTAGACCGATCACTCCTCATAGACGGACAGCTGGGTCCTGGAGACTCTCCTCTGTCCTCCACACAAACACTCATCTTCAGGACTTCAGCCAGTCTGACAGAGAAACCAGTAAAACTGACTGAGATAAAACACACACACAAGAGTTCAGACAATATGTTGAAGAGTCACACCCAGAAATACCAGGAAACACAACACACACACACACACACACACACACACACACACACACACACACACGCAGCTTCTTATTTCGTCTTTTCCTCTCAGTGTCTTCATGTGGACAGAAGTTCACACTGACTCTTCTTCTCTCCTCAGAGAGAAACTGACTCAGAAACTTTGACAGTAAAATAATAATAATGTTGTTTTAACACTCACCAGCCTCAGTCGCAGGTTTCCTGCTGCTGCACTGCCCTTTTAAAATGGCGTCTGAACAACAGAGACATCAGCTGAATACTTTCACTTTCAGTTCTTCTCCAATCTGCAAGAAATCACATGACTTTTACATCTGTGTGTGTGTGTGTGTTGTTTACCAGTTAGAAGTTGTTTAAAGTTGTTGTAATTGTCTTTATTAATTTACAACTAATGTTTTTTCAAGTAAATCAAATTTAACTTTATGTTGTTATCACAGACTTACTATATAATAAACTGTATAAATAGTGTTAATGATCATGACTCTTTGGTGGGTAAATGGTGTTTTCATGTGTTCAGCCTCCACTACAGCTCTGATGAGGACAACACCACACATCCAGGTCAAACTTTAATTGATAACAACTTGATCCACAGTTAGTTTGACACTGGTGTTAGGTGATGGATCCGGGCCCTGAACAACAGCTGGTTAATGTCGACCTCTGGCTTGGTCCTGGGAGTCCTGTTGGCAGGTATCACTGAAGGACTGACTCACTTTCAGTTCAATAATGTTCATAGGATTTTACATGGAGCTACTTTATTATTGTAAGAAGTGGGGGAAGTCCATAGTGGTGGAAAGTCACTAAGTACATTTACTCAAGTACTGTTCACTTGAGTATTTCAATGTTACTTTATGATTTTACATTTCAACATCTCAAGGCAGATTTGGCTTTTTCCTTTAACAGTAACAGATTATTTATACAAAATATAAAGCACCTGATAAATTATGACGTATTAATATAATTAAGCTGCTCAAAGTTAGCTCCGCCTTCACCAGCTGCAACATTAATGCATTTTCTTTTAATAATTATACCAATAACATAATTTAGAAACGAGACATCCTGCATAATGAATCAACCGTTACAGAAACTCTTCAGAAATATCTTTGCTACCGCTCAACAACACTGACCCATGACACAACGTCACCAACAAACAGTCTGTAGGAGTCACATCAGCAGAAACAGCAGTGATGGTAAAAACAGTCTGGTGTCATTAAGGATCATTCTGTTGCTGTTCTACATCTCTCTCAGGTTGATCAGCTTCAGGAAAAATATGCAGGAGAAATAAGTCAAACCAGCGACCTCAGTATGAATACACTGAAGTTATTATCTGCGCCACAACAGCAGCTGTAACAGGAAGTGAGTTTTACTGCAGCAGCTCTGCACTAAACACTGTTAGAGTTTAAAGGTCTCTTACTTTGTGTCTGCAACACTGACTGTGAGATAAGACGCACACAAGAGTCAGGACAATCTGTTCAAGAGACACACCGAAATAACAGGAAAAACACACACACACAACACACACACACACACACACACACGCACACACACACATGCAGCTTCTTATTTCGTCTTTTCCTCTCAGTGTCTTCATGTGGACAGAAGTTCACTCTGACTCTTCTTCTCTCCTCAGAGAGAAACTGACTCAGAAACTTTGACAGTAAAATAATAATAATGTTGTTTTAACACTCACCAGCCTCAGTCGCAGGTTTCCTGCTGCTGCGCTGCCCTTTTAAAATGGCGTCTGAACAACAGAGACATCAGCTGAATACTTTCACTTTTGACTCCTCCTCCCCTCTGCAAGAAATCACATGACTCTTACGTGTGTGCGTGTGTGTGTGTGTGTGTGTGCGTGTGTGTGTGTGCGTGTGTGTGTGTTGTTTACCAGTTGCATGAATTTCCCCTAGGGGATAAATAAAGTATCTTTTTATCAAGTTGTTTAAATTAGTTTTAATTTCATGATTGTCTGTTAAAATTATGACAGTTCTTTTAACTAAATTTAACAGTTTCTATAGACTTACTAAATAATACACTATAAATGTTTATCATGACAGACAGACATAAACAATAATAATGGATGCATACAGAGAAATGAATGGTCCCTTTGGTGTTTGACACTGATCTCTAAAAAAGGACCAATGAATGAATCTATCTATCTATCTATCTATCTATCTATCTATCTATCTATCTGTCTATCTGCTCGTGGATACGATATCTCAGTAACACCTCAAGTGTCCACCAGGACTCAAGGTTGAACTGAGTAGACGTTGGTGGTCAAAGGTCAAGATGACGTTAACATCATAAAACACTTTTCATTACATTTCATTACATATCATTACTCAAGCCTTCACACAAATGGGTAATATCTTGACTCTGGATAAACAGGGACCTGAAACTAGTCCGAGTGGCGGAGGGATACAACCGCGAGGAGGTGATTCTAGTTTTACTCCCAGTGAGAACGACTTCATTGACTATGGTCTCATCATCAAAGGCTCTTCTTTTACTCACCCTGTGTCACACCCTCCACAGCCCGGCCACGTGTCTCAAAGTCTGCAAATTGGCGTCGCAGTAACGTGAACGTGTGCAGTGGTTCCAAAAGGCGAACAGCATTAGGTCATTAGGTCCATGTCCCTCTTTTGGAAGCCGCTGCTCATAAGCTTGAAGCGGTGCAGCAGCGGCAGTGAACGCTTTGTTCCATCGGTGGGTGGCAGCGGAGCAGAAAGCAGACTGCCTGAAGTAAATCCAAAAACCTCCAGACAGCTATTTTCAACACAGACTAAATTCAATCAATGTGCCGCGCATGGGATGTGATGCAGGAGTGAGTTGTGTTTCTTGAGTTGAGCTTGGAATCCGCAGGTGTTATTGATTGTTACCATGGTAACATTGGTCTTAGGCCTGAGTTAGCCTGGTGGTAAGGTGTCTAATGTTTCCGTCTTGAAATCAGTCTTTGTTTTTGTGAAACAGTCTGACTAACATTAGACTGATCTATGAGCAACAATTAAAACTGGCCTAACACTGCAGACCAGTCTGACATATGTTTGCAAAACTGGCCCCAGATGTTTACCTGAAGTCGGACTCTGTTATATCTAAGCCACAGTCAAAGTCTACCTTTGTGAAGCTGGCCCCATGTTCATCACACAGTCAGCCAGACTTGACCCAGTGTGACTGCAAATGGGTTCAAATCCAATAAATCGGAAAACACTCTCGTCCCTGATCAGAATGATCTTAAAACAGTTTACATATAAATTAAAGACTTACTGAACCCAAATTCTCTTTCCTCCTCCATCTGCTCAAGATTCAACAGTCCAGTTGTGCTCTAATACTGACATCTAGTGGCACTTAGACAAACATACCACATGAAATGAAATATTTCTCAACAAGTAGTAGCCTTTAAAAGTGCAGATATTAATAGTCAATATATAAATATGTGGTTATTATTATTATTATTATTTATAATAATAATAATAATAATAATAATAATAATAATAATAAGAAGAAGAAGAAGAAGAAGAAGAAGAAGAATGTCAATATTCCTCACCTCAAGTCATAGGTAGGATGAATGGGGAATTGTTTCTGTCTTGAAATGATTAAAGTCTAAAAGGTCTTAAAGATTAAGCGTGTTAACACAGCATTTTAATGTTGTCTTCATACGTGTTAATTTGACGTCATGACGCGGACGTCAAACCAGACGCTTTGGACCGATCTTCCATAACATGTTGGTGAAAGCATGAACTTTCTGTGCACATCACTCACCTCGCGCTCCGTTATTCTCTCCGGATGTTTCCAGGCAACAAATGCGTCGCAACATTTTATTGATCAAAGCTATAAACTGCCCCGGTGGATGGTGAAGATATAATTATTCCCATGGAGCAGTTTCAGCGTTGTAAAGGCGTCTCGTCAGTTAGAGAGCGTGTCTTGGCGCCAAACTCATCCCCCCTCCGTCAGGCTGGATACATGGCGGCCCGTTGGCTGAAACCCCCTTTCATCACAATTGCCTCAAATTTTGTAATCGACCCCGGTAACGCAGGGTCTTCTGCCCCTGTAAATGAGCGTCACTAGCTTGTTCCGTCAGGTGCCCCCCCCTGCCCCCCGTCTGTGGCCTTTTTCTCCGGCACCTACCTGAGGGTCTTCATAGCTGATAGACGGCAACGCTTCCACGCGATCGTCGCCGTTAGCTAGCTCGACATCCTCCGTGGGAATCGATGTAGCTGTTCAAACCCACTCTTCGTCTTTAGCTTTTTGAAAGAGCTACTGATACTGGAGACATCTTTATTGCCGCTTGTTTTTCTTCCTTTTCTCTTTTTTCTGTCTTTTGGCGGCCCCATTAGGCTTTTGGCTACTGCTAGCTTCCGTTCTTTAGCTAGTTGTGATAGCTTTTCCCCAAACACTTGCTGATACAACTGATATCAGGCGCGGCACGTCCAACAAGGGCAGATATTCATCCGCTTGAAAACATAAACTATAAAACAAAATTTTTAACTGATTATTTCAGCAATATCATCTTTGCAAAGTTTGTTACAATCTAAGATAGATAACGACCGTTAATGTGGCGTCCAACCAGATTACTTGGACAGAAATAACTATGTTTGTAACCAGTCGATTCCACGT
>BDMU01000125.1:0-45000 GCA_002217815.1 Seriola quinqueradiata
TTTTTATGCGTTACTATATTATCTCGTTTTCATGACTTTTTATGCCTTACTATACTATAGTGTTTTGGCATTTTAATGCCTTACTATACTATGTCGTTATGATTTTTAGGCCTACCATACTATGACCTTTTTATGCACTTACTATACTAGTTGTTTTTGGTGACATTTTATGCCATACCAATACAATGCCTTTTTACTGCTTACTATACTATGTCGTTTTGATGACTTTTTATACGCCTAACTATACTGTGAACTTTTTATGCGCTTAGTATACTATGATGTTTTTATGACATTTTATTGCCTTACCCATACTATGTGTTTATGACGTTTTTATGGCCTTACTAACTATGAGTTTTTATCGACTTTTTAGGCCCTACCTATACTAATGTTGGTTTTTGGTGACATTTTATGCCCAACCAACAATGACGCTTTTTTTATGCCTTACTATACTATGTTCGTTTTAAATGAAACTTTTTATACCCTACTATACTATGACCTTTTTTTATGCCGTAGTAATACTATGACGTTTTAAGTGACCATTTTATGCCTTACTATACTATGTCGTTTTTATGACCTCTTTATGCCTTACCAATACTATGACGTTTTTAATGACTTTATTATGCCTTACTATACTATGAGCTTTTTATGACTTTTTTATGGGCCGTTACTATACTATGATGTTTTATGACTTTTTATGCCTTACCATACTATGTCAGTTTTTATGACTTTTTATGCCATACTATACTATGACCTTTTTATGGCCTTACGTATACTATGACGTTTTTATGACATTTCATGCCTTACCAATTACTAATGCATGTTTTTATGACTTTTTTATGCCCTACTATACTAATGCACTTTCCATGCCTTAATTATACTATGACGTTTAAATGACATTTTATGCCTTACAATACTAATGACGTTTTTATGACTTTTTATGCTTTACTATACTATGTCATTTTTGTGACTTTTTATGGCTTACTATACTATGTCATTTTTATGACTTTTTATGGCTTACTATATTTTTTCATTTTTATGACTTTTTATGCTTTACTATACTATGTCGTTTTCATGACTTTTTATGCTTTACTATACTATGTCATTTTTATGACTTTTTATGGCTTACTATACTATGTCGTTTTTCATGACTTTTTTTATGCCTAGCTATACTATGACGTTTTTTATCACTTTTTTATGCTTTAAACTATACTATGTCCGTTTTGAATGACTTTTTATACGCTACTATACTGTGAACTTTTTATGCCTTAGTATACTATGACGTTTTTATGACATTTTATGCCTTACTATACTATGACGTTTTTTTAATGACTTTTTATGCCCTACTATACTTTATGTTGTTTTTGTGGACATTTTATTGCCGCAACACATACAATGACCTTTTTATGCCTTACATACTATGTCGTTTTAAATGACTTTTTATCCCCTACTATACTATGACCTTTTTATGCCGTAGTTAAATACTAATGACGTTAAATGACATTTATGCCTTACTATTACTATGACGTTTTTATGACTTTTTATGGCTTTACTATACTATGTCATTTTTGGTGACTTTTTATGGCTTCCTATAAGCTATGTCATTTTTTATGACTTTTTATGGCTTTAATATATTTTTTTCATTTTTAATGACTTTTTATGCTTTGTACTATACTAATGTCGTTTTTCATGACTTTTTTATGCTTTCACTATAACTATGTCATTTTATGACTTTTATGGCTTACTATACTATGTCGTTTTCCATGACTTTTTAGCCTTAGCTATATATTTTTTCGTTTTTAATGACTTTTTATGCTTTACTATACTATGATGTTTTGGAACTTTTTTATTGCCTTACTATACTATGATCTTTTTATGCCTTACTATACTATGGACGTTTTTTATGACGTTTTTTATGCGTTTAAATATATTATCTCGTTTTCATGACTTTTTATGCCTTACTATACTATAGTGTTTTGGCATTTTAATGCCTTTACTAAATACTATGTCGTTTTGAATGGACTTTTTTATACCCTACTATACTGTGAACTTTTTATGCCTTAAGTAAATACTGATGATGTTTTTATGACATTTTATGGCCTTACCAATACTATGCTGTTTTAGTGACGTTTTTATGCCTTACTATACTATGACGTTTTTAATGAACGCCTTTTTATGCCTATTCTAATACTATGTTTTTTTGGTGACATTTTAATGCCAACCACATGACCTTTTTAGGCTTACTATAACTATGTCGTTTTAATGACTTTTTTATACCCTACTATACTATGACCTTTTTTATGCCGTAGTATACTACTGACGTTTAAATGACATTTTATGGCCTTACTATACTATGTCGTTTATGACCTCTTTTATGCCTTAGCATACTATGAGTTTTTATGAACTTATATGATGCTTTACTATAAGCTATGAGACTTTTTATGACTTTTTATGTCTTACTAACTATGGATGTTTTATGACTTTTTAACTGCCTTACCATACTATGTCAGTTTTAATGACTTTTTATGCCATAACTATACTATGACCTTTTTTATGCCTTAGTATACTATGAACGTTTTTAATGAACATTTCATGCCTTACCATACTATGATGTTTTTATGACTTTTTATGCCCTACTATACTTGACGCTTTTCATGCTTATTATACTATGACGTTTAAATTGACAATTTTAAATGCCTTACTAATATCTATGACGTTTTTATGACCTTTTTATGCTTTACTATACTACTGTCATTTTTTGTGAACTTTTTATGGCTTTACTATACTATGTCGTTTTTTCATGACTTTTTATGCTTTTAGCTATACTATGTCATTTTTATGAAACTTTTTTATGGCTTTATACTATGTCGTTTCATGACTTTTTATGCCTTACTATACTATGACGTTTTTATCACTTTTTATGCTTTTACTATACTATTCGTTTGTTGATGACTTTTTATCCCTACCTATACTGGTGAACTTTTTATGCCTTAAGTATACTATATGTTTTTTAATGACATTTTATGCCTTACCATAACTATGCTGTTTATGACGTTTTTATGCCTACTATACTATGACGTTTTTTAATGACTTCTTATGCTTGACTATACTATGACGTTTTTATGACGTTTTTATGCGTTACTATATTATCTCGTTTTCATGACTTTTTATGCCTTACTATACTATAGTGTTTTGGCATTTTAATGCCCTTATATACTATGTCGTTTATCGACATTTTTTAGGCCCTACCAACTTATGACTTTTTATGCCTTACTATAGCTATGTTGGTTTTTGTGACATTTTATGCCCCAAACCATACAATGACCTTTTTAATGCCTTACTATACTATGTCGTTTTGATGACTTTTTATACCCCTACTATACTGTGAAACTTTTTAATGGCCTTAGTATACTATGATGTTTTTATGCATTTTTATGCCGCCATTACCATACTATCTTTGTTTTATGACGTTTTTATGCTTACGTTACTATGACGTTTTTTATGACTTTTTATGCCCTAATCTATACTATGTTGTTTTTGTGAACATTTAATGCCCAACCATACAATGACTTTATGCCTTACTATAACTAGTCGTTTTAATGACTTTTTTATACCCTACTATTGACTATGACCCTTTTTTATGCCGTAGTATACTATGACGTTTAAATGACATTTTTATGCCTTACTATACTATGAGTTTTTTGACTTTTTATGCTTTAACTATACTATGTCCATTTTTGTGACTTTTATTTATGGCTTACTATACTATGTCAATCTTTTATGACTTTTATGGCTACTATATTCTTTTTTATTTTATGACTTTTTATGCCTTTAACTAATACTAATGTCGTTTTCATGACTTTTTATGCTTTACTATAACTTAATGTCATTTTTTTATGACTTTTTATGGCTTACTTATACTATGTCGTTTTCATGACTTTTTAATGCCTTACTTATTTTTTCGTTTTTAATGACTTTTTATGGGCTTTAACTAATACCTGATGATGTTTTTGGAACTTTTTTTATTTGCCTTACTAATACTATGATCTGTTATGGCCTTACTATGACTATGACGTTTTTATGACGTTTTTATGCGTTACTATATTATCGTTTTCATGACATTTTTATGGCCTACTATACTATAGTGTTTTTGGCATTTTAATGCCTACTATACTATGTCGTTTAAATGACTTTTTATGCCCTACCATAACTATGACCTTTTTATGCCTTACCATACTAATGATGTTTTATGACCTTTTTATGCATAGCCATACAATGACTTTTAATGCCTTGCTATACTATGTCAGTTTTGATGACTTTTTAATACCACTATACTGTGAACTTTTTATGCCTTAGTATACTATGAATTGTTTTTATGACATTTTAATGCCTTCACCATACTATGCTGTTGTTTTGATGAACGTTTTTTTATGCCTTACTTATACTATGACGTTTTTTAGACTTTTTATGCCCTACTCCTACTTATGTTGTTTTTGTGACATTTTATGCCCAACCATACAATTGACCTTTTTATGCCTTACTATACTATGTCGTTTAATGACTTTTTATACCCTACTATACTATGACCTTTTTAATGCCGTAGTATACTATGACGTTTAAAATGACATTTTATGCCTACTATACTATCGTTCGTTTTATGACCTTTTATGGCCTTACCATTACTATTGACGTTTTTATGACTTATTATGCCTTACTATACTATGATGTTTTATGATTTTGTATGCCTACTATACTATGGACTTTTTACGCCTTAGTATACTATGACGTTTTTTATGACTTATTATGCCTTACTATACTATGATGTTTTATGACTTTTTATGCTTACATACTATGTCATTTTTATGACTTTTTATGGCCATCTATACTAATGACGCTTTTTATGCCTTAGTATAACTATGACGTTTTTTATGACATTTCATGGCCTTACATTGTACGCTGTTTTATGACCGTTTTCTATGACTTTTTATGCTACCAATACTATGATGTTTTTTATGATTTTTATGCCCTACTATACTATGACGCTTTTCAAGCCTGTAGTATAACTATGAACGTTTTAACATGACATTTTATGCCTTTACTATACTATCGACTTTTTATGACTTTTAATGCTTTACTATACTATGTCATTTTTTTGAGCTTTTTATGGCTTTACTATAACTATGTCATTTTTAATGACTTTTTAATGGCTTACTATATTTTTCCATTTTTATGACTTTTTATGCTTTACTATACTATGTCGTTTTCATGACTTTTTATGGCTTACTATACTATGTCGTTTTCATGACTTTTTATGCCTTACTATATTTTTTCGTTTTTATGACTTTTTATGCTTTACTATACTATGATGTTTTGGAACTTTTTTATTGCCTTACTATACTATGATCTTTTTATGCCTTACTATACTATGACATTTTTATGACGTTTTTATGCGTTACTATATTATCTCGTTTTCATGACTTTTTATGCCTTACTATACTATAGTGTTTTGGCATTTTAATGCCTTACTATACTATGTCGTTTATGACTTTTTAGGCCCTACCATACTATGACCTTTTTATGCCTTACTATACTATGTTGTTTTTGTGACATTTTATGCCCAACCATACAATGACCTTTTTATGCCTTACTATACTATGTCGTTTTGATGACTTTTTATACCCTACTATACTGTGAACTTTTTATGCCTTAGTATACTATGATGTTTTTATGACATTTTATGCCTTACCATACTATGCTGTTTTATGACGTTTTTATGCCTTACTATACTATGACGTTTTTATGACTTTTTATGCCCTACTATACTATGTTGTTTTTGTGACATTTTATGCCCAACCATACAATGACCTTTTTATGCCTTACTATACTATGTCGTTTTAATGACTTTTTATACCCTACTATACTATGACCTTTTTATGCCGTAGTATACTATGACGTTTAAATGACATTTTATGCCTTACTATACTATGTCGTTTTTATGACCTCTTTATGCCTTACCATACTATGACGTTTTTATGACTTATTATGCCTTACTATACTATGAGCTTTTTATGACTTTTTATGCCTTACTATACTATGATGTTTTATGACTTTTTATGCCTTACCATACTATGTCAGTTTTATGACTTTTTATGCCATACTATACTATGACCTTTTTATGCCTTAGTATACTATGACGTTTTTATGACATTTCATGCCTTACCATACTATGATGTTTTTATGACTTTTTATGCCCTACTATACTATGACCTTTTCATGCCTTATTATACTATGACGTTTAAATGACATTTTATGCCTTACTATACTATGACGTTTTTATGACTTTTTATGCTTTACTATACTATGTCATTTTTGTGACTTTTTATGGCTTACTATACTATGTCATTTTTATGACTTTTTATGGCTTACTATATTTTTTCATTTTTATGACTTTTTATGCTTTACTATACTATGTCGTTTTCATGACTTTTTATGCCTTACTATACTATGACGTTTTTATCACTTTTTATGCTTTACTATACTATGTCGTTTTGATGACTTTTTATACCCTACTATACTGTGAACTTTTTATGCCTTAGTATACTATGATGTTTTTATGACATTTTATGCCTTACCATACTATGCTGTTTTATGACGTTTTTATGCCTTACTATACTATGACGTTTTTATGACTTTTTATGCCCTACTATACTATGTTGTTTTTGTGACATTTTATGCCCAACCATACAATGACCTTTTTATGCCTTACTATACTATGTCGTTTTAATGACTTTTTATACCCTACTATACTATGACCTTTTTATGCCGTAGTATACTATGACGTTTAAATGACATTTTATGCCTTACTATACTATGTCGTTTTTATGACCTCTTTATGCCTTACCATACTATGACGTTTTTATGACTTATTATGCCTTACTATACTATGAGCTTTTTATGCCTTAGTATACTATGACGTTTTTATGACATTTCATGCCTTACCATTGTACGCTGTTTTATGACGTTTTTATGACTTTTTATGCCTTACCATACTATGATGTTTTTATGACTTTTTATGCCCTACTATACTATGACCTTTTCATGCCTTATTATACTATGACGTTTAAATGACATTTTATGCCTTACTATACTATGACGTTTTTATGACTTTTTATGCTTTACTATACTATGTCATTTTTGTGACTTTTTATGGCTTACTATACTATGTCATTTTTATGACTTTTTATGCTTACTATACTATTTTTCATTTATGACTTTTTATGCCTTTACTATACTATGTCGTTTTCATGACTTTTTATGCTTTACTATACTATGTCATTTTTATGACTTTTTATGGCTTACTATACTATGTCGTTTTCATGACTTTTTATGCCTTACTATACTATGACGTTTTTATACTATGACCTTTTTATGCCTTACTATACTATGACGTTTTTATGACATTTCATGCCTTACTATACTATGACGTTTTTATGACTTTTTATGCCTTACTATACTATGATGTTTTGGACTTTTTTATTGCCTTACTATACTATGTTGTTTTTATGACATTTTATGCCTTACCATACAATGACCTTTTTATGCCTTACTATACTATGATGTTTTTATGAAATTTTAAGCCTTACCATACAATGACCTTTTTATGCCTTACTATACTATGATGTTTTTATGAAATTTTAAGCCTTACCATACAATGACCTTTTAATGCCTTACTATACTATGTCATTTTTATGACTTTTTATGCTTGACTATACTATGTCGTTTTTATGACTTTTCATGCTTGACTATACTATGTCGTTTTTATGACTTTTCATGCTTGACTATACTATGTCGTTTTTATGACATTTTATGCCCTACTATACTATGACCTTTTATGTCTTAGTATACTATAACGTTTTTATGACATTTTGTTCCTTAGCATACTATGCTGTTTTATGGCATTTTAATGCCATATGTCGTTTATGACTTTTTATGCCCTACCATACTATGACATTTTTATGACTTTTTATGCCTTACTATACTATGACCTTTTTATCATTTCTAATGCCTTACTATACTACCACTTCTTATGCCTTCTTTGTAATGTTTTGGTATGATCTGAAACCACAATAACAACAAAGAGTAGTGGTGAAAACAAGTCTTTTATTACACTTTAATTTCATGGTGTGGAATGAGGGCTGGTAACGATGCTAAGGGCATGTGGCCATAGACAGTCCGGTAAAACAATGGTGGAGATGGATTTACAGACAGGAATCCAAAGAGCTGATCAGGCAAACAAAATCCAAGCTGGCAAGATAAGACAGGAGTATGAATGTGAAGCACAAAAACAGTAGAATAACAAAAGTTGAGAAAGACTTAAGGCAAACAGGTAGCAAGCTGTGCTTGGCCATAGTGTTAATATCACTTGAAGAAATGGAAGATCTGGCAGAGAATGGTAAGTTGAATCGTTCCTTTATAAAGCAGCCAGTCGTGGAGTCGATTGTATGATGAGAAGCAGGTGAGTATGGAGACTGGAAGGGGGTTGAACCAGGAAGACACGCCCAGCTGACACACACAGACATATACAAATGACAAACTGGGGGAAAAGAAACACAAGGGAGGGGAAAACAGTAGAGCACAAGAGGGAAAGAAAACAAACAAGTTCCTAATCCTAACAATACTATACTATGACTTTTTTATGCCTTACCATACTAGGACGTTTTTATAAATGTTTATAATTTGATGTTTTATGCTTCACTATACTATGACGTTTTTATGCCCTTTTATAATTTACTATACTATTTGTCTATGCCTATACTATATCGTTTTTATGACTTTTTATGCCTTACAACACTATAGTGTTTTTATGACTTTTTATCCCTTACTATACTATGACGTTAAGATGCCTTACTATACTATGTTGTTCTTATGACTTTTTATGCCTTAATATGCTATGTTGCTTTTATGACTCTTAATGCCATATTATATTTTTGTTTTTTTTTACTTTTTGTGCCTTACTATACTATGTTGTTTTTATGACTTTTTATACCCAACCATACAATGATCTTTTTATGCCTTACCATAATATGATGTTTTGGACTTTTTATGCCTTATGATACTATGACATTTTTATGTCCAGCCATACAATTACTTTTTTATGCCTTACTATAATATGTCATTTTTATGACCTTTTATGTGTTATTATATTATGAATTTTTCGTGACTTTCTATGACTCATTATACAATGAAAATTTTATGGCTTACTATACTTTGTTGTTTTTATGACTTTTTATGCATTACTATACTATAACATTTTTATGACCCTTTTATGCCATACCATACTATGACCTTTTTATGCATTTGAATACTATGTTTTTTTTATGACTTTTTATGCCTTACTATACTATGATGTTTTTGACCTTCAATGCCTTACTATACTATTACGTTTTTATGCCCAACCATACAATGACCTTTTTATGCCTTACTATACTATGAAGTTTTTGACTTTTAATGCCTTACCATAATATGACGTTTTTAACTTTTGATGCCTTACCATACTATGTTGTTTTTATTACTTTTTATGCCTAATTATATAATCAAATATCCTTGACTTTTTATGATTCATTATACAATGAAAATTTTCTCCTTACTATACTATGATGTTTTTTTGACGTTTCTATGCCCAACCATACAATTACTTTTTTATGCCCTATATACTATGTTGTTTTTATGACTTTTTATGTCTTACTATACTATGTCCTTTTTATTAAAATTTAAACCCTTACCATAATATGATGTTTTTAACTTTTGATGCCTTATGATACTATGACGTTTTTATGACGTTTTTATGCCCAGCTATACAATGACCTTTTTATGCCTTACTATACTATGAAGTTTTTGACTTTTAATGCCTTACTATACTATGTTGTTTTCTTAACTTTTAATACCAAACCATACAATTACCTTTTTATGCCTTACTATACTGTGGCATTTTTATGAATTTCTATGCCTTACTATATTATGCCATTTTTATGAATTTTATGAATTTCTTTTTCATACTATGTCGTTTTTATGACTTTTCACGCCTTATTACAGTATGACTTTTTAATGATTTTTATACCTTACTCTAATATGATGTTTGAATGCCTTACTATGTTTTTTTCATTAGTTTTTATGACTTACTATACTACTATGACATTCTTATGACTTTTCATGCCTTAATATACTATGACTCTTTATGCTTCACTATATTATGACTTTTTTATGCCTTACTGTACAATGACTTTATATCTGACATATTTGTCCCTATATGAAGACTGAAGGTTTCCATGTGTCATTTATAAGAGGATATATTACTATCACACAAATATATCCTCTGGATATAAGGTATATCTTTATGAAATACATCAAATACTCATCGTAAAATGCAACTTTATCAAAATAACATGATTATTAAAATCCTATATGTTTGTATCTGATTTTCTTAAAAATTTCTCATTGAATTATCCAAACATGTCTATTTGGCCGCCACTTTCTCCAACTGTTTAGGGGAGTTTGTTTGCTGAATCTGCTAGTGTGTTTTGTCAGAGTTGATGATGGTGTTGTTTGTGGTAGCATAGGCAAGATAAAGAAAATGGTGGTGTGAGGAGCAGTGATGGCTGGCATTAGGGGAGTGACTCTGGGACGCCAGTGATCACTGTCTAGCCTCCTGGAGGTGTTGTGGGACCAACTAGACGAAACACTGGTGAAAGGAGGTTCCCACCTGATGACCCCAAAGACATGTTAGTTATCACTGCTCATTAGTCTGTACAGCTAAATTAATAGTTATCATAGGACATGTTAAGCTTAGGGAGCTATTCACTGAGTCTGGTCCATTTTCTGTAGCACAAGCTTTGTGTTTATCTTAAAAATATCTTTTATATTTACATATATAATGAACATATACTGACAGGCTTTGGGATGGATATATATTCATGTAACATATGTTTATAATATAAACTCATAATATAAACAGATGTAGTTTAAACAGATTTACTAAAAAACATGTTACCAACACTATTGTCAATATTTGATATTGTTCAATTTCTAACAGGTTTCACGTGTAATATTTACATATAAAGGCTAAACTGTATATACATATATGATTTAACTTCATATGTTCATAAATGTCATATATGGAAATTCAACACATGTACATATATTACATTTCCGTGTGGGCATTCGTGAATGTAAAGTCAGATCTTATACGTTAATAAACCATTTGGTTGATGGCATTAAAAAGTCAATGTCTTCATTTTGGAGGGGTTGCTGGGTTGTTGCGTCCCTTCCCATGTTGAGACAAAACCTATGCCAAATCAAATTCTGCTAAGGGCCCCATAAAGACTTGAGACAGCTTTGTTTCCATATATGTTTCACATGGTTAATCTTTAGAGACCAGTAGTACTGAATGTCTCCACTAATCCACAAAAAAAAAGATTAGATAAAGGTAAAAAGAATAAGGAGCTGTAACTTGTTTAACTAAAGTATGTACTTTCTACTTTTCTTATATTATCTGATGATAACCCGCCCCTGAACACTGGATCAAAATACATTTTTAATGGTCATGTTATTGATCATGGTAAAAGTATTCCAAACTTTGAATTAATTTAACCTGCAATGTTATCATCTTGACTACGGGGATTATGTTAATTGAATTTGTTTCATCTGTTTCTGCTCTGTCAGTAGGTATTTCTCCAGGTCGCTCACCCACTGTGACATCCATAATCCCTTGACACTTCTATCTGGCTAGGGTCACTGGCTCTGATGACATGCTAAATCCAGTATTGTGAGCATGTGGTATCTGAGATAATAAAATGCTTTTGTGTGTTTTGTTAATGTGTTCTTTCAGGGGCAGGGGTCAGGGGTAGCAAAGACCCCCTAGAAATCTGACTGGCCACCTATGGTGTCCCTCAGCCAAAGTCAGCAGGTATTTGGTTTGTTCTACATATTGAATTTTACCTTGTTACTTTACTTAACAGTTTATTTATGCAGTATTTACTGAAATGTCGATCAAAATACAGCACTGAATATGACAAAACCAGTCTATAATGCCTCTGTAGCAATAGGTACCACTTGTAAATATAATGTTTGTACATATATTGAATTTCCATGTATGCTATATACTGTATGTGCATATAAAATAAAAACATATATGTAAAAATAAAATATAAAACCTATTATAAATGTAACAATTTCATACATTGTCATATATGTCTCACCCATACAAATATGTATGTTTATGTATGTATATATTCTAGACAAATATATATTCCTCCCACAGCCTGTCAATATATATTGATATTGTATAGGGTCCAAAAGTCTGAGGCCACATTCGCAGAATGGAAAAATACATCTTTAAAATTAATAAGAATTAAAAGCATATAAGCATATAGAATTTTTGTATGTATGTTGTTTTAATAAACTTAATCAAATATATATTCGTAACATGTATTCTTGCAACATGTCTACCTATATGTATAAAAATTAATCATTGGTACTATATGTTTAATATATGTACATATATAAATCTTACAATACGTATTTAATATATTTCATAAACTTATATCTTCATATATCCAGAAGATGTGGCCTATATATGTGATAATAATATATTCCCTTATAAGTGACATATATGGCAGCATCACTATTGATATAGAGACATACAGTATATGTCATATACATTTCTGTATGGGATATGTGAGCTTTCATCTGTAGTTTACAGTTTGTATGTGATCTACAGTTACCTTCTGTGTTTTTTTTTACCTGTCTGATGGATTAATATTAGACCCAGGAGCATGCAGACTCCAGATGGACAGAGGCCGGTCGGGTCTGATCGGTCAGTCACTGAGGTGTAGGAATCAGTCGGATGTGGACTGTGCTCATGTTGTTTTCCATTTCAACAGCTATCAGCAAAGATTTCTTACACACCACTGTAAATAAAACAAACATGACAACAAAGTCATCTAATAAGATCTGGTTTAAAACATACTGTATTGGGTTAAAGGTTGCAGCTATTTGGAGTTAAAATGGTAGTTATTTAATGCCATTATTTCATATTATATCTAAAGTGTTTGGCATTTCTTACTCTCAATAAACAGCCCCTGCTTAGTTCCTCAAATGTTCCTGGGTTGCTGGCAACAGGGTTGCCAAAAGCATCTTCTCTCTGTAATATTGCAACGTCACTGGCAATGAAAAACTTGTCAGTATCTACAGGCTCAGAGGAACCTTCTCAACCCACTCCCTCAGTGATGATTGTTTGGAACATACTGTGCTGAAACGCTCTGGTTAAATAAAGAGCAGGGTCTTCCAGTAATCCCTGAACACAGCCAGGTATGAATGTGTTTTCAGCTAAGCAGATCAAGAATTGTTATATAATTGGCATTTCATAACCCAATCTGCTTCCCCTCGTATATGTGTGTGTGAGTGTGTGTGTGTGTGTGTGTGTATAAATGACACAGGTGTTACTACAGTGGGAAAGTCAACAAGCATTAGGTCTCTATAGTTGAGTTTCTGGTTATTGTTGCATAACATTTCAGAGCAAATCATCTCAGAGAGCTGACTGACAGATTGGCATGTTTACCTGGGCATGCATCATGACAATAAAGGATCACACACACAGACACACACACACACACACACACACACACACACACACACACACACACACACACACACACAAAGATGCACGTGACATTTCAGTCAGATGACAGAGAAGAAGAAGAGGAGAGAACTGACATTACAGACAGTCATGATGATCCCTTTCAACATGGAGCTGTTATCGCTCATTGATACAAAACTTGGTATCATTTTGTTCTGTTAGCTATAAAATCTTTACCTTTAACTGGAAATATTACCAAGTTTATTTACCAAGATTATTTGCATGTGAGGAGACCAGAGGAGGAGTTTGGCCTCTATAAATGAAAACCTACTTGGAAGTTGTATTTCCTTGGATTTAACTGACTCCATGGTGTTCAAGCGGACTCGTTCCTTCTCGGATTTATCCTTTTTCCTCTCTGGATCTACACTTGGTGCAAGACTGGAACCAGACTACCGGTGGTCTGTTTTCTTCATCTGGATGCAGTGTTTCACAGCAGAGTGAAATACGTTAAATTGATGATCTGAAGTGTGAAGGATACAGATTATAGAAGCATTATCAATTTTACCCACAACAACAAAGTCCTTTAGTTTGATTTAGCTGAATAAAGTGCCAGTATATATTTTAGAAAGAAGAGATGTCGTGGGAAAAGGTGTGATTTCTCAATTTCAAAACAAAGCTCTTCTGGCCTGGTTACTTTTGTAGACTTTTCTCTATCACCTCACCACAACATCAGAGCTATAAACTTTCTGTGCACCATGCAGAACAAGTCTTTTCTGCAGGCTCGTTGTGACGAGCCCATCATGACATCAGACTGGGGCTTTCTTTTGCTGCTGGCTCTGCTGCTGCTGGGGCTTCTCTACGTCTTCCTTTATCTGCCAGCTTCAGCCCAGCGAGCCCTGCTGGAGCAGGCGCTCAGCAGCAACAACACCAACAACGCCACCGCCGCAGTACCCACACCCGCCAAGGAGGACTGACTCACAGATGGATAAGACAGATGGAGAAGAGCTTTTTCAGTGTACAAGCAGACATGTGACAGTAGCGCAGTGGTAGACACTGTCCTTGAGTAGATGATGTGGATTATCCGGCTCTCAAGTGTGATTTGTATTGTCCTGTAGGACAAAATTATCATATGAAGCAGATTGTTTTGGTTGCTGAGCAGTTCCAACTCACTCAGTGATAACCTTGGCATGTGTAGAGCTCTATTTTTTAAACCGCACTCCCAAAACTATCCCTTTGCCTGATTATATTTTCAACTACTCTACAAATGAAAAATGGCAAAAGAGGATTAAAAATTATTAATCCCTGGTAACTGCTGTTGACTACTACAGAGTATTTAAAGAGATTACTGAAAATTAACTGTCCAGTTGTCTAACGCTGTTCTAGTAGGCTCGTCAAAATAGCATCGTATCACACAAATACACATTTAAAGCAAATGTTTTACACACAAATATGGTTATTTACAATTGATACCACTCTCATGTCTGTACACTAAATCTAAGGCTACAACCAGCAGCTAATTGGCTTTGGTACAGCTAGCCCCACTTTTAGGCCATTATACACACAACCTGCTGTTTTTACTCTTTTATATCAAAAAATGAGATAAGGTGTTAAGAGCTTTATTGGTTCATATAGCTGGATTTTTGTCTGCGATGAACAGAGACTGGTTAGCTATTCCCCCGTTTTCAGGCTTTGTGTAAAGCTAAGCTAACCAGCTGTTGCTTCATATTTAACACCCTGACATGAGAGTGGTATCATTATTTTCTCATCTAACTCGTCATCTAACTCACTGGAAGAGTGTACATCATTTGATGAAAACATGACAGTTGTCCAGAAAAAAAAATTCATGCCTGCAACATGTTTTGAATCTAATTGTTCTCTGTCTCCATCATTCTGAAACAGATTCTGACAATGACAAATTTTCACTATTGTCACATGAAAAGAGGCAAAACTCAAAGAAAATATAAAACAAAAGGAGTTTTAATGTTTCTGATCATAAACTAAAGATGTAAAAATGTTAAATATGAAATGCATATCTTATTGTCTTACATCTGCTCCACCTCTGCTCTCCTTTCCTCCTCTTTTCTTCAATCCTGTCTTGTTAACACATTTTCATCTCCTGCCAATAGGGTTAAATTTGTCTCAATTATATATCCGTGAACAGATCAGACAATCAGGGAGTAAATGTATAATCTGTAAATATAAAACACCCACAAATAAAAAAATAAAAAAAATTTGCAAACTCTTAAAAAATATCTTGCAAATATAAAACCGATCTGCAAATAAACAAACTAATTTCAATTATATGTCTTGTATAACTCTGGTGATAGAAACCTTTGTCAGACTGTAGCATGGAGGAGGCACAGGGAATCATTTGCACAACTGTTACAGAAGCACCAACACCCCAGTGTTTCAGATAATGAGAAACAATTAATACTATTTGTATTGTCAAGTTTAAAGTGCGGGATATTGTTTCTTTTAAAGCCTTGGCAAAGGATTAACAAAACTTCGACAAAACGCTATGAGGCATGTTAAAAATCTTCACCCAGCACATTTCTGTGTGTAACATTTCACTTGATACACTTGTACACTGCAGTTTAATATGTAATTCTTACCATATTTTACACCATGCTAATAATGTAATGTAATAAAACAGACAATAAAGAAGACTGATTTCTCTAATTTCTCTTCTGTTATGTGTTACTTTCAGGTTACACACAGGAAATTCACAGGCTTTTGTAGGTGTCATGTTAATAATTTCCTCTTTGATTGGTAAGTGCTGGACAAATACTTCAAAGGAGACATCCGACTGGTTGTTTGAACTGCCTTTATTAAAAGATACAGGATACTAGACTTGACACCAATATTTGAAGATGCAGCACTTGATTGTTACAGGCTCGAGGCATTAGACACAGACAGAATTTTCCAGCTATCTGTGCCTTTAAAAATATCCCTGTAAATACTGTATCTGCAGTATCTGGCAACCATTGACATCTGGATATTGCGTCAGTATCTTTTCTTTTTTTAATCACATTAAATTTTACAATAAAGTTGTAAAAAAGGAAGAGAGAATCTTGTTAAACCATGCAACACCCAACAAGCCAACATTTACAGTTAGTCTTAGATCACAACGATTTCAAATGGTATTTCAATGTTCAATATGCTCAGCAACAATGACAATATCATATCCAAAGACTTAACACAATAATGATATTTTTATTTTTTAAGGGGAATTAATTCATCCCCTGTTATACTTCTCTGACAGTACTCCATTGTCTTCCAGCTACCATCTTAAAATGTTTCATTAAAATGTTCAAAACTGATTTTTATTCACATCTTGTGTCCCTGGTATACGAGAGAGCGGTTTAGAAAGGGCTAATTTTGTTTATTTTTACTGAGTGAATAGTATCAAACCCTAAAGGACATACATGCATCTCTTTCTACAATATACACAGTTCAGTTACAGTCTTTAATTGGTCTACTCTTTCATAAAGCTCCACAAAGACTTGAGAAAACTGGTGCTTTGAAAGCAAACACAGCTTCAAAAAATAAAAAAAGTTTGATAAAGTCCAAGATCTTATGCATGTAGTGCACATTGGGAGAAGAGTAGAATCTGAATTGTAACAAAACTGTAGTTGATTATGTATACTGATGTAAAAAACAACATGTTTGATTTGTGTCTTTGACTGAAATAAAAAGGTCATGGGGAAAAAACAAAAATGATTACAAAAAATATTAATATCATGATATGAAAGGAAGAGATAATCAATCAATAAACTAATCAATCAGTACCCTATAGCATGGAATAAACAGATATGCTGTAAATAAAGAATTACATAAAGAAAATACACGAGCTTACCAACATGTAAAGTTACATTCCTGCCTCCCAAAAACTTCTTTTCTCTTCCTTTTATAATCTAAACCGGGTTTTTTCAAAGTCTGAACTTGGGCTCCACCTCAGACAAACTGAGACAGCTGGATTTTTCTGTGGGGGATAATCATGCTCTAAGTTTTGGAGCTACAGCTACTACAACTACAGGAGAGTCTTTTTTCCTACGATTTGTAAGTGGCTCTATGGACATTTATTTGCGAGGGACATCGTTGGGAAGTGTGTGTCACACTGGATCTAAAAATACGTGTATCACATCTGTGTGTTTACATTTGACTAAGTTATGACTCAGAGAAGGAGCGCAATTTTTCGATGCAAATTGCGGCAGTCGGGTGCTAAGGGTTTTAAAGTCCCTGAAATGCCTCCATGAGCTGTGTGTCGCAGCCTCTGCTGCAGCTCCACTTGATCCGAACTACGAGAACCAACTTCCCATTGTTTTTAGAACACCACCTCACATAATATCTTTCCCCTGTGTCTCTCCCTCTACGACCCCACCTCAGCTCTCTGTTACTGGTAAACCTTTTCGTTAAATGTTCCTGCTGAGCATCATGATGCCCCCCACATTCATATAGATCATCTCTTCTTTCTGGGAAAGTCTGTTTGACAGATACTGAAGGTTTGTAAGTGTACTGCACACAGTTCAGGGCATCTTGTTTCCGTAAACTGAACAATGTCGCAGTTTATCATGACTCTACAATATTAATAATAATATAGGAATCTTACAAACTACTGAAAACAGCTACAACAGCAGCTTCTGCGGCTCGCTGATGCGTGTGTTTCACTTTAGCTGTAACAAGTCATTCTAGGACTTTGCCATATTGTATTTCCCTTTGTACCTCAAGTGACTTCCTTTAAATGCCTGCTTTTCAGACCATCCACTGCTGCTGTATGAAGGTATGGATACATGACAGGATGAAGAAGAAGGAGGGGAGGGGGGGGGGAGTAAGTAAAAGGAAAGGGAAACTCCATCATGTGGATAACTTAGGATGGATGGTATATATTTGTAGATATAATGCAGACATAAAAGGCTGGAGGGATGGGGGGGGGGTTCTCTCCTCTAAAAGTCCCAGTTGCTCTCAGGTTTCAAGAGACCTGCATTAAACAGGCAGGGAAGAAAATGTAGAAGAGGAAAGGAAAGAGAGCCTCTTTGTTTTGGCCAGTGCAAAGGCTGCTCTCACAAGACAACGTGGAGGTGGGTTAAAGAGGGGAAAGAAGAGAGGGAGGTGAAGAATAGGCGTGAAAGAAGGGAAGAGAGTAGCGTCATCCCTCTCTCTCTCTCTACCTCTATTCATTCCAGTCCTTCTTGATGTCGAGGTTCCACTCCCAGGCCAAGTAGATGTTCTTGTCGTCGTCGATGAAGTGGGACTTGATCTGATAGCAGCCGCGTGACATCATGCCTTTGGGTGCCTCGTCACTCGGGCTTAGAAACTCATGCTCCTCCGCCCTTGGACCGTAGCTTCCCACCATGTACGACACCTTGTCCACTGCAGGAAGATACCAAATGAACACTTAGTAACCTGGGGCCGTATTCATCCATTTGCGTGTTGATATTGTGATACTTTTCTGATGAGTTTACCGGATAATCTTGCAACGGCCTTGGAATCAGCTTTATTTATTTAATTCAGCTGGTGATTATATATTTTACTCTTAAAGTAAAGCCCACTTGATGAACAGCCTAATTATAACAAATGGCTGAAATGTTCTGAGTTAATCAGCCATGCAAACAGCATTTTTTCAGTTTTTCCTTTTTTTTATCACAGTAGTGCAAAGTAGCGGAAACAGTCATCGCCAGTGTTAATGCTGTTTATATTTGGATTGTTTCAAAAAGGCTCATTGCCCACAGCAGCTGACTGCAGCTTCACTGGCTATGAGGAGGTCTCAGTGACTTAGGCGTCCTCTGGGCCGCCTCCTGCCTTTGTAAATTAGTGTCAACTCAAAGTAAGGTAAGTAAGTCTCAAAGATAGGATTGACACACGGATGTTTCATGAAAATGGCCCTAGGGCTTGTATTTATCAAAGTTATAAAAGGGTAATTTGGGACTTCAGTGACACATATAAATATAAATCAATTTCTGTTACTGCTACTTGCAAAACACTAAAAATAAAAGCCGTTCATCCAATGTCTAATGACTTAAAATGCTCTTAAAGTTAAGAGACCTCAAGAGTATATAGTTTGTTCAGAGTAGATCCTCTATGACTGTGCTACAGAGACAAGGTGGGAACACGCCTTGTGACCCATGTTTTGAAATGATTGCCCAAAAATATGTTTGGTCATGATGAGTAATATGTTTGACGATGCATTATCTAATAAAAGAATAGGGTAATTTTTCTGTTGTTAATTTCACATAATCTCTTATGAAGATATTTAGGATTTAACACAAACAAGCTGACCTTTTAAAAACTAAAATTAGATTTGTTCTTGTAGGAGAAAAAACACATTCCCCAATAAAATGTAATGATGTTTGAACAATGGGGCAGATGTAGGGTTAAGTCCTCTGATTGGCTATTTCTGCTCTGACCACATGCGATTCATCATGTGATCGCTTCAGAGAGACTCATAAAGGCTCCTCCTAAACCTCTCTGTGACTAGGAGTGAGCTGCTTGATTAACTTGTCTTAATATTCACAATCAGCAAAGAAATTTTGTACTGCCAATTTGGCTCTTTAGAGGACGGCTAATTGGAATTCATATAAGTTTGATAAATACAGGCACAGATTTCATAAGATAGGTTCAGGTTAATTTACACTTTCTTGTTGAAAAGTCATGTTCCTACTTGGAAAAATAAGAACCAGAAGCTAAATGTGACACACCGGCAGAATAAATGGCATATTTTAGGTATAAATGGGGAAACTGTAGGTCATGAAACACTTTTTCTATGCAGGTCAAACAGTAAATGACACAGATGTATAAATGTCTTCTCATCAGAATAAGGGTAGTCTTGCATTTAGCCTTTACAAGGTAAATTACATTTGGCATATGATGGGTGAATTTACCTCTTATTCCTTTCCTGTAGGTCACATGATGGTACCTCAAGCCGGCAACGATTTCTCTTTTCACCTGCAGACACACTCAGTTTCGTCAAATCTTGGCATGGATTTTTCTCTGGGTTACAAATTCACACATTACAGACGATTTGCACTTTCCAGTTCACATGAATGTATGAGTTCAGGAAAGTTTGGGTTTTTGTTGGTGGGAGGAAAGTGGAGCATGCAGGGTGAATCCACACAGACACATTTAGAAGACGCAAACTCCATGTAGAAAGAGACAGTATCAACCCTAATTATACATTCAATAACTTTATGTGAATTATCCAGACTAAATTAACAGCGACGATTTTTCATTCGTTTAGTGTTTACACATAACACATGTTGAGAAAAGACGGCCAAGTTTAGGAAAACCTTGTATCAATCCATGACACACATAGATTAGTGAGTTTACGTGTTCTAGATGAACCCTGCTGAACAACATGAGGGTTAAGATGAGAGCAGTGAAGCCGTTTGTCCAGCAGGTGTCCTCACAGCAGAGCAGTGTGTCCCTCTCTGAGCCATTAGGTCATGCTCAGCACATCTCCCTTTCCCTTCAGGGCCGAGTCCCACGAGGACTGCCTCCAGTCTACTCACATGCACTAACACAAACACTCACAGCCATACAGTCTCTTCATTTCAGGAAAAATTTATATACTATACAGGGAACTGGCTGCAACTTACTAACTTTTTTATCTATGCCTAATTACTGTAAAAAAAATTTAATCTTGTTTATGATCAAATTGTCTTTTCTTTTTGCAGTATTCACTCAGATGTTAGCATCCTGTCCAGTACAGGAATATTTCCCAGAATCTTAATCAACCTCAAAGCATTCGAGGAGGTTGTAGATGATGCGGTACTCAACCTGTTCCTGAGTGTGTTGAAGTAGCTTCACTGAATTTTAGAGATATGAACAACTGGTTCCTAGGGATAACGCTAAACCTGTAAACTATTAAAAATCAGCCACTGGTGATATATCTTGCATTCCTGGGTCGATATTGTTGTTTGTTGGTGCATTTTTCTTATTCCAGTGGCTAATTGGGCAAATTTAGAAAATATTTAATAATCCTTAATGTTATCATTGTTGCATAAACATCCTTTCTAGCCTCTGGGCAGACTCCTTATCTCATGTATATCTGCTGTGAATTTCCTTTCAAAAATATGCCCTCGTCTCCCTCGTCTGTATTTGTTTATGGTGGTGTGTTTACATGAGTGTTGAGTGGTTTATTTGTGACAGAGAGAGGAAGGAAGGGGATGATGATGGAGATGTGAGAAAATGATGATGGGGAGAGAGATGAAGCAAGAGAAAGACATAAAAAGGGTAATGCTAGGCTGGGGACAGTGGCGTGAGAGGATAGTGGAAAATTTTGAAAGTGTTGTGAGTTTTGGGATTGAATTGCAGCTATCACAGATTTTTGTTATCACACCAGAAGATAGAGCTGTGCCATAAAGCTGCACCGGGAGGCATATAGGGCAGTTATGTGGTGAGTCATTTGGGCAAAAAAGAAAAAGCACTCAGGGCAGCAGGCAGAGAAGTGGTGGTGGTACCAGTCCTGCCCTCGCTATCCTTCTGCAAACAGCTGTGCTGGGTTTTTGACTCTTACAGTGGGAACCAACAAAACAAGACAGCGTCTCTACAGAGTCTACAGCCAGGCTAGCAGCCCTGTGAAGCTGTGCTTGAGCTAAATGCTAACAACTCATCGTTTAGTGTGTTAGCATGCTAACATTTGCTAATAAGCACTTAACACAAACTACAACTGAGGAAAATGGGAATGTCATTAGTTTTGAGGGTATTTGGTTATAAACCAAAGTAACATTTTGAGCTGATGGTGTCTGCCAGATGAAAGGTTTGTGGATCATCAAAATTATTCCAATTCATCCTGAGAGGACCACATTTCATGGCAATCCATCCAATAGTTGTAAAACAATTTCACTAAAAGCCACAAATGTCAACCTCATCGTGGTGGTTAACGAAAAGTCAGGGGATAACCAAAGTCATTATTGTGCCAATCCATCAAGTAGCTGGTGAGATATTTAACAAGATAAGTGAAACCTGCTGGTGGATCTACAGGAAAAGTCAGGGGATTATTAAAGTCTTTAGGGTTCCTCCTCTTGGCACCATGTATGTCCATGTAAAACTTGGCAATGGCAATGCAGGCAATAGCTCTTAGATATTTCAGTAAAGACAATCATGTCAACCTGCTGGTGGCACTAAAAGTAAAATTCAGGGGATTACAAACGTCAGCAGGCTTCATCCTCTGGGGACCATGAATGTTTTCCTTTCGCTAGTAGATGTTGAGATACTGGTGGACTAACAGATACCTGGCAACTGTCGCCAATCAATTAAATTTAAAAGTAACGACTTTCTAATATTACAAATGTAAAAAATAATCGTTTGTCAGACTTGAGAAACAAACTTACTGACAATTAATGACGAGTTGCTTCTCTAGCATTGATCTTAACTGGCACTATAAAACGATATGATAACGAATATGATAATGGTCTTGTTTGTGATTGTGGTTTGACTGTATAGTAAATGGAGGCTTACTCAGCAGATTCTCTCTCCCCTTCTATCTCTATATCACTTACAGTAAATACGTGATCATCTGTTTGTTCATTTCATTTCATCCATACACATACACACAGTAATCCTTCCATGCTATAATGCAAAATGAATCTCTCCATCCTTAACATAGCTCTATGGCTGCATCTCTCCATCTTACCTTAAAGTGTATCTTTAGTCTGTATTTCACTCCTTCCTGTAAGGAGAAGCTCTTCTCCTTCAGAGCGCTCAGGTCTCCTGCGCACACACAAAAACAAAACAACAATAAAACATCGCTCATGGTCAACATGGCACGTATTACATACATCATGCACCATGACTCACTATGCAATCACACTGCTGATGATTTACACATACGGAGAAACACGGCTTTCAGTGGCAGGCGTAATAGTTCACAATTAAAATAAGTACCAATAAAAATCCTCAAATATTGTGTGTATTTGAAAAGGTGTATTTCTATTTTTATTTGACTTTTATTTTATTTTTTTTTTGCAGTTTGTAGTTTTGTTTCTCTTGTTTTCCTCCAAACTGTTATTTATTGACTATTTTATTTATTGAATCTCCATATAAATACAAGATAACAAAAGACACGCCAAGATTTATTATTATTATTTCATTTCATGTTTTTAAATAGACATAAAACTGAACAGATAAAAGAAAAAAAATGACAGAGAATGTCAGAAAGAAACAAAGAAAAAATACACACACAAAAAAGGAAATTGGTGCCAAATGAGAAATAAAGTCACATGGCTACATGGGAAATATGACACAAATAGATCATGTACATTAAAATGTTATAGTTTTCACAACAGCAGACAACAGAAATCATTTATGAAAATTGTTAGTTAGGTTTTATACAGTAGCAGTTGGAAAATGAAATACAGCATGTTTGCTTAGTGGTGTACGATATCATAAATGTTGCTAAAATTATTTAAATATACACGTAAACCAGGGATTTGGAGTGTTTTCCTCTCATGTTTTCAGCTAAATAAGACGAATGGATGTCATACTTGAAGGTGTGATCTCTTCACTACAACTCTGACACACATACTGGTGATTTAGTGTTATTGGTGAGACCAGAATGGCTTCTTTGTACAATAAAATTGTCTTTGCAGTGCTGTGGAGTTGAATGGGTTCATATCGAGAGGAAAAAGCATCCTGGGCAATTGTAAAAGCACATAGCAATCAGAAATGCATCCACCGCCTAATCACTTTATATCTCAATTTAAACCCAACCATCAGTCCTGAGTGCTTCCTAATGGACAGAGAGAAACAGACGAGGGAGGAGATGAAGGAGAGATAGAGGAAACGGGGTGAAAAAAACAGACAGCAGTGATGTGAGGAGGAAGAGAGGGAGAGAGGAAGAAGACAGACCGGAAAAGAAAGACAGTGACCGACAGATAAGATACGCACTCACACAGTGCAGGCAGTACACTGCACACTCAGAAAAACTGTGTTTGGTGTTAGAGGTTTGATTCCCACTGGTGTTCCCCATATTAAATATATATGTGCTTGTGGCACATTTAGGCGCTTCACATAAAAGCCTCCAACAAACAGCATATTGCTTTTGCTGTATGAAAATCTCTTAACCCTGCTTATGTAGACTGTCATGCTTTAATTGAAATTCTACATGTCCCCTTGTAATTTGGAGCTTTATACCACCGCATGAAAGGCTTTAAATTCCCCATTAGATAAAATCAAAAATGTATGTCATCGAGCTAATAAAGCTGTTCCTCAGTAGCTGACATTTGGAGATTTTTCACTGCTCCATCTGTGTCTATGTCTTATTTCATTCGATCTATCTCCCTCTACAACCTCTCCCTTCTCCTCTCTCCAATTCCTCTCCTCGTCTTTTTTTCTCCTGTCTCAGGAGACAGAGAGGAGAGAAAAGATGCCGGCCTCCCCGGGGAGCGTCTGACAGAGAAAATAGGTCAGTGTGGAGAGCTGTCTACCTGTTCTCCTCAGACACACACACACACACACACACATGGGTATGTACTCATGCAAGTACGCACGCAAGGATGCATATGCACAGGCACATCCACACACTGATTTTCCATCTGAACCTTGTGTTTGGGAAATATTGTACTGGAGCCAGAAAAGCCTGAAATATTAGAAAATAAATTAACTGAAAAATCCCCCTTACACCATGTTAATTTACTTTCTAAACCTATCCAATAAGACATAACACAAAAAGACAAATATTTTGTTTTCTTTGCTCCATTAAAAAATCATATTTCTTGTGGTAGTGGCATCATGGAGCTACCAGCAGACATGCATTTAAAACCTGCAACTTTATACATGTGATAAAAAGTGTCACCACCAGAGTCAAGTAAATTCAGTTTTTATTTGGGCTGCACATAAGGATGTCTCAGCACAGCAGACCTCACTTTAAAGGAGACAAAATAAAATAAGATAATAGAAATAATAGGCATAATAAGATTGATGGGTTAGGTTTAGGTTAGGGTTTAAAAAAAACTAATTTATACTATAGAGATATCACATGAGCTTTGTACTATGGGGAAAACTTCTACCTCGCTGCATTAATCTGACAGCTACAGTTACTGGTGGATTTCAGAATAAAATTATCAGTGAAAATACATGATCAGTTTATATAATATGATGCAACATTGTTGATTTAACTACCCAACAGAATAGTGGTCAGTAGTAGCTTCACCTTGATCAGCGACAACATAACACCACAAAGAATCTACTGTCATGGAAGCAGCTCTGTGAGGCTGTACCTTGGCATAGCGATGCTATGAGCTAAATGCTAACATCATCATGCTAACATGCTGATGTCTAGCAGGTATAATGTTTATCACGTTAGTTTAGCGTTTTATAACATTTAATAATCAGCACTAAACATCAAGTAGAGCAGAGGCTGATGGGAATATGTATAAAATAGTTTTAGGTAATAAAATATTTGACAAACTGACACTATGACCTGATGGTAAAAGTCTTTAGGATTCATCCTCTGGGGACCATGGAGTTGCTTACATATAAATATATCAGTCGAAACAACCCAATATTATAAAACATATAATAACTGCACACTCTAAACAGGACCATTCTGTATTATGAGGATTTTAACTCTGATAGATCAGTACACGTTTAATCATAATCCTTCTGTTATTTTATGTAAACAACTTTGAATGCAGGGTTTTTACTTGTAATTGAGTATTTTACATTGTGATATTTGTACTTTCAGTTTCATAAATGATCTGAATACTTCACCAGCATTCATCAGACTATGGTAGTCAACAGTATCAGACAGAGCAGTCTGATGAGAAGTTTGATTTCATGTCAGATGAGAAGCTGTTAAGAACCTACATTGCTGGAGTTTCTGTGGAGTGATCAGACATTAACCCAGAGTGAAAAAGTTAATAAGACTTTTGCAAATGAGCAATAGGTTTATGGGAGACGACCCTCATTAAGTCCAGCCGTGAGAGGGAGATTAGAAACTGGCCTGTAGTCAAAATATTCATCCTCTTTCTCTTCTGCTTTTTGCACATGGAGGGTTTCATCCTGCGCTGCTCAAATATCAGAGGTGACAGAGGAAATCCAGTCTATCATCAGTTCTTTTGAATTAATCTTAACACATTTTTTATTCACCCCCTGCACACTCTGGAAAGACCCCTCCCATTATTATGTGAATTTCACAAATGAAACATCCTTACAGTGACCACATATTACTGACATAACTCTAGACACACAACACAGAACAAACAAATCACACGGTGAGGTAAAGATCAGTGACTGAGATAGAGAGGCTGCTCGGTGCGAGTGTGTGTGAGCGAGTTAATGTGTCGCAGCATGTAGCGTGCTCAGCAAAACAACCCTGGGAACATGAAAGTTTAACAAAGCCAGTGCTTGCATTTAGGGCACCAGAGCACTGAAAAGTCATAGTGCTTTGTGTAGTGAGGTTTGGCAGCAGGCAGCACAGTACAGCTTGTGACACACCATATATAATTCTCCTAAGTCTTGATGATATGATATATGATATACCAGTGTTGTGTTAAACTTTAAAGCATAGAAATATGGTTGTGTGGTGTGTTATTAACTGAGGGATAGATTTTAAAAATGGATATTGTGTCATTTCAGAACTGAAATAGAACAGAAGTCCTGCCATTAAAACTCATACTATTGTGGTGGAATTGCCTCACAAATAATGGTTTACAGCACATGTTTTGTGGTAAAATGTAACAATCCTCTTGAAATTTGATGTGTAACATACACTTTAATCTGAAATAGGTCACAGTTCTGTGCTTCCAGTATATGTTTTTTGCCTGAGTGGCCACATTGGGCAGTGAATTTCTATCTCTGGTCGTCTTATTCTTGTATCCACTGAGACACAGAAGTACAAGTTATTTTTGTGCTGAATGATGAAAAGCATTTTTCATTTTGCAGTGCATAAACATTCGGGCCATTGATCAAGACACAAGCAGCACAAGAGCTGAAATAACTGTAGGTTCTTGTGGAGGATTAATCTGAAAGCAAAGTGATAGTCTAATAGCAGTGGGCCTGCACTCTCATAACATTAAAGAGGTGCTGATAAGAAGGTAGGGATGTAATGAAGGACATCTAAAGCAGAAATTAAGTCATATATTCAAAATGAGGAAAAGAAAGTATCCCATAAATTGACTGAATGAATCTCATAATTTTAATATTCCATTTGATCAATTCAATGATTCCAACCCTTTCAAGCTCTGTCAGTGGATAATTTTTGGTGAATCATCCCTACAGAGAGAGCATTATCTAGCCTGCGTGCTAAAGGCAAACATGCATAAAGATGTCTTTCCTTCATATTCCTGCTTACATGCTACAGGGCATAGCATGATTAATGAGTGAAGGTTCCCCCTTCAACATAATGTGCAAATTTCGTATCAGTGGCTGTTTACAGAAAACAACAAGGTGCACTGAAGATGTTGTGTAGTGCCACAAAACGCCTGACAGCAAAAGAGAGTTGTGAGTTAAACTGCAGCAGAAAAGTAAAATTTCAGACTGGTTGTGCTCTTACCATCATTTATATTGGCCATGATTAAAATATGCACACCAAAATAATTGCCTAGATTTGGGAGGCGAGAAGTCACATGATCAGATGTCAGGTTGTAAACAAACTTCCCAGCTGTATATGACAATAATTCCTAATATAGCTAAAAACATGACCTGGGCTAAGGCTGTACAATTCAGCAAATTAAAAATCAATCACTTAATTTTAGTTTTAGCTTCAGTTTTAGTTAGCAGTGGTGACGGTGTTTGCTACAGGTCTGATAGTTCCATGAAACTCCACAAAAAAGGATTGAAACATCCCCTGCATCACTGTTGAAACAATCACACTTTTCATTTCTAGATGTATGAATAAATAAATAAATAAATTTAAAAAAAAATTAAAGATCTATGTAATGACATTTAGAACATTTTAATTCCCTGCGTCTCAAGATTTTCAAAACCTTTCCTGCAGATAAACTATTCAACCTGTTAACAAGTTCTCGGATCTCTGTAACTAACCGTGAATGAACGATTGCTCAAACTACAAAAAATAAGACTGAAGACGTAATAAACTGGAATTATCCTTTGACCTAAAGGTTTTGGGATAGATTCTTATTTATCAACAAAGCTGCATGATCAGTCATGGGAGGCCCTGAATGTGTTTACTGACACCTCATTAAGTAAATATATGTGCAAATGCGTGCTGGTATAAAATGCCTCCAAAGAAAAAGAAAACAATTTACATATAAACTGTAACTAGATCACGGATGCTCTCAGCAGTTGTACTGGCTACTACCACCTTTCCTCAGACTCAGAGGTTCGATGTACTGCAGGGAGTTCACAACAGATACTGTATGTACTGCGAAGTTAAAGTTGAGACATGGACCCAAACAACCTCACTGAAATTAAAGGTCACTGATAGGACAACCAGTCCAGCGTGCAGTATGAGTTAGCATCTCCTTTCTCTTCTTCCCTTACACCCTGAGTGTTGAGCAATTACCTCTACTATGGTGGAATGTATCTCACCCTGTGTTTAGCCACCCCTTCTTCTCCCTCTCTAACATCAACACACACACACACACACACACACACACACACACAGCAGTAAATGCCCATCATCAATTAAGGTACCATGCTGCATTGGTAACAGCATATAGTATATAATGAGCTCTCTAATGCATTCAGCCACCGATGGAAAGTCCATTTCACATCCAGTCTGGTGCCGGCTCGGCTATCTGACTGTAACATGATATACCAGTAGGACCGATTATTACACTGTTGCTTACTCTATAGATTTATGATGGGAGATGCTTTTCTCTCACGCAGCATAAAGCAATTTCTCCTTTTTCTACAACACAAACACACACATGCACGTTCATCTTAATTAAACCAAATTAATTCAATAATTATTTGAACTCCTTCCAGGGATAATACCTAAAAGTTTTTCAGTTTTTTCAACAATTGGATGGACACACAATTGTTGTGGCACAATAGAAAACAGTGCTACAGTGAAATCAAGTCTAAAACAGTGTCCAGTGTCAAAGAGCATTTCCTGTATTGGGATGAAGGCTCTGTCTGCTAAGGAAGGAGGAAGAGCAGACTCTGTATTGTAGGAAGTCAGACAATACGAAACATCACATTACGCTCCCAAAAGCTTCAACCATCACAATCTAATCATCAGAGGCCTGTTTCACTGAGCGATTTTCAAGCAGCGGTTACATGTAGACTCGTGGCAGCATCATGTTTCACAAATGGTCAGTGTTCACAAATTCAGATAAATTTATGAGCCCACCAGGGATCCCCCAAGTATTCAGTTTGTTTTGATTAATAAAACATGTCAAAACTAAGGATAGAAAATTATCTCATGTTGCTAACTGCAGCTTGCATGTCGCAAATCTGGCGAATTATTTTTATTACAGTGTTACAACACTGTTACAGAATAACCATTAACAAATGAAATCAAAATTAAATTCACTGAAATGATTTCTGCTCATTAGTGAAGCCTTGCTGAGAGGAAAATAAGACTTTAAGTATAGGTATAAACCTAGTATATGGCTATGGTGCGATTTGTGTGATCATACACAACAAAACAAAAGGTTAAATGTCATTTTAACATGCCAGAATTAAATAGCTCTTTCAGGACCATGGATAGCGCCACTCGACCAGGCTTGCCAAAACAAATTGACCTATTTATAAACTTCAGTACTATTTAATTGAAAATAATCTCTAAATGCAATAGCACAACATGCTGTCAACATTAACAGAAATAGGCTTGTCACAATATTGTCACAGGAGTGCCAGTGCTGACAGTGAAAGTCCATTTCAGACTGTTCTATAGTTGGAGTGGCCATTGGGAGCACTGAATAACATCCTGGTGGGTCAGTGAAAAGATCAGAAACACCAGCAGCCAGAAATGAGACAATACGCTTATAAGCAGAAGCATGTCAGCACAACAATAAAAGCCCTGTTGAGAAATGAAGGGTTTCTGCCCACTGAAACTTTAGAGGGCTTTTAATTTGAAACAGTTACAATAAGTGTCTCTATTAACGCGTAATGCAGTAACTTCAACTGTGCAAATGGGAGCGGATCAAAACGAGGCATCGTACTAAAATGTAGATATGACCAATTATACATATCAAACATATCATTAAGAAATCAAGCCTCAAGCTCAAATTAAGGCCTGTTACCTCCTGCATTTGATGGAAATAAAGGCCCCGGTCACTATTTGAGGAAATACGGCAGTTGAAAACTGTTGTGAATCTGCTGTAAAGGCCTCCTGATTGACATAATAGAAACAGTTTGCCCTAAGCAACAGCCAATAGGAAAAGTTCAACACATAGCCAACCAACCAATGGTGAAACTTAATCACTCACTCAGTCATGTGGCCGGTGGTCAGTCCAGCTAAAAATCAGCCATCTAAAGGTGGCAATGGCTTCTAAAAACTAAGCTCATATACTATAAAACTAGTTTTTAATAGCAAATATGTTTTAAATGCAGAGTATCTGTAGTCTGTTTACTGCCAAATCAATGTTATTATTGAATGTATAGGACAAACATTCATGTTTTTCCTACCGTATGTGCACCAAGCAACTAAAACATGAATAACACTTTATGGTTATCTTTATGAAACTCAAAGTACTTAAGCATCTTTCATTAGACCCTCCCTGCCTGGTGGACACCAATATTTCTGAAACTCCACACCTGCAGTTAGTAATGCAGGCTCCCTGTTGAAAAAGTCTCAACCGTAAGCTGAGAAGCCTTGATGACATCACTATGACATCAGCAGGGTTATTTTGTCAGACATGACGAAGCTAGTCCAGAGCCACAGAAGATATGCAACCATTTCCACAGACTGAGTATTTCTCCTCATGAAGAGTGAACTGGACGTCAGGTGTATGATCAGTGGAGTGCCCCTTCAAATTCCACAACACAGTCTTTGTGTTAAAAATCTGTAGTGCCTAAGCCCAACGCCAGATCGCTCAAGTGATTTCCCATCTGCCTTTCATTTCCTGCATCTTGTGTAACTGACACCAAATCTGAAAAATGATCTATCTGCTCTGGAAGAACAGTGTCAGTGTAAGGTAGTTTCCATCTCTCTGTGTTTGAATCAGAGCAAACTGCATATTACGAAGTCAGCATTGCCTAGCAACCAGGTGACCTTTCTTATTAGTCTAAGCAGTCTGTGATTGGGTCTTTTTGAGTAGGAATGTGTAATTCTGTGTGTGACAACCAGGAAAATCCTCAGACAAGGAAAAATCAAAGCAAACCCTGTATGCACTGAAATCAGAAAGAAACAAACACACACACATACACACACACACACACACACACACACACACACACACACACACACACACAAATAGACAGACAACTGTTGTCCCTTTTATGAGACACGCCCTGTCACACAAGTCAACGACAGGTGTGAACACACACACACACACACACACACACACACACACATGTACACACACACACGCTCACCGATTGATCTTTTCCTCAACTTTGTCCCCTGTAGGTAATGACATAATCTCTTTGCAGCCACCTGATTACCATGCACTGCAGACTCACACATGCACACACATAAACTTACAGACACCTCATTCCCCTTCCCTGCCTGTCGCTCCGTCTGCACCCAGGGGAAAATGTCAATACTGCCCACTAAGCAAACATTTAGCTGTCTCTCCTCTCTCAAGCATGGACACACCCACTGCAGTCTTTCTGCACATAAACTGCAGCACAGTGGGGTGGGGGATGCCTTGCTCCAGAGCATATCAGTATATGAGAGGGTATGGCAGCACCGTACCACAGGTAATGCTAGCTAAGGGAATGCGAGAGTGGTGAAAAGGAAGTGTTGCGTACCTGTCAGGTCCATGGTCATCGGTCCAGGAGCTTCATCACATAACAGGGTCAGTCTGGTAACCCAGACATTAGGGCCAGAGAGGTCTGGAGAAAAACATACAGTATTCACAGATTCACTTATTTTTCATTCACTCATTCTTATATTTGTTTGTTTGATCATTTTTTTTAAAGTAATAGTTCAACATTTAGGAAAATTAGAGTTAGATGAGAAGATCGATATGGATTATGATTAGCTTAGCTTAACAAAAAAAGACTGGAAGCAGCTACCTGGGCACATTATCTAACATGTGACATATAACCTATTCAATCCATACACAAACACAAGACTTGTGGCTTTAGGGGAAGTTGTGTGTTAGAACTATTTTTTCTGTCTTTGTAATGATGGTATTAATGATTACGAGATCTGGGGAATAATATAAATGAGAGTCTACAGCCATGCTAGGGGTTTTGTGAATCTGTACTCATGAACATATGTTTAAAAATAACACATCTTAGTTTAATGTGTTAGCATGCTAACATTTGCTAGTTAGCACTAAATTTGGTCATAAACCAAAGTATCAGATGGCGCTAGATGAAAAGTTAGAGGATCATCATTAATTCATCCTGATGGGGAATAACCTGGTAATCCTGGTGGCTGACACAACTCTGTTGGTATTCCTAGAGCCACACTGTTATACTGTTACACTGTTAAATTGGTTACAAAAATATTGAAAGTCAATGATAATAAAACTGAAATGAGACGAAAGAAGTTGCAGTTTTAGCATATAAATGTTAAATATCACAGTCTGTAAACATTTCAGCAACTGTCCTGAATCCTCTCCTCTCTGCTTTTCACTGCTTTTCCCACTGTATTCAATGTTACCAAGCTGTAGATGTGGTGGTGTTGAGTTACAGCAGTAAGGGAGTCAGAGCTATTCTACTGATATCAGCTGTCATGGCCGGGCTGCTGGATTAGAGATGCTGAGGCAAGCAGGTCTGTTCCTTTGTGTGTGTGTGTGTGTGTATGTATGTGTGTGTGTGTGTGTTTGATCAGAAGTTGATGACTCCAAGGAACTATGTACCAAGTCGTTATATTGAGTGAATGGTATTATTAAAGCTGTAGTAACACTGGCTACCAGTGTGAATCACCAGCTCTTCTGTCACCTCAGGTAATCAATAACCACACACACACACACACCTGCTGTCGCTGGTCCCGTCCCCAGCAGGGTCTGCTTGTACTTGACCAGACTCTCGTCATCTTTATCCAGTTCCTGAATCTCCTGCAAAGACTTCAGAGCCGGAGGATTGTAGTTGAGGTTTCTCTCATCCTCTTCCTCCTCAATGGGCAAATCCTTTTTGTCAGCCATCAGACCTTCCAGAGAGAAGGGAGAGAAAACCATTAAATAAATACACTTACATGTCACTCTTACAGTTTTTGGAGCTGTTTTTTTTAGACCAGAGTTTTTTGTCTTACAGACAAACTCCATCGCAGAACTGAATTCACTGTTTCACTGAAACCATCTGTCATGTTCCAAATGTGTTCATTTTAATTTACTTTAAACTGGACTAACACTGTTAATTAACAAAAGCATACACTGTTTGGATAATTGTCACACACAATTGAACTGCCATTGTTTAGGTTGGTTTGGTAAAGTCTTCATTTATATCATCAACACTTCCAAGAGGAAGAAAAGGGATGTTTCAAACATTTATTCAATACTTAACGTAGCTAAGTATTTATCCATTAGGCTAGTTTTAGCTTTTTATTTCTATCTTAGCTTACTACTTCAATCGTCTATTCTTACTTATAGGCAACTATAACTGTTTATTCATGCATTTTAGCTCACAATTACTTCTAGTTAGCCAACCCTTTCAGCCATAGCCATAACTTATCTGACTCTTTTAATTGTTTATAGCATTACTTTTAGTCGACATTTTCAACAGTTTGACCATTATTAAACTACTATCAAACTCTTTCAACTGGTTATCAATTAGATATTGGTAGCTAACAATTACTATTAGCTCACTGTTTCAGCCTTTGTTCATTATTTTTCGCTTCGTAGGCTAAATAAAAGAAACACCTCCCCAATGTAATACCATCAACAGCACTGCGAGCATACATGCTCCAAAATGATCAGTAAGTTGAATCGATAGCTGTTGAAAACGTTTCCAACAAAAAGTGAACATAACCTTCATAAAGGTAGAACCTATTGCAGGATGGTTGAATTAGCCGGTATTAATTTTAGCTAGGTGGACCACATACACTGGAAACTAAAGGAGTATTTTTCAAAATCAAAACATAATTTCTGATACTCCCCCAATCTCTCCACATGCCTTTACTGGCAATAGAAGTAACCTTGGTTGGGAGTCACTAAACTAAAATATTTGATTGTCAACCACAGTGTGAGAAAATATGGGCAGTTGGACAAATGAATTGTTGGGAGTATAAACTGGAAGGCCTATAATACATATGGCTATGAAGTCATCTCAGTTTAAGATTGTTTTTTTTTAAATATCAAATAACTTTGATATGTATGCCTTATACATATAAAATAACTTTATATATCAAATAACTAAAAATAAAATAATAAATACTGACTTTGGTCTGACAGTAAGGAAAGCAACATTTTCAGCAGAGCTCATCAGCAGTAAATATTTCTGTTATATTTCAGTAAGTCAGCCAGCACAGGCGAGATTGCTTACTGTCTGGGATAAGATATATAACTCTATGTAGGCCAGCTCCAGCCATCCGGGATTTGATTTCATCAGGGATTTTGATTCAATACTGAGTTTTTCGATAATGTGATAATATTCGATAATGTGTTCTGCGGGCTGAAATTTCATTTTAGCATCTCTACCTCATCCGCACCTCCAAAGAGTGAATATGCGCAGACTGGAATAGTTGGAATAACTGGAAGGATTAAAACCGTCAAAACCGTAATCAACAGCAGTCACAAGACAACAAAACAACAACTCCAACAACAACAGAGCAGCAAAAACTTTCAGCTTGTATCACAATAAAGCCGATACATTTATACCAGAAAGAGAAAGTACAGCCCAGGCCTTCATTTCCCAAGATGTACCAACGGCAGGAATTGACAACCATTTATCATTTCCACCTTGAAAATGGTTTTGAAGGTGATCAGATGTTTATATGTGGAATGGAAATTAGCTTGAAAATTTGCTTTACATACTAAGTAACCCATCAGAGTAACCACTCTATCATGTCAACATTTACTATTGTCATATTGCGGTTGACTTCAGTACGACATAAAAGCAGACATGACGCTTACTGTGATATGGATCATTTTCTATGATAAAACATTACATGGTTACGATCACAAATCCACAGTGCATACCTCAAGACTCCAGAAGACAGACAGACACACACACACACACATTGTAAATGTCTGTTTACTGTGCTGTAACAGCCTTGTGTAATAGCCTCTGGTTCTGTTTTTACTGTTCATAATGAGACGGCTCAGTGTACATCAGCTCGAAGCTGTGTGTGGAGGTAATTGGATGACACAAAGAGTACACAAACACATGAACACACTCAAATCTAGTCACAAACACATCTACCAGGTGCATAAATGCACACAGCCACAGTGTGTTAGGTTGTGAGTGGATATCAAATGCGTTAATGAGGGATGTGATGACCCAAAGCAAGTCTCAGCACACATATGCACACATGTACCCGTACACACATTTGTGTGTTTATAGCAGCACCCCACCCAGTCAGGGCCAAACACGGCTGCCTTTGCCCATCACCATGGCAACCCTTTCAACTCCCCTTGCACTGACATCACCTTTGCTGTGGACCTGTTTTATGTGACTGAATATACACAGTGGAGCGTTTATTTTCACTTGCAGCAAGAGAGATTCATGGTATACCAGTTTTAATAATCTCTATTCACACACACACACACACACACACACACACACACAACACACACACACACACACACACACACACACACACACACACAAATAACTATAAATCTATATTTAATGGGATGGTATACTTCTTACTGGTTATAATCCCTTGGTTGTAGTTTTCCTGGTGCAGATTGTTTTTATAATATACAGTATGCTTTCTACTACAGTAAAGTAGATTTCAGAGATGAAGCTATAGTTGTCTACTGTCATTAACATAGTGTATAGTAACAGCGTGGAGCAGTACAGCTAATGATCTTCTAGGGTTGATACATAGATGATTTTATCATAGGTCATCACTTAACAAGTGATAAGTGATATTTTAACATGGAATATTATTACATTTGTGTAGTATTTACAGGTTTATAACTGTGTCTCAGCACTTTCTTCACAGAATTCATCCATAGAAAGAAAATGAGTGTCTGAAAATGCTAGTCTGTATTTAACTATGTCGATAGCATCTTCCCTCATATTTTCTTTCTAACCTTTTTTCCCTATAATTGACAAGGGACACTGGGTAGGCACTGACAGGTTAGTTTCCTGACCTCACACTGTCTTCACTGGCTGATGGATAACCACTATCCCTACATAAGTTTCCTTTCTCCAATATTCCCACTGTTGGAAAAAAAAGGTTGAGAAAGCTGTTTTTACTCAACTCAACAACTTCTTGGATATAACTGAATTTTGTTCAGATTTCAGTCTGGCTTTAGACCACATCACAGCACTGAGATACTATATACTATACTGCAGTACTGATTTAGGTAAAACATTGGTTCTGGTTCTGCTTGATCTTTCAGTATTTATATACAGTACTTTTGATGATAAAATATTCGATACTAATGCAGACAGGTTAAGTTGTTGCCATTGGTGGCAATGAATCTACGCGGATCACTCAGAGAGATTTGGAGATTTGTGTTTCACCAGTCACAACAAATAAATAAGCTTTTCCCCATCTCAAATAAATAGAAGGAATTGGAGGTAACGATTGAAGCAAACTCATTCATGCATTTCTTCAGCTTATCGAAAGCAGTTGTACAAATAAGGTTACCTTGCCTTTCTTTGCAGAACAAAACTGTTGAGTTTTTTTTTTAAGGTAAACACAAGAAACTTGTGCTACAGAAAATGGACCAAACTCAGTGAATAGCTCCCTAAGCTTAACATCCTAAGTCCTATGATAACTATTAATTTAGCTATACAGACTAATGAGCAGCGATGACTAACATGTCTTTGGGGTCATCAGGTGGGAACCTCCTTTCACCAGTGTTTCGTCAAACAAACTCACCTAAACAGTCAAAGACACACTACAAACCAATTCAAAGCAATACAGACAAACAATACAGGCCAACTCACCTGGACTAACCACATGGTCTCAAAGAGGCTCACACAGGCCACACCCCGCACTTAAAAACACAAAGAGTCTGTTTATCCTAAGTGCTCCCCCTGCTGGGCCCCCAGCTACCATTACTTCTTCTCATCCAAATCCACTGACTGGATCTTGCTGCCTCATCTGACATGTCCTTTACTATTTTCCTCACACTCAGTCTACTTCCTCCTAACTCCCTCACCAAAGAGACAACAGACCTTGCTACAAATCCTCTACATCCTACTTCCACTGGACATATCCTAACTTTCCATCCTCGCTGCTCTGCCCCTAACTCTACATACCTGAGCTTTTTCCTTTCATATGTTTAGCATAAGAACACACGTCCCCCTCACTGCTGCCATTAAGAAAGAGATCTATTACATGTTTTTTAGCTAAATGAAAATTCTAAGTTTATCCTTCATCATTCTGATATTAACAAATAGGCAAAGTTCTTTGAATCTGCATATTATAAATATATTACTGAAAACAGCCGATTAGCTGTCAAGATCTCAGGTGGTGCTGTCTGTGCTCATACATGGAAGAAATTTAAAGTATGAAGAAGTATATAAAGGAAATTTAAGATCAGTCCAGGTGGCTCATTGAAAGTGCATGTTTGAATTAATCTTTAAAACCGTTTCCAAGCAAAGTAGCCAAAGCATAAATGTCTAGTTTGAAATATTACCCCGGAGATCTATTGCCGATTTCCCTCTCTCTCTCCTACACACACAAACATTAAACTCTGTAGTATGTCAGATATGGATGGTACATGACTTCATAAATGATTCACCCTTCGCTATTTACATATCAAACTCTGTAGTCCACCCCCACATGACGTGCACACGCACACATGTACACACACTGCAGCGTAAACGTGTTTCTGCGGCCATTAAAACCGGTTTCCTCTCTGACATCTGAGAGCTCCTCTTTGATCTCCAGACTGCTGACCTGTCACAGTAACTGCATCAATTAACATTTATTTTAAAAGGCAGGGTTCGTTCCACAGAGAGGCAGCAGCTTGTACAACTGTACATTTAAATAGTTGTAGTGACAAGCCCTACAAAATTTCTCCTTTGTTCCCACCAGGTTAAATTGCTTGAGGTAATGACTCTGTTAATGACCCTGCAATTAATCTCATCTGAATTATTTTTCTATTCTTGAAAAAAAGTTAAAAATCAAAGTTTTGCAATTAACAACAGTCATCTAATTGTAATATTTGTTACTATGGAAGATTTTCAACTCTCTTTGCTGCTGGCCGAAACATGAAAAAACATGCAGGGCTAAAACCCTCCATATTGTGTGAATCTGCCATTGGAAACAAGCTAACACTAGCAGTAAGCCAGCAGTGTGTGTGTCTGTTCATGTGCATGTGTTGACATGTGTGTGTGTGGTCTTTCAACTGCTTCAGCCCCCATCTGTGATGTGATATTAACTGGTGCATTTTCTTTGATAAAAACCACATCACTAACCGAGTAGCTTCTCAGACCTCCTGCATCATAACACACATGGCTACTATGAAATATGGAGACTAAGTGTAAATCAGCAACACAGAAATTTTATTCATTTATTTACCTTTTGAAATTTTTCACTAAAAGAAAACTGAGAAGGGGCATGTGCCAAAAGAGAGATGCTGCTGGGAAAAAAAAGGGGCCAAACAAAACAACAAAACACTTGTCACCTCTAAAAAAAGGACTTGCTGTGCCACTGCGTGAGTATTTATTATTAATGTGGATCTGCAGGCCCCTCACAATGCTATGTAAGTGCTAAAACCCAATAGTGAAGTAACTTGAGATTCATTTATCTTCATTGTTTTTACTTTAAATTCATAATGATTAATCTTCTTGAGACAACTTTATATTTACCACAGAGTGATTGTTTTTATCTGCATCAGACTTTTGCCTGTCAACTGCTGATCCTATCTTCAAAATCAAACTACATTTTCAAAAAAAAGAAAAAAAGAAAAAAGATTGCGGCTTTTGCACTAAGACAGAGGACCCACAGCCTGAATGTAAGCATGTATGTAGACCCACAAGACACAGTCTCAGCGTTCATCTGCTGATATTTACAGCTAAACCAACATGCTTAGTGAAAATCAACACAACAGTCTGTTTGGCAGGGGAGAAGTCGCTTCAGGGGGAGAAGGATAAGAAGGATGCGAAGAGGACTGCTCACATGAGACCTCAAAAACACACACACATAAACACACACAACATGTTCTTTTAATAGTTCCTTGGTGACAACTGCCTTTCACAAATGTCGATCTGAATGCGACGTGTTGCTTGCCAACACTTGCAAAAATAATGTTAAAAAAAAACATTAAAAAACCCCAAAATTTTAAGCTCATTGGGGGCTGACTTTTCATGTGCAGAAAGCTAATTAGACTCTCACATCTGTCGGGTAAATATAAAGTTACAGCTGTCATGTCCAGCTCTGCATCTATTTGGTTATGTCTTGTCACTGTAAACACTTACACTGTTTTATTTTGATGTCACTAACTCGCCCTCTCGCTTCAGAATCACTTCCTGCCCTTGAATGTTTTCCTGCCACAGTGATTGTCTGCGCTTTGTGTGTAACCACAGTTCAGTCTTCTGACCTCGCCTCAGCCTTCTCCCTCTAGATCAGTCTGCCTTGTATGTATTGCTGTCCTGTCCTGACAGTTGTTAAGTAGAGTGATTATGATTTGTGGAAACCTTCGCCTGAGTTAAGCTTTTGAGTCCTTACCTTGTGGTGTTCAGTGCATGACAACAGCCAACAGCGGGTCAGCTTAGCATTAAGACAAATAAGAATTTGCCTTTTTACGTGGGGTTATCTGTCAAACTATTTCTTGATAGTCTCTAGTTGTTACCTGGCAACTACTCAGAGCCAAGAAATGGTCCCAAAAATTGATGTTTTTACAGTAAGAAATGATTGGTTGGTTGGATTTTGTTATCTTCTCACACTACAGGCTATAGCTGTTTACCCTTTTCCAGCCTTCATGCTGAGAGAAGCAAAGCAGTTGCTCGTTGTAGCCTGATATTGAACAGACAAATGTTAGAGAGGGATCAATCTTGTAATTTTATCCTCCACCCAAAAAAAAAATAATCCTATTTCCCTAATGCAAACGATTCCTTTAAGCGAATGTTTAAACGTGCAATTTTTGTGTTCATCTGAACGATGAAGATTGTTTAAAATAACGTGTCATAAAGGGGTCATTGTCTCGCAAATTTAAAAATAAAATGTTTAATTTCATTGGGACTTTAAGTAATCAAAGGGAAACTGCTTTCCTTTGGCCTCAACAATCTTCCTTTGTTTTCATAATCACTTCCTGCCTCCTCTTTCCTTAACCCAGATAACTGTTCACTGTCAGGAAAACACCTTTTTCTCACTGTCTGTGTGTTTGCAAGCGTGTGTGATATAAGCTTTGATTTGCTGTTTTTTTATAGTCCTCTGAGGCCCACTGTCACTGCTCTGTTCTAATCCTATAACAAGACCTCTGGGACACTGAAACACACACATACAGTATATACAAAAAGACATACACAGTGGGAGATAAAAGGAAATCTTTCAGGCCTCTGAAAAGCCAATAACAGCTTTTGCAATGAAGGAAAAGGTAGTAAAGTCAAAGTGATCAACGTAACAGCATTACATAGGCCATGCGAGCAGGCTATGCTTCCATCTCCAAGGGTGCTGTCGTGCGTGGCCTTTTCTGCCACAACATAACCGAATTGTTCTGTGATCTGCACGATTTCTGTGCAGCGCTGCAGACAACACTGGAGACGCTCATAACACTTCATCATGCTAACCAGCCAGTTGCGGAAACCTCACTCCCCACGTTTCCTTGTTAATGAAAGGCTTAGATGATAAACAAATGATACCAGCTGCTGAGAACGGTGATATCACCATGCTCATGACTGACACTGCAGCCTCTGTTTATACAGTATTTAGCATACTGAACTCTGCAGACCCGACACACACACCTTTCAATATGCTTTGACTGTAATGTTACAGTTGTCAGTAGTGATTACGGAGCGATACAGCTGCTCAACTGCCACGTGTTTCGCAGTTTTAAAAAACTGCATTATCCATATACTGTCATATATGCTGATAAACCAAAATGAACTCCACGGTGTTGATTGAAATCTTTACATTCTTTTACTGCAGTCATCATTAAGATTATCATGTGACACTAAACCATCCTATCATAGTTCAACTAGGAAAATTTCAATACGGAACCATTATCATAAGAGTGTCTGATACCTGGCATAATAAAAGGCCAGCACTGGTATGAGACTTAAACAGTATTTGACTGTGCTTATTTTTTTCCAAACCAATGTCCAGTCAATTAAATTTACCACGGGTGAACTCTAATCAAGGAGCAGAAACATCTCAAAGATGATCAGGAGATATAGGAGACTCTTGAGCTAAATTTCAAGTGCCATAACAACATAAGAAAATGTGGAAAAATGCTAATGCTAGTTAACGTTTACAAACCTTACACAGATCATTATTATACTACGTTTTAGCTGGTCAAAAAGAAGCACTGTAATGGTTTCATTACTAAGTAAAACACTGTACCTCACCAGAATTAAATGGAAATTGCGTCATCTTGTAATTACAACTTGTGGAGACAGCGACTGCTGTTCAGCAACAGTTAAAACATCATGTTACCACGGCACAGCCCTGGTCTTAGATTGTTTACCATACACACTTTCCTATTAAAGAGCCGCTTAACACCCCATTTTAGCTTGAACACCCCCCTTAATAAATTCATAAAATTCATCTGAACACACACACACACACACACACACACACACACACACACACACACACACACACACACACACACACACACACACACACACACACACACACACACACACACACACACACACACAGTAATACATCCTCAGCTGCTCTGTCAGCCTGGTTGAGAGAGCAGGTTGTCTAATTGACTGACTTGATTGGTCTCGTATGTGTCTGCTCACCCAGACAACCTCATTTATCACTACGGTGACAGAAAAAAAGGAGGAGGGATGAGATGATGTGAGAAGCAGATACAGTACGGTTTCTTAAACACTCTCATCTCACAAAGTGACGTAGAGAGGTTATGTTATTCAATCTGACAGTAGGACAAAGCGAAGAAGGGACACAGGAAGGTAAAAAGTGAAGGAGGGTAAGAAGGAGGCAGGTAGGCAATCAGGGAGGGAACGGCCGTCAATTCAGCCTCAAAAAATGAGAAAGAAAGTAGAAAGAAAAAGAAAGATGGGGATGACTGTGCAAGAAAATGTAGAGAAAACCAAAGACCATCTTGCGATGGGATCGCACCAGCCACAACGCCTACCAACATGTTGACATTCAAAACCCCAAGTACTCAGTAGATATTACTACATTATTACATGAGTACTCTCGGGTCGGACCACACCCATCTTTGATCTCAGCTACACACCTGTATAGTTTCTGACACGATCCCGGTGACATAATCTGTCCACAGACAGACTGTGGTAGTTCCCACTACAGTAGGTGTCTCGAGGACAACACTGACCACACACACACACACACACACACACACACACAGGCTGAAAACAATACCAGGCCTGCTGTCGCAGCTAGTAATGAGGATAGAGAGATTGTAGAAAAGAGGAGGAAAGAAAAGAGCAAGATTTCAATTAGCCTATTTCAACGCGTGCTGCTCGCTGCCTGTGCTGGTGTTTGCTGATTGACAGCTCGTGAAGAGTGTTCTGCCACATGGGCCTCACCCACTCACCCACTCTCTCTCTACCACACACACAGACACACACACACACACACAGACACACACAGGCACACACACACATACACACACACACACCCACACACACATTTTGCACATTGATTTTCATACATTGATTAATGAGAACTAATGGAATGAAACCAAGAGCATAGGTGCTTCTGACACTGCGCACACACACACACACACACACACACACACACACACACACACACACACACACACACACACACACACACACACACACACACACACACACACACACACTTATCCTGGGCTGCTCTTCTTTCTTTCCCAGTAACAGCTGCTGACAGAACATCTCGATCTCAACCACCAACATTTCCCTTTGTTTCCTGTCTTTTGTTTACCCCCTCTACCTCTTTTTCTCTCCTCCTTTCCTGCTGCCTCTTCTATTTCCCATCTTCCACCTACTCTCTTCTTCCTTCTCCATCCATTTATCTCATCTCTTATCTCTCTCTTCCTCCACCTCCTCCTCTCCTGATATCTTCCAGTTCACCTCCTCTCACTGCTCTTCTTTTCCTCCTCAGCCTCCCACTTCCTCCAGACCTCTTTACCTCTGTTTCTACCCCTCCATCCCCCTCACTTTGTCATTTTGCTCGCTACTCTTGCCATTTATCTTCCACTCAGTCACCTCCCACGCTCCTATCAAAATCTCCTCCTCCTCGTTTTCAAAATTCAATCCTAGCCAAGTGTTTTTGACAAGATTTGATGTGTCATATCCACAAAAAACTGCTCAGAAATTGCACAGTTCCATTAAATTTTTAAGCAGTTTTTGGAAAACAATGAAATAATGCAAATATAGCAATGATATTGGTTTCTGCAGTGACATTATTGGTGTGATCAGCTAATGACTAAATGCTTCAAAGTGACTTTGAGTTTCTAATGTGTCTCAGAAACAGATTTCTCCAGTGAGAAAAACATCAATCGTGGTTGTGTGGATTAATGGTGCTCAAAAACAAATAAATTCTACAAAATGAGGGTTCAGTGGCTTCATGCCAACAGAACAGTGTCCCCAGTTGAAAACAGGAAGTACAGTTGAACTTTAGGGAGCTGGGACTGAAGCACTAAGTAGTAAATCTTCAGCATAAACAGACTGAAAGCAGCGACACAAAGATCTACGTTTCACGACGCCTTAGAGCCCAACTGGAGCAGGTGATCAATTCAAATGGCTGTTTGAAATTCATAGAGTTAATGGAATAGATTATTCGTGGCTTTCTTAAATCTTAAATCACATTTCACGTCCACTTTCAAGACCTTCACTTGGAGAGGATCTCTCATTTTCCTCTGTTTATTCTCTCGTAATTGTCACTGTGGTTTTACTGCCTCTTTTCTCCCTCTCTCTTTTTCTGTGTCTCTTGTCAAATTACTTCACTCGTCTTCTGATTTTCTTTTTTGCGTCGCTCTCCCTTCCTCTTTTCCTTTTTTCCCTTTATCTCACAAAACACACACTCTTATACACAAACCCGTGTGAGGGGAAACCCCAGGACTGTTCCACCATCTGTAACT